>CM042165.1:24673681-24713734 GCA_023376005.1 Doryteuthis pealeii
CGGATGCCAAATCCGACTAGAAAGTTTTTAACTGATATTAACTTTTATCAAATAAATATTATTATAAAATGGTTTAAAATTGCATAGGCCAGAAACTGTTAGTAATCAAGCGCTGTTGATTTCATGTCCACGCTACCTTAACTTAAATATACACGCCTTCTCTCTCTCTCTCTCTCTCTCTCTCTATATATATATATATATATATATATATATATATATATATATATATATATATATATATATAAAATACCTTTTATATTATATATATATATATATATATATATATATATATATATATATATATATAAAGGTATCCCATAGACAGGTAAGTTGTGGATGATACTATTTGGGATCATCCATTTTCTCCGTATATCCCCAATGTATGCCATCGCAGATGCACACCTATAGATTTATACAAGTATTATTTCAAATTCTCAAGAGAACTCAATGTAAGATAATTGATAAATTGATTATATGCAGGGCAATATATATATATATATATATATATATATATATATATATATATATATATATATATATATATATATATATATATATATATATATATATATATATATATATATATATATATACTACCATCTCTTCGGCCCCATTGAGAGGCAAACATTATTATAGTGACGAGGAAGTGAAATCTGCAGTGAAGAAGTGGCTCAAAGAAGAGCCAACAAAATTTTACCGGGCAGGAATACATGCTCTCATTCAAAGGTGGTTATTGCAATATAGAGAAGTAGGGGCGTAATCCACAGAGGACCAGCTTCATTTTGATGTATAATACTGTGTTATTAATTATAACTGTCCTAAAAATGCCATTACTTTTTGACTATATATATATATATATATATAAATAAGGATATCTACTGAGTCAGACGAACCTACTGTTAGTTTCGCATAAAGCTCTTCAGGGCTAAAATCTGACTCTAAAATCTAAAATCTTACTTGGCTCTACTTAGGTATCGAGCACTTTTTACAAATTAGCTTCTCCTAGCGGTTATATGAATATATATATATCTTATATACATATATATGCATATAAATTGTTTTTTCTTTTGGCCAAATACTATACCAATAGATTATTTTTTGTTGGTACGAATATCTTGGTCTTTTCTTTTTTTCAAAAATTTTTTTCTTCCTGGTTGATGTTTGGTAGTATATTTTTACAATCAAACTCTCTGCCGGGTTTTTTCTCTCCGCAAGGATCTACCAACACGCTTGGTATATTAAATATATATATATATATATATATATATATATATATATATATATATATATACGAGGATGAGTCAAAAAGTAATGCCAATATAATTGTACTCCACACTTCAGAACTAGAGACTCACCGTCAGATGCAATTTAGTATCATAATCCGTAGATCCCCACGGGTATGGGGGTGTTTACCCTCCTCCAGGTGATAAGGACAGCGTACTCTAAAGACTTTAATTCAGAGTTGCCCTTCTCCGAGACTGGTTGTCTACCAGTCGGCCCAATACCTAAAACAGCTCTGAGCACTATATTAAATGGGGGGGGGTAACCATAAAACATTTTGAAGATACAGTACCCCACTCACAGCGACACAATCACCACCATCATCTCATTATACTACTTTCTATGATTTTTCTCTGGAGTCTGAGCGATAACAAACCCCATCACACAAGACTAAAGCACTCCTATATACTCAAATAAGAACAGCAACCACAGTGTGAAACATGTCAAACACCTTTGACTGTTAAACACTTACTCATAGAATGCAAGGTTTTTGGTCACATCAGAAACCGTTATTTTAATGCAAACAATATGAAAGATCTATTTGAAAAAGTCAACATAGAAGACATTTTTGAGGGAAATAAAGTTATACCATAAAATATAGACATTAACTCTAATGAATACCATACAACATGATCCCTAATGATGCTAACCATTGTTAAAACTAATTATTACAAAAGTGTAAATATAGATACACAACATATATTACTTCCTAACCGCTAGGCATGACATAACCCCAGACAGGTTGATATGCCGTTAAAATCAATCGACCCACCAACATTAACTTAACTAACCAAGTCATTTTATAATTTTATAAGGAGAGACAGATCATTCAACTGTGGCATATGGAAATCTAATTGATTGCAATGGAGTTATCAGAATGATAATTAATTAGAATAATCTGATTTATTTTGTTATTCTCAAAATGGTTAAATTACAAAAATACTAATAGTACCATATACTCGCTTGGTTACTTCATTTCAGGAATGGAGCCACCGGACGTACCAGATAATTTTTACACTATCACAATTTAAAAAAAAATAGAACCCCCCTTTTTAACATACATGTCCAGTCCCTAAACCTTGACCCCAACCTGATTAAATCGATCACAGCAATTTTTCTGCTTAAGCACCCTTGCAGGAAAACAAAACTATAAAGTACGGAAGACGTGGTCTGTGGTGTTCAGACGTCAAGAGTGGAACTGCAAATAGTTACCAACATGACTCTATTTATATTGTACTAGAAGTGGCTATAAAATAGTATAGTTAATTCCTAAATCTGCTCTACAAACGTACTGAGCACTGTTATATTCTTTATAACCCTGATTTATTCGGTTAATTACGAATTGGATCCTCACTGGATGCCCCATAAAAATCCCCACATAAAAAGACCTGGTGAGACATCAGAAATTCTTGTTTCCAAATGTAAATACAATCTTCGTCTTTTTGCACAAAAAGCAAGCACTGGTGATAGTGAATTTGTATATATATATATTTACTCTGTCGTTAATTGTTTTATTTTTGTAGTTTCGTTCGGACACACACACACACACACACACACACACACACACATACATACATACACACAAATGCCCTTTATATATGTATAGATATCTGGTCAAGGGCAGATCACCCTGTTCAGCCTAGATACAAGTGCAGATTCTTTATTGTACTTATACAAAACAAGACAAAATTTTGGTATAAGTCACATTTTTTTCTTTCTTTAAAATTCTTTTTCGTTGTTATTATTATCATTATTGTTATTATTTTGTTATTGTTAATTTTATTTTATTTTTTATACGCTTGAATACGTGGTTAGTTAAATATTTAATCACCGATCTTGAAATCCATTCATTTGCACGTATTCGACACGGGCGAACGGATCTGCAACCAAAGACTCTGCTCAACCAAAGTATTCTACCCAACATTAAGGAACACCGAAGAAAACACCAAAGGATTCCACCCAACTCTAAGGAATACTAAGGAACAACCAAAGATTCTTCACTAAGGAACACAAGGGATTTCCACTGTAAAGTGCATTCACCTGCATCCTAAAAAATTGTAACAAAACACAACTTTTGCCATTTCCTTGTAACACTTATCCTATGAAATGTGACATATTTTAAATGTATGAAACTAACAAATGAAAAAATATGATTCAAATAATAATAAAACAAATAGATAAAGATAAGTAATTGTCACTTCCTGTAATAATAAATGAATACACGCGGCTGGGCTTGAGAAAGCTTTATTCTACTTAAAATACACCCGCAATTCCTTGGGGGTTTATGTACTTTCAGAAAGCTAAAGATTTACACAAGGGGGAAGTAATAATAAAACAGGGGAAGTAACTCTCAATTACTTATTACTCTTCCCTTATTTACTTTCGAAACAATGAATAAATACATCACTATTCTTGGAGCAATGTTAAAAATACAGAAAACAAACACGCCCGACCGCCTGTTAGCGGACATACATACATACATACATACATACACACAAATGCCCTTTATATATGTATAGATATCTGGTCAAACGCAGATCACCCTAGTCAGCCTAGGCACAGGCGCAGATCGCTCTATTGTATTTATACAAAAACAGGACAAAAAACACAACTTTTGTCATTTCTTAGTAACAGTGTTTAAGCTTTGTATTGTTGGCGAGAATGATTAAACGAACATTTTGCCTGTGCGGACACGGCGGCAAATGACCATAAAACCGTTCGATTTAATCAAAGGATTCTACACAAAACTAAGGAATGCCGATGAACAACCAAAAGATTATTCACTAAGGATCACAAGGGATGTCCACTGTAAAGTGCTCTCACCTACAGCCTAAAAATGGGGACGAAAATCGTAACACAGCAAGACATTCAGAGTATTCGATACGGACGAACGGATCTGGAACCAAGGACTCTGCTTAATCAAAGGATTCTACCCAACACTAAGCAACACCGAGTAATAACAAAAGGATTCTACCTAACACTAAGGAACAACCAAGGATTCTTCACTAAGGAACACAAGGGATTTCCACTGTAAAGTGCTCTCACCTGCAGCCTAAAATGGCGGCAAAGATCGTAACAAAATACGACTTTTGCCATTTCTTAGTAACAGTGTTTAAGCTTTGTGTTGTTGGCGAGAATGATTAAACGAACGTTTTGCCTGTGCGGACACGGCGGCAAATGACCATAAAACTGTTCGATTTAAGCCTGCACTTTGATTACTAATCGATCTCATGCTCGTCCGAGCTGAACGACCAACTTGATGACCGTTAAATGCGAGGGGACAATTGGGTTACTAAAAAATGTATAGTCAGAGAAACTGATAAGTATCTCACAAACGATTATTCAGCTATTTAACTCGAGTCGACCAGAGAGACAAATAGAAATGATTATTTCAACAGGCCTCTTAATGATGATACGTATGATAATAGAGCCGTAAAACCTGAACCTCTGAAAAAAAGAGATTCATTAAAATTTATCGAGTCTGCAGATCTAGATACAACAGTGTTGCTGGCCATCATATGACAATGCTAGGGCGTCACATTAGCAAACTAGTCTCGCATAAAAAAGTGAAATACACATGCAACTACACACTGGAGAGATTTGGAAAAGCCTGCAAGATACTACCTCGAGTGTCTTCGGTCTTTATGTACAGAGGTTTGTCAGTATCTGGCATGAGGATACTTCCACCTTGGAAGTAAACCCTGACCAAATATTACCCTCGTCATAGCTAAGCACAAGGCTAAATGATGATGAAATTAACAGTACACATTTTCCTAGTGCTGCTATCACAAGTAACAACACTAAACTGGATACGCTACCAGACCAGCGTAATACTGGTCCTAAAATCCAAGCAATGGTTACTAGAAAGAGAAACCCAATGATTTGATTCGGCACTAAATGACCCGAAAAGGGTTGAAATGCCGTAAAACTAACCAACCAACCAACCATAAAGAAAGATCGAACCCCCTCAAAAAAGTATTACTTCCCCTGAAAAATTAAAATACCCTAGACTAGTCTTTTCAAAGTGGTCTATCTATATATTGGTGTTCCTTAATCTTCCATTCCTTATCATCTTGCAACACCCTCTGGTTAAAAATGAGACCGTCCGAATCGTTCAAGATGAAATGCAAAAATGTAAATATTAATTATCTGGTATCGCTTACCCACCGAATTCTTATTTCTTATGACTGTTGTCACCAGCTAAATGACGGGCCATTCCGTTTTTTTATGAAGAAAGAATGGATATGTTACACAGAAAAAATATAATAAGAGAGAGAGAGAGAGAGAGAGAGAGAGAGAGAGAGAGAGAGAGAGAGAGAGAGAGAGAGGGGGGGGAGTGAGAAAGCAAAAGCAATAACCTTAATCTGTTTCAATGGAATATAATGAAGAGAGAGAGAGAGAGAGAGAGAGAGAGAGAGAGAGAGAGAGAGAGAGAGAGAGAGAGAGAGAGAGAGAGAGAGCTAAGGGGTCCATTGAGGAGGAAAAAAAATATTCTCTGCTGTGGGGCAGAGGGAAGAAAATAGAATTTGTGGAGCAAATAACATCCTCCATTTTAAAATGGGATGTAAATAATATGCACAAAGAAATCAACTGTTAACCCCGGGAAGGAGCCCCTTGATCTCTGAAGAAATTTTAAAGGGAAATTAAGAATAAAAAGAGAGAGAGAGAGAAATCTTTCCAGTGTGAGGTTTGTGGAAAGTACTTTTCAGTGAAGCGTAACCTGGAACGGTGAGACTAAGAATACGCTGACAGCACTGCCTGCAGAGGGATAATAAAACTCCAAAGGGGTATCCTGGGTATGATAATAAGTAAAAAAGTAAGTGAAGTCATCGGGGTAGCCTATTGTCGGTATCAGCCAGACAGCGATGAAGTCTATACCCTTTTGCGTTAGACCAAGGAGATCGTTTCAGTGCCTGAGATGGAGGGCTACACGCACCATCAGCATCCAAGTGTTACCCCAAATTTATTATTTATTTAAATGATCAACGAAGTCATAGAGAGATTATGGCCAATAAAAACCAATGAAGATAATGTTCCGCATGAGTAGAACATAGATAAGTATTGACTTATTGAATTAATTCATCTATTAACTAATAGAATTATTCATATTTCCTTTCATTCAAATGTCCACATATTAGATATACGAATGAAAAATTTCGAATCTTGTTATTTGATGGAGTTGGTCGGTTAGATTTTACGGTATGTCAACTCTTGTTGGTTATTTTATGCCGAAGACGTTTTGTTTTATTCCTTCTTGAGGGCTGCTGAAAAAGGAATGTAAATCTCTCTCACAAACACACAGAGAAACTAACATACGAGGAGGTAATCAAGATATACATAAATAGGGGGAAGAATCTTGTTATTTTCTGTAGATTTTACGGTATGTCAACTCTTGTTGGCTTATTTTATGCCGAAGACGTTTTCTTTTATTCATTATTGTTGGGTATTCAAAAATGTTCAGAACTGATCTTTTAATACATTTTTGTTATCTCATTTTCTTCTATTTAACCTGTAGATGGGACTACTACTCCGGGTCAGGGTGGACCCGGGAGTAATGCTGATGATGGGGTACTCCACACTTCCCATTTGGAACTTCACCATTTGCAGTTAAATGCAGTTTAACGTCATACCCAGGACATTTGCTGTAGTTATTCCTTTATTAAGATTAGCCTAGCTGTGGCACAAGGCTAGGAGTATATATATTTAAACCCCCCCCCCACAAGGTCAATTTATTAAGCGGAGTTTAACAGGTCTGAATTCAGTTTTCCTTCTCCTAGACGGGTTACCTAGCCAAGGTTAAAGAGCCCAGTCTGCCCTGCTATTTACCCATAGCTGGAGGGAGAATTGGATTCATACCTTTCCCAAGGGTATTAGCGCTATGTGAAATGCAAACAGCTTCGTTAAGGAATTGAACTCGGGTCAACGAGTCCATTTCCTATGACTCTAACCATTAGACTAAGCGCCTCCATGGCTAGTAGTATAGGGTTCCCAGTGAACATCGAACTCGCTAATAACGGCTTACTGACCAAGCTCTCTTGTTTGACACAAGGCCAGTATTACTGGGCATCTTGCGAGAATCGATCACACTAACAATAGTCTACTAAGATAGATTAACTAATGCGAGGGCCCAGAAGTCATGTACTAAGAATAGCTTCGTTTGACATAAGGCCAGAGGTACAGGGCATCCAATGAGCATCTTACCAAGTAAGCCCTCTCTTTGGTGCAATTATGGTCATTTATGAGGTGCTCGCCTATAGAGCATAATAACCCCAATTGCACCAACTCATTTAGTGTTGACTGGTTCTCAGTTGAGAGCAAGTCACACTCTTTTTACCACCTCAAAATTTTGGAAATATTGTATATTCTGACCAATAAGCCTGCTCTTTGTAAACAAAGAGAGGGCTTACTTGGTTTGAATATTATCAATCTTTAGATCTTCTCCCCCCCCCCTTTTGAGGTAAAGAAAAGAAATTGTTCTTTTCTTCTTTTTATTTTCTTACTCGTCCCATTTACCGGTTATTCTATTATCCTCGATATTTAGCTCTGTTGAGCGAGGATCGAAACTAGTCAGCATGCAACTCGTTTTTATTTTCCCTTTACCCACCCCCTTTCTCTTGTAAAAAAACACATAATATTTTTTCTCCATACAATGAATCTTTTAGGTCTTTTTAAAGCATTAATAAAATTCTGTACCCCCCCCCCAAAAAAAAATAATATATATATATATATATATATATATATATATATATATATATATATACGGTCCAATATACAGGAAAAACTTAACCAGTCATTTGGCTTATTACCAAATTATTTCAATCTGATTTTTTTAAAAAGAAGCCAGTATCTTCAAACATCTAAATGAGTAACACAGATTGAGTAATCAAATATTTGGGGTAAAGTGGGAAGTAAAAAAAAAAGTATGTTTAATACCCATAAAGAATGAATAAAACAAAACGTTTTCGGCATAAAATAACCTAACAAGTGTTGACATGCAGTAAAATCTCCCCCCCCCAAAAAAAAAAAAAAACGAGAAAGAAATGTTTACCTAAGGAATGGTTCCATTGACTTGGGTTGATGATGATATAGGATTCTCAGCTGCTATTTTCCGTGCCATATTCATTTACTTTTTATCGTTAGCAGCAGAATTCGGAAAAAAACAAATTGGCTTATGTCAGGAGTTGTATTTTGATCAGCCAAGTTAGAGACACCGTCAACATGAATTTTGGCAAAGACGACATGTTGTTTTAGAGCGGCACAAGCATTCTTCAAGTTCTCCTCCTCTGAAGCCAGAAGTCGGACATAAACATTCCTTGTCAATTTCACTGGTGAAAGTTGTGGTTTGAGAGCCCTTATCTTGACTTTTGTAGTTTATCATTTAAAACTACAAAACTGTGGTCATAGCTGTTCGAAATGGGCACGGCAACCCAGGTTCAAATTATATTGACCTTTTCTCACATATTCGTGCAGAAGGGTTGGCTAGATTTTACGGCATGTCAACCCTTGTTGGGTCATTTTATGCCGTTTTATTTTATTCATTCTTGATGGCTACTCGATTTAAAAAAAAACTCAATTTTTTAAACACATTTTTTAGAACGCATTTTGTTCTATTTAACCTATGGATGGGACCCTAATAGGTACTACCACTCTAGATCAGAGTACACACACACACACAAATATTACGCGTATTTAATTCGTATACATGTATACGCGTAATATTTATATATATATATATATATATATATATATATATATATATAGTTTCATTTTATTTCATTCAATATTTCGAGGAGGTGAGTCCTCTTTTTCAAGAATTTCTAGACTGACTGATTGGTGCAGTAATTGGAACTTGTGTAATTCGTTTCTAAGAATCTATTGAAATGTATTTACAGTTAGCTTGAAATGGTGAGAGAAGAAGAAAGAAAAACACTGGGACGCATGGATACAATTTTACTGCGTCCTTCTAGATTTTTGTGCCTCAGGGACGCAGGATGCGTATCTATCAGCATCTTTGTATATATATATATATATATATATATATATATATATATATATATATATATATATATATACATTTACTCGTCTGTTGTTTACAGACTCAAGTTCTCTGCTGATTGTAAAAATATATATCTACGTAAGTATGTACCAATTAATTGTTCACCTGTTACTGACAGTTGCCGACGACCGAAAGGGTAAGGAGCTTGACAGACGAAAATTCTGTCGGGTTTTGCTCCCGGCTTGTAATAGCTGTTAAAGTCGAGCTGCACTGATGAGACGTAAACGTTGAAACACCGTATCTGTGGAAGACTAATATATATATATATATATATATATATATATATATATATATATATATATATATATATAAGCTGTGCGAATGTTGAACTTTTCTTTTTTTAATATAGTCTGTGGATGAATAATATATATATTTATATAGTCTGTGGATGAATAATATATATATATATATATATATATATATATATATATATATATATTTCTTAACGACCGTGTTATATGTGAGTTCAAACGGACTCGTTAGTCATGAATTATTATTACAAGTGACGCTATCCCTCATAATAATTTTATTAATAAATATCTAAGAATTGGATTTGGGCCAACAATAGTCTTGCTAATAATTTTACAGCCACTGAGCCGGAATAAGCAATCACGGTATTAGCAATTTTATGCTTGCTCAATGAAGATTTGCCACGATCTTAGGAATAATTATTAGCCAATTGAACTTGGCCTAACAATGCTGCCTTTAGTTCTGCTTTTTCTGTGGAACGTCGAAGTCAAAATGATGTGTCTAATAAGTACGAGGTCGATGAACCTGAGACGTGATTGCTGTATATCTCAATAATTAAGCGACCGACGAACTAAAAGCCGTCGTATTCAGAGGCTTTTGTATAGTGTATTGTGACGATCTACCCAATTGTTAAAAGTATTATTACCAGGAGTTGTAGCGACAGTAATGGTTGTAGCAGTGCTGGTAAAACGTAAGACTATTACATCTATTCTCATTGAAAAATAAGGGTTAATGTCAAGTCAATTTAAAAGCACCAGTTCCCGCTAGATCACCGAAGTTTAGCAGCGATGAGCCTGTACAATACTTATATGGGGGGACCATTTAAGAAACAGCAGGTACTGCAAATAACCCAAGTCCTTTGTTAATAAAAAAAATGAACTGATTCATGATGAAGCAGCGATGACTCTGCTCAATACTTAATTTGGTGACAATTTAAGCAATAGCAAGTCCTTTATTAATAAAAAATGAATTGATTCGAGTTAAGCAGCGATGTGCCTGTTCAATACTTAATTGGGTGACCAGTTAAGCAACAGCAGGTACTGTAAATAACCCAAGTCCTTTTTTAATAAAAATGAATTGATTTATGGTTAAGGTACTGAAAGTAACCGAATATCAAAATGATTTGATTCGGCACTAAATGACCCGAAAAGGGTTGAAATGCCGTAAAACTAACCAATCAACCAACCAACCATAAAGAAAGATCGAACCCCCTCAAAAAAGTATTACTTCCCCTGAAAAATTAAAATACCCTAGACTAGTCTTTTCAAAGTGGTCTATCTATATATTGGTGTTCCTTAATCTTCCATTCCTTATCATCTTGCAACACCCTCTGGTTAAAAATGAGACCGTCCGAATCGTTCAAGAAGAAATGCAAAAATGTAAATATTAATTATCTGGTATCGCTTACCCACCGAATTCTTATTTCTTATGACTGTTGTCACCAGCTAAATAACGGGCCATTCCGTTTTTATTATGAAGAAAGAATGGATATGTTACACAGAAAAAATATAATGAAGAGAGAGAGAGAGAGAGAGAGAGAGAGAGAGAGACAGACAGACAGACAGACAGACAGACAGACAGAGAGCGTGCGTGTGTGCGTGTGTTTAAAATCAAGATTATTATACTTTTTACATATTGAACTATTAGCAATAGCTATGAAGTAAACATATGAAATGTAATAATTAAATTATCATACTGTGGTATATCCACATGCCCTGCTAGTCTGTATATTAATACTCCTGTTCCATAATTGTTCGACCGTAAATAGTAGGGCAGACTGGGCACATCAACCTTGGTTGGGCAACTAGTTTAAGAGAAGGAAAACTTTGACTTCAAACCTGTTAAACTCCGCTTAAGAAATTGACCTTGTGTCACATCCTGCTTGTGTGGAGTGGTGGGTGACTTTGAATAAGCAGTATTACTCGACGTTACCCGGGAGAGATGTGGTAAGGATTATATGCACAGAAACTAATCATTATTCTCTTCATAGACAATCTATATATTAATACTCGTGTTCCTTAATTGTACGACCGTTATCATTTTACAACACTTTCTGGTTAAAAATGAGACCGTCCAAATCGTCTAAGATGAAATGCAAAAATGTAAATCCTGATTATCTGGTGTTGCTTATCCACCAAATTCTTATTTCTTTTGAGTGTCGTCACCTCAGCTAAATAATGGATTATTCCGTTTTTATTATAAGGAAAGAAAAGGAGAAGGAAAAGGATATGCTACCCAGAAAAAATATTCAGAGAGAGAGAGAGAGAGAGAGAAGAGAGAGAGAGAAGAGAGAGAGAGAGAGAGAGAGAGAGAGAGAGAGGGTGAACGCGCGAAGGCGATACTGCTAATCTGCTTCAATCGAACTTAGCAAAAAGATGAAAAGAAGGAAAGAAAGACAAAAGGGTGAGTGTGTGTATGTGATATATATATATAATATATATATATATATAGAGAGAGAGAGAGAGAGAGAGAGAGAGAGAGAGAAAGTGTGTGTGTGTGTGTGTGTGTGTGTGTGTGTGCGTTTAAATCAAAATTATTATACTTTTTACATGTTGAACTATTTAGAAATAGCTCTTAAGTAAATACATCAGACGCTGTAATAATTAAATTATCATACTGTGGTATATCCACAGGTACCGCTAGCGTACATTTATTAGGGTCTGAATGAGGATAGTGATAGTTAAGGAACATTTTTAAAATAAGATGTTGTGTAGGAGTTTTATGCTAAATTGATTTGTTTTGA
Source organism: Doryteuthis pealeii (assembly GCA_023376005.1). NCBI lineage: Eukaryota > Metazoa > Mollusca > Cephalopoda > Myopsida > Loliginidae > Doryteuthis > Doryteuthis pealeii. The sequence continues at coordinate 24,686,011 of CM042165.1, forward strand.
TGAGAATAAAAGACAAAAAAGTTTTCAAACTGTAAATTTGAGTCGAGTTAGAAAGGCCGGCGCCATTACTGGTTTAAAGACAGAAAAAGGAGCCTTTTGTTTGAATAACTAACCAATTATTATAAAAAGCAATCAAGAAAACAATCGCTTATTTATAGGGATCAAAACAATACCAAATTGGTTGGTTGGTTGGTTGGTTGGTTGGATTTTACGGCATGTCAACACCTGTTGGAGTATTTCATGCCGACGATGTTTTGTTTTATTCATTCTTGATGGGTACTCAATTTTTTTAAACCACATTTTTCAAATTCATTTTTTATTAAACCCACAGATGGGACCATAACGTGTACTATCACTCTGGTCCGGTCGGTCCAGAAAATAACAAGCTATTTTGAATGTACATAGGACCGGTTGCGCAGCCTTAATATCGCTGGACTACAAAACAAAGGTTGGCTCGCTGGTTGGCTGGCTGGTTGGATTTTACGGCATTTCAACACTTGTTGGATTATTTTATGCCGACGATGTTTTGTTTCATTCATTCTTGAGGGGTACTCAATTTTTTAAAACTCAATTTTCTTGAACAAGTTTTTATTTATTTAACCCATAGATGGGATCCTAACAGGTACACCCACTCTGGGTCAGGGTGCATTCGGCAGTGATGTTTCGGTAGTGAAACTTTGAAGAGTGTGAATTCATCACTCTGTTGCTATTACTCGCAGGCTCACTCGGATCTGATGTAGTAGTTGATTGGTTGGATTTTAAGGCATGCCAACCCTTGTTGGTTTATTTTATACCGAAGATGTTTTTTGTTTTTTTTTCATTTTTGATGGGGATTCAACTTTTCTTTTCAAACTCATTTTTTTTAAAACTCAAATTTTAAAATTATTTTTTTCTATTTAACCTATAGATGGGACACTAACATATACTACCACTCCTGATCAGAGTTGACATGGGAGTAATGGTGACGAAGGGGTATTCCACATTCCACTGAGCTCCAAAAGTGGAACTTCACCATCAGATAGACTTTAACGTCATAGCCAAGACATTAAGATCCTCAGCCACCCACTTATAGCACATATATAATTAAAAAAAAAGGGTGGGATTTTCCATGAGGGCAATAGGTTCGGGACAATCATATAGGTGTTAGGGCTTGACGTGATCAGCCGATTGAATGTCTGTCGAGCCCGAAATACCAGGAAATTAATACAAAAGCAGTTATTTGTCAAAATGTGATTTTTAAAGCTAATGATTTTACATAGTTATCGCCATTACCCAAAAATTGCTAAGTCGATCAAGATAACACACACACACACACACACACACACACACACACACACACACACATATATATATATATATATATATATATGTATGCCAACCCACCCGAACAATTTCTTAAGCGGAGTTTAACACGCTTGAATTTCTTTCTCCTAGACTGGTTACCTACAAGGTTAAAGAGCCCAGTTTGCCCTAATATATACCCATAGATGGAGGGAGAGTGGTTGAATGCATACCAGTGTGGTTATATATAGTAACTACTTCTAGCCGGGAGCAAAACCTGACGGATTTTTCATCAGTCCGATTCCTTAACACCTCGGCCGTCAGCAGCTGCCAGTAAGAAGCATAATTTTATATTTATAAGTAAACAGTGCTCAATATCATTGATAGAGCATCAATATTTTAGTTAAGGTAGACTCGATATGGAATCAACAGCGCCTGGTTACTGACAGTTTCTTCTCATCTATGCGATCTTCAGACCAAACCCTAGTCTGAAAATCGTATAGGCAAGAAACTGTCCGTAATCAAGCACCGTTGACTCCATGTTCACTACCTTAACATATATATATATATATATTATTCATTTTTTGAAGGCAATTACAATGCGTATATCGTATAAAATTCGATAATTATTGAAAATAATCATGACAAGCAAACCCGGCGAATAAAGTGCAATAATTATCGAATTTTATACGATATACGCATTGTAATTACCTTAAAAAATATAAATAATAATATACTTTACATAACAATGCTTCAAAAGCAAATTATCAAATTCCATATATATATATATATATATATATATATATATATATATATATATATATATATATATATAAGTAAAAAACGTTTTACAACTAAGGAAATTGATTTTTAAGTGAGATTCGTAGAATAAGATTTTCAACGATTTCCCCTGATGATCGGTAACGTGAAACTTTTTTATATAGCCTATGGAATGGCGAAATCCACTAGATGACTAGTTAGTTTCTTCTTGTATATTAACTGGTCTTCTGGTCGGCATTGAGTGATCCACATGTATCTCAACGTCCCAGATTATTTTATTCGTCTCATTCTCTTGGATAGATTCTTGTTTGTGCATATACCATTTCACAGCAAATTTTAATCTCTGGCACAATTCCCAGTTGATCACCTTTCCTACCCAATCATTCCTACTCTTGCATTTCTTTTGTGCCATTTACGTGTTGCTTAACTTTACTTGGTTTATTATCATTTGTGTGTTAGATTGTCTGGGATATTTTTCTTGGAGAAATGAGAAAAATATACCCCCGCCGTAAACGATTTTTCAAATTAGAAATAAACAAATAAATAAATAGATAAATGAATAAAAAAGATAGATAGATAAATTTAAAAAATAGATAAATATTTGATTAACTGTATAATTTAAAGAAAATTTGGACCATATTACCTTTAGGCACCTCTTTTTGATCTCGATTAAAAAAAGACATGTTTTTCATTTACACCGTCAATATCCGGTTGTTTGTTGGGGGTTAGGGCTAGGAGTTAGTTTTATAATTTAAAAAAAATCTAAAAAAACGTCTGTTAAAACAACCGGATATTGACGGTGTAAATGAAAAACATGTCCTTTCTTAATCGAGATCAAAAAGGGGTGCCTAAAGGTCACATGGTCCGAAAATTTAAAGAAATAATTTGATTGAAATGAATTTGGTTAAAAAAATTAGTTTAAAAAGAAAATAATACACATGAAATTAAACCATTTATCAAATTGATTTGATTCAGCATTAAATAACCCGAAAAGGGTGCATATGCCGTAAAGCAAAACAACCAACCATCAACCTTTTCAAAATTCAACTGTATAATCAGTGTCGATGCTGTATAATTGGTGGGTTGCCTTCGCGCTATTACTTTTACTTTCACTTTCACTTTCACTTTCAATCTAATACGGTAATAACCCCCCCATCCTTACCTATGAGTTAAGTCGTACCACTGCTGTTCTTCTACAAGGACCGCTTTGGCATTAAAATATCCCACAAAGGTTGATATGCCATTAAACAAATAAACAAAACCATTGCATAAACAGCGCCATGAACTGTGAAGCATACTCCTCTTTCGAGGGAGTATCCTCCGACCACAGAATAGTCACTGCCAAACTGTGCCTAAGTCTACGTACAAACAAAGGACAAGCCAATAAATTTGTACGACACGACTGATCTTCACTTACTAACAGTGATATATGCGATCGCTACGGAAGCGCATGGTGTAATGGTTAAAGTCATGGGAAATGGACTCGTCGCCCCGAGTTCAAATCCTGGACGTGGTAATTGCATTTCACTTAGCGCTAATACCCTTGGGAAAGGTATGAATCCTACTCTCTCTCTCTCTCTCTCTCTCTCTCTCTCTCAGCTATGGGTAAATAGTAGGGCAGACTGGGCTCTTTAACCTTGGTTAGGCAACCAGTCTAGGAGAAGGAAAACTCTGAATTCAAACCTGTTAAACTCCGCTTAAGAAATTGACCTTGTGTCGCATCCTGCTCGTGTGGAGGGGTTGGTAAATATATATATGCGATCGCTACTTTGTAACAGTAAGGAATAAGTTCGACATCCTCCAGGAGACATCTACAATACACACTCCAAATGAGGAATTCGAAAACTTCATCAGTGCCCACCTTGAAGCTGCTAGGGAATACATACCGACCAAAGAGCAAAACATACTGTCCCTTGGGAGACAGAAGCAAAGAGAAATGATATTAAAAAAGCATTCAAATGCAATAAAACAAACCCAACTAATATCAACATAGAAAACCTTAAGAAAGGTCTGTTAGAACTAACAGAAACATGCAAAAGAGAACAGATACAATACATGCAAGAACAAATAAATCAAATCAGACACGCAAGTAGAAGACAGACAGTCGCGATTAGCATGGCAAACCGTAAACGAAATTAGTGACAGGAAAAGTACCTCTAGATCAAAGTTAAAGGCAAACAGCCAAAAAGAAATGGAAGGACCACTTCCAGAAACTGTTAGGACCCCCCCCCCTAAAATCATAGAAAATAACACCCAAAAATAATGAATAACCAACTAGACACAAGGCTAGGAGACTTTACAATGGAGGAACTTAATGACGTACTTAGAAAACTAAAAAATAGAAAGGCTTCAGGCCTCGACGAAATACCCCCAGCGATCTGGAAAAGAAGGAAATTTGATGACATATTACTTAGGCTATGCAATACAGTATACAGACAAAACACGATAGAAAGATGGACAAAGGATTGAATTCTCCCATTCCCCCCAAAAAGGAGACCTAGGAATCGCTAAGAATTACAGAGGCATAACCTTTACTGCTATAGCCGCTAAGGTATATAATGCACTTCTCCTTAATCGCATCAGACCCGAAGTAGAGAAAATCCTTAGAAAAACCAAAACGGATTCCATAGGAATCGATCCACAACCTCTCAGATCCTGACTATTCGTCGAATCATAGAAGGGGTTCGAGCAAAGAATCTTGAAGCAACCCTACTATTTGTAGATTTCTCTAAGGCATTTGATTCCATACACAGAGGGAAAATGGAGCAAATACAACTAGCATACGGTCTCCCCAAAGAAACGGTTACCGCCATAATGATGCTCTATCAAAACACCAAAGCAATGGTACGCTCACCTGATGGCGATACTAACTTCTTTGACATTGTCGCTGGAATCTTACAAGGAGATACGCTATATATATTTATAATATGCCTAGACTACGTACTTCCAACATCATTAGACCCCATAAAAGAAAAAAGACTAAAATGGCAAGAAGCAGAAGATACCTTGCACAAACGATCACGAATGCAGACTACACAGATGATCTGGTACCTCTTACAAATACACCTGCACAGGCCGAATCCATGTTACATAGTCTAGAAAGAGCAGTACGGAACATCGGCCTACACGTGAACTCCGATAAAACTGAGTTGCTGCACAAGAATGCTGCGTGCAATCTTAGACAAGACCTGGAAACAACAACCCACGAGAAAACAGCTGTACGGCCACCTGCCCCATATCACACAAACCATCTGTGTAAGGCGAACAAGACATACCGGACACTGCTGGAGAAGCAAGGATGAACTCATAAGTGACGTTCTTCTTTGGAAGCCATCACATGGGCACGCTAGTGTGGGCCGTCCAGCAATAACATACATTGACCAGCTCCGCGCAAGGATCTCTCAGAATGATAGGAAGGGTTGGCGAGAGATTGTCATGGATATCCGTGCTGCCGGTGCGACATGATGATGATGATGATGATGATGAATGAAATCATCGAGCATTTTCTTCTGTCGAGTTTTTTTTTAATACTGAACGAGAAGCAGCTACCCAGCATTGCCAAGGTAGAGGAGGGGGTGAAACCCTCGTGTGTTGATTTGTTTACTTTTGAGATTTACAAATGCTGGACATTTTAAAGTAAAATTTCAATGCTATTTCTTTGTATATTTTGATTTTTAAATATCTTTGAATATAAATCAAATCTTCANCCCGACCAAAGAGCAAACATACTGTCCCTTGGGAGACAGAAGCAAAGAGAAATGATATTAAAAAAGCATTCAAATGCAATAAAAAAAACCCAACTAATATCAACATAGAAAACCTTAAGAAAGGTCTGTTAGAACTAACAGAAACATGCAAAAGAGAACAGATACATACATGCAAGAACAAAATAATCAAATCAGACACGCAAGTAGAAGACAGACAGTCGCGATTAGCATGGCAAACCGTAAACGAAATTAGTGACAGGAAAAGTACCTCTAGATCAAAGTTAAAGGCAAACAGCCAAAAAGAAATGGAAGGACCACTTCCAGAAACTGTTAGGACCCCCCCCCTAAAATCATAGAAAATAACACCCAAAAAATATGAATAACCAACTAGACACAAGGCTAGGAGACTTTACAATGGAGGAACTTAATGACGTACTTAGAAAACTAAAAAATAGAAAGGCTTCAGGCCTCGACGAAATACCCCCAGCGATCTGGAAAAGAAGGAAATTTGATGACATATTACTTAGGCTATGCAATACAGTATACAGACAAAACACGATAGAAAGATGGACAAAGGATTGAATTCTCCCATTCCCCCCAAAAAGGAGACCTAGGAATCGCTAAGAATTACAGAGGCATAACCTTTACTGCTATAGCCGCTAAGGTATATAATGCACTTCTCCTTAATCGCATCAGACCCGAAGTAGAGAAAATCCTTAGAAAAAACCAAAACGGATTCCATAGGAATCGATCCACAACCTCTCAGATCCTGACTATTCGTCGAATCATAGAAGGGGTTCGAGCAAAGAATCTTGAAGCAACCCTACTATTTGTAGATTTCTCTAAGGCATTTGATTCCATACACAGAGGGAAAATGGAGCAAATACAACTAGCATACGGTCTCCCCAAAGAAACGGTTACCGCCATAATGATGCTCTATCAAAACACCAAAGCAATGGTACGCTCACCTGATGGCGATACTAACTTCTTTGACATTGTCGCTGGAATCTTACAAGGAGATACGCTATATATATTTATAATATGCCTAGACTACGTACTTCCAACATCATTAGACCCCATAAAAGAAAAAAGACTAAAATGGCAAGAAGCAGAAGATACCTTGCACAAACGATCACGAATGCAGACTACACAGATGATCTGGTACCTCTTACAATACACCTGCACAGGCCGAATCCATGTTACATAGTCTAGAAAGATCAGTACGGAACATCGGCCTACACGTGAACTCCGATAAAACTGAGTTGCTGCACAAGAATGCTGCGTGCAATCTTAGACAAGACCTGGAAACAACACCCCACGAGAAAACAGCTGTACGGCCACCTGCCCCATATCACACAAACCATCTGTGTAAGGCGAACAAGACATACCGGACACTGCTGGAGAAGCAAGGATGAACTCATAAGTGACGTTCTTCTTTGGAAGCCATCACATGGGCACGCTAGCGTGGGCCGTCCAGCAATAACATACATTGACCAGCTCCGCGCAAGGATCTCTCGGAATGATAGGAAGGGTTGGCGAGAGATTGTCATGGATATCCGTGCTGCCGGTGCGACATGATGATGATGATGATGATGATGATCATCGAGCATTTTCTTCTGTCGAGTTTTTTTTTAATACTGAACGAGAAGCAGCTACCAGCATTGCCAAGGTAGAGGAGGGGGTGAAACCCTCGTGTGTTGATTTGTTTACTTTTGAGATTTACAAATGCTGGAATTTTAAAGTAAATTTCAATGCTATTTCTTTGTATATTTTGATTTTTAAATATCTTTGAATATAAATCAAATCTTCATAATTTTTGAAAAAAAAATCAAGAACCGGTGATATTCAATGTGTGTACATATATATATATATATATATTATATATATATTATATATATATATATATATATATTCCGTCCTTCATTCATATGTTGCTCTTGAGGACTGCTCTATTAAAACGGTCGAAACAGATTCTGTTAGCAAACTATTAACATCATTTGTTTTAAAAAAAAAAAAGTTAAATTCATACTGTCGGATTAACTTCCATTTACTTTCATACTGTGCCTTGAAAAAACAAAATATGTGGATTTTCACATCTCTGGACGCATATAATCTACAACACTACGGATTTGTCAACAATACAAATTCTTTGAAACTTTACACCTTTCTTCAATTGTGCTGTGGACTTTTAATTTACTTTTTGTAGTTGGAATATATCATGAACATTTTTGATACTTATTATACACTTTTTTATATATTTTTACATTAAAACTCTTTTGAGTTTTATTATGGATTATGTTTCTGATTTTTAAAAATAAAATTTATTTTATTTTTAACACAGAATACGCATTTTTTTAAAATTCCAGCATCGAACACGAGCGCTCGTTTTTACCTCCTATTCTAACGGTTATTTATTCCGTCTTTCCTTCATATGTTGCTCTTGATGAAGACCGCCCTATTAAAACGGTCGAAACAGATTCTGTCAGCAAACTATTAACATCATTTGTTTTTTTCAAAAAAATGTTAAATTCATATATATATATATATATATATATATATATACTTTGTCATTAATTGTTTTATTTTTGTAGTTTCATTGGGACACACATTCATACATACATACACACATACATTCACACCAGCTGCCCTTTATGTATGTATAGATTAATGCCCTTATATATCATCATCATCATCCTCATCATCATTCTCATTCTCCTCCTCATCATCATCACCATCATTCATCATCATCATCATCATCATCAGCAGCAGCAACATAAAAAGCAACAACACTTTTTTTAAGTCGAATTTCAAAGCTATTTCTATGTATATTTTAATTTTTAAATATCTTCAAATATAAATCAAATCATATATAATTCTTGCACAAAAAGTAAGAACAGTTATATTTCATGTATCTCTCTCTCTCTCTCTCTCTCTCTCTCTATATATTATATATATTATATATATATATATATATATATATATATATTTACATTTACTTTGTCGTTAATTGTTTTATTTTCTTAGTTTCATCGGGACACACACACACACACACACACACACACACACAACACACACACAACACACACACACACACACCAACTGCCCGATATATATGCATAGAAGATTATCACCATTATTTATTTATTATTTATTATCACCACCAGCAGCAACAGCAGTAGCAACTACAGCAGCAACAGAAATAGCAACAACACTATTCACCTCAATAATCATCATCATCACCACTACCATCATCATCATCATCATCATCATTTCTGTTTGCTGCACTTTTTTCTCTTGCTATTCTTATCATCTGATTTGTGGACGTTTTGCCGAAATGTTTTCGTTTTGTTTGTGTTTTGCGATTATTATTATTATTATTATTATTATTATTATTATTATTATTATTATTGCTTTGTTTTTGTTTGTTTCTACGTGTGCAAATTATGTCTGGCAAATGCATTTCGTGTCCTTTAAATAGAATTAATTAGGTTCGAGTCAGGCGTCGGAAGGAGAGAATCGGGCTGATGGGGGTGGGGGTGGGTATCGACGGGCGTGGATGATGTAAATGAATGAAAAAAAGAAGAAAGAGAAACAGACTATAAGAGAATGAAAGTTTACAGGGCGGAGGGTGTGAGGGAGAGTTTGGAGTAAAATGGATGTGGTGAAGGAATGGGAAAGAATTGGGGGTGGGGTGGAGGTTGAGTGAATGACGATGATGGAGGCAAAGAAAGACTTGGCGCGGAGTAAATGGAAATGGTGGTGGAAGAGAGAGAGAGAGAGAGAGAGAGAGAGAGAGAGAGAGAGAGAGAGAGAGAGAGATGGGTGAGAGCAGAGTGAAAATGATGGAAGAAAGAATCGGCTTGAGGTGGTGGAGGAAAAATTGTATCGGAGTGGAGGACAGGCAAATGATGGAGGACAGAATAGAATTGGGGTGAGGCTAAAATGATAGAGGTGGAGGAAAAAGAAAATCTGAGTGGAGTCAAACATGAAGAAGAAAAAGAAGAGAATGGAAGTAGAGAAAGAAGAAGGAAGAGGGAGGGGATCAGGAGAAAGGAGAAGAGAATGGAAGTGGAGAAAGGGGAAGAAAAGGAGGAGGAGGAAGAGGAGGAGGAGAGACAGGAGAAGAGAATGAAAGTAGAGAATGAAGAGGAGGAGAGACGAATTAGAATAACAGAGTGGGGGAGGGTGAAAAGAACAAGCCGGGTTAAAGCCGGAAGATGGGGGAAAACCGAAACCGCGATGGCAAACAGTTATTTAACTAAACAGGAAATTCCTTACTTAAATTCCATAATGGAACGTGTTGAACATCACCAGCCACACACACCCTTTTCACACTTGGGTGTGTTAAACAAAGCAGAAACAAAAACAAAAACAAAAACAAAAACAAAAAAAAAATAAATAAATAGATGAATAAATAAAACTACTCGGCCTAAAAGTCAATTTAGATCACGTATCAAGTAAGCGTTTTGTTTTCCATACGAGAATGCGCGCGAATCGCAGCGGTTTTCATAAGATAAACAATACCCCCTCCAAAAAAAAAAAAAAAGAATTAGTTTTTTCAACAGATTATATGATTACACCTGAACAGGTGACTTCTCATGGTCAGTACCGATGCTCTCCTAAATAAATACTGTTGTAATGTTGAACACAGAATAGGTTCGTCTACACCCTTGAAATAATTGAAAAAAAAAAACCCGAATAATTCCTATCTGTATATCAATACTCGTGTTCCATAATTGTTCGACCGTAAATAGTAGGGCAGACTGGGCACATCAACCTTGGTTGGGCAACTAGTTTAAGAGAAGGAAAACTTTGACTTCAAACATGTTAAACTCCGCTTAAGAAATTGACCTTGTGTCACATCCTGCTTGTGTGGAGTGGTGGGTGACTTTGAATAAGCAGTATTACTCGACGTTACCCGGGAGAGATGTGGTAAGGATTATATGCACAGAAACTAATCATATTTCTCTTCATAGACAATCTATATATTAATACTCGTATTCCTTAAAAGTACGACCGTTAACATCTTGCAAGACCCTCTGGTTAAAAATGAGACAGTCCAGATCGTCCAAGATGAAATACTAAAATTTAAATCCTGAATATCTGGTGCTGCTAATCCACCGAATACTTATATCTTTTGAGTGTCGTCACCTCAGCTAAATAATGGACCATTCCGTTTTTATCATAAGGGAAACAAATTGAATTAAAAGGTCATGCTACACAGAAAAATATAATAAGAAAGAAAGAAAGAAAGAAAGAAAGAGAGTAGGGGAAAGATAAAGAGAAGAGGTGAGCACGCTAATCTGTTTCAATCTAATATAATGAAAAGATAAGAGAGAGAGAGAGAGAGAGAGAGAGAGAGAGAGAGAGAGAGAGAGAGAGAGAGAGAGAGAGAGAGAGAGTTAAATCAAGATTATTATACTTTTTACATATTGAACTATTCCGCAATAGCTGCTAAGTAAACATATCAAACGTTGTAATAATTGAATTATCATACTGTGGTTTTGCTAGTCTAAATGAATACCGCTGTAATGTTGAAAACAGAATTGGTTCGTTTACACCCTTATGCAAAATAATTGAAACAAAACGAATAATTCCGTTATTATTATAATATCACTCTGTAAGGCTTACCAGTGTGTTTGTGCAGCGTTATAATTTTCTTAAGCTTCTTGCAGTAACGTCCATCGCAAACAAAGGCCTATGACAACTAATCGACAGTCGAGACAATCTGATGCCAACCAAATTTCCCTATGATAAATTTTCTTGGTATTTTTTACCTGTATGATGGGATATTTCACTAAATATTCATCCCAGAACTCATTCTGTTCAAATTCATATGATAGTATAAACATAATAAGCTTTTGATTTCCACTTTCAAAGGTCATCGGGAAGAAGAAGATGAGTAAGCATTTCTTGGGCAAAACAATTTTATGTAAATATCTTATTTGTTCCTCTCTTTCTTTCCCACTTTCTTTCTATCTTTCATTTTGTCTCTCACTCTTTCTTTCTTTCTCTCTCTCTCTCCCTCCACACACACACACACACACACACACACACACACATACACACACACAAGCATACATACATGTGTGTGTGTATCATAAAAATCATATAATTATTGTAAAGTCCTATTAATATTATAATGTAAAGTGATACGTGCCAGCGGTTTACAGTAGGATCGCGGTAGTAGGAGAGCCGCTATGAGAGGCTTAAAGTATGCAAAGAGTAAAAGATTCTGATTAGTTAAGGAATTTCTCCCACACCCCAGATAGACCAAATATAAATCTATGAAGCTTGTCAAAAAATGAAAGCATTTATATATATATATATATATATATAATATATATATATATATAAATATATAAATGATATGAATATATATATGAACACACACATACACAAACAACACACACACACACACACACACACACACACACACACACATATATTATATATATTATATATATATATATGTAGTATATTAAGAAAATTAAAAAAACACAGGTTTAAATAAATTGAGTGGTAAGTTTATTGGCCGACGCTGCAGTGTTTCGATCTATTAATTAGATCATCTTAAGGGCATTTGTTGGTATATGGAAGGTGATAAAAAAACTTTTATCACAGAATAACGAGAAAAGCAAGTCCTTGTTTATCAGTCTGTTCAAAATTTGAAGTCTGAAGAAAGGACGCTGAAAAAAGTGGACGGTTTGAAATATGACGTCAAATATTCTTTTTTACGGTGTGAGAATGAGAGTGTGTGAGTGTGTGTATCGAAAATAGGCATTGTGAATTTTTAGGTGTTTTGTGTGTGTGGTTGTGCGCGTGCATATATATATATACACACACAGACACACAGACACAGACACACACACACACACACACACACACACATATATATATATATATATATATATATATATATATATATAGCTAATCTTTACTAAACTGCAGTTCAGATAACATATTGAAAGAAATGTTGTGAAATGATGAAGATGCTTCTTCAAAGAAAAAGGTCGAAATTGTTTTTAATTTCTTTATGAAATTTTGGGACGGGAAGTATTTTTGACAAGAAAAGGATAAAAAAAAAACTTATATTTATTTACCTTCCTTGGACATTTTGAAAATAGGCAAATCGAACATCATCCTTCAAATAATAAAAATTACTTATCTTATTTGCGTGTCGGATATTCTCTCTCAATATATTTGATAAAGGAGACTCACCTGAAAAATAATGAAAAGAAGAATTAGTAGTGTACACAATTTTTCAAATTATAACAGAAATGGTATTTTACTATCAGGAACTGTGGATATACCACAGTATGATAATTTGATTATTACAATGAGTGATATGTTTACTTTAGAGCTATTGCGAAAATAGTTCAATGTATAAAAAGTATAATAATCTTTTTTTAATGCTCTCTCACTAGTTTTTTTCTTTCTTTTCATCTTTTCATTATGTTCGATTGAAACAGATCAGTGTTATTGCTTCTGCGCACTTACTCCCTCTCTCCATTTTCCCTTACTCTTTTTCTTTCTTTCTTATATTTTTCTGTGTAGCATGTCCCTTTTATCCCTTTTCTTTCTTTATATTACAATTTAGCTGAGGTGACAACACCCATAAGAAATAAAATTTCGATGAATAAGAAACACCAGATAATCAGGATTTACATTTTTGCATTTAATCTTGGACGATTTGAACGGTCTCATTCTTAACCAGCGTGTGTTGCAAGATGACAACGGTCGTACTTTTAAGGAACACAAGTGTTGATATAAAGATTTAAGAAGATCTATTCTAGATAAAGTATTTCCAATCATGGTTTACGGCATATCAACCTTTTTCATGTTATTTAATGCCGAATAATTTTGATATATATATATATTTACAAACACCTCTGCACGAGCAGGATGTGACACAAGGTCAATTTCTTAAGTGGAGTTCATCAGGTTTGAATTCAGTGTTTTCCTTCTCCTAGACCGGTTGTCTAACCAAGGTTAAAGAGCCCAGTCTGCCCTACTATTTATCCATAGCTGGAGGGAGAGTAGGATTCATACCTTTCCCAAGGGTATTAGCGCTAAGTGAAATGCAATTACCACATCAATATTTGAACTCGGGGCGACGAGTCCATCAACCATGACTTTAACCATTACACTACGCGCTTCCAGAATAATCTTGATATATGTTGCTTACAGTACCTGCTGTTGCTTAAATGGTTGCCTATCTAAGTTCTGAACTGGCTCATTGCTGCCGAACTTTGGCGATCTAGTGGAAACCTAATTATCAGTCTTACAAACTATTGATAAGGAGTTCAGTCTTCACTGGCAGTTGTAAGTAAAGTAAAGTCGTCGGGTGGCCTAAAGTTTCTTAATAAATTATAGAGTTTTTATCTATGAACAACAAAAGCCGTCTAATCCCTACCTTGTACCCCATAGTGTGTAATTCATTTCCACGAAAATATTGAAATGTATTTACAGTTAGCTGGAAATGGTGGGAGAAGAAAAAAAACACTGGGACGCATGGATAAGATTTTTCTGTGTCCCTTTGTCTATCCCCTTTTCACTAGCGCTAGACCAAGGAGATTTTTTTTTAGCGTCTGAGGTGGAGCACCACACCTACCATCAGCTCCTCACTTTACCGCACAGATCTCTGTGTTACTCTTATGCTGAGTGGGCGAGGGCCGGTATCGAACCAGGAACCTTGAGATTCCCAGCCGAACACTACCGAGTGTTCGGCTGGGAATCTCAAGGTTCCTGATATAATCGGCCCATGGCAATATCCTTATGAAAATAATTTTTTTTCTAGTTTGGCTGGTCTGTTGGATTTTACGGCATGTTAACCCATTGGGTTATTTTATGCCGAAGACGTTTTATTTTATTCATTCTTGATGGGTACTCAATTTTTTTAAATGTATTTTTTCTATTTAACCCATAGAGGAAGAGAGGGAGACGCCAAAATAATGGAAATGACCCACAAAAAAGGTTGGTTGGTTAGTTTTTACGGCATGTCAACCCATTGGGTTATTTTATGCCGAAGACGTTTTGCTATTCATTCTTGTTGGGTATTCACATTTTTAAACTCAGTTTTTTATCTATTTAACCCATATCCTAACATGTACTACCACTCCAGTTCAGAGTGGACCTGGGTAATGTTTTTGAAGTATTAGTACTACATGCAGTTTAACGTCAGGACACTAAACCCTCAGCCGCCACCTTCAAGCGCATATATGATAAAAAAGGACTTGGGTTTGCCGAAAGAGCAATAGAGTCGGGACAATAATATAGATGCTAGAGCTGACATGACCTGCCAATTGATTGGAGGGAGCTTCTTCGACCGACCGTGTAGCCCAAGTAAGAGTCAAAGTGGAGTGCTGCATGTAATGAATTGCTCAATCACCAGGATTACATCCTTAAGCAACATAACTTTGTTTTGAATTCGGGTTGACGAGTAGAGTTCCTACAACTCTAACCAATATACAATACGCCTCCATTATATATATATATATAAATTATTTTCTGCTTCTCACTCGATGAGTCCGGATTAAAAACAAGCTCGGAAGATGATTTTTATAAATCGAAATATTGTTCAATATTAGCTATGAATATGATATAAAATATTTTCATTTTAACAGCATTGTGTGTTTTCATATCCTTTTATCTATCTATCTATCTATCTATCTATCTATATATATATATATATATATATATATATATATATATATTGAGAGAGAGAGAGAGAGAGAGAGAGAGAGAGAGAGAGAGAGAGAGAGAGAGAGAAATTTAATCCATACATATATAAATTCAATCCATATATATATATATATATATATATATATATATATATATATATATATATATATATATATAACACCAATAATTGAAGCGGGCTATTAGAAATGGTAATTTTCAACCTAGCAACATTCAAAGTGGAGAAGTTCAACATGTAATCTATGTGGAAGAGTATGTCTCTCCAGGACTGGCCTGGTGAGTCATCTGAGAAAACAAGAATAGAGTGTCAAATGTTACTGGCACCCAACTATGGTGATAAAAAAAAGAGGAAATGTTCTTACTCGAACACGAGTTGACAGCCATTATTATATATATATATATATATATATATATATATATATATATATATATATATATATATATATATATATATATATACCGGGGATGGAACATATATTACCTATAAAAGCAACTTAAAAGTAAACGACTTGGACTTGTACCCGGCTACGACGTGTGATTGTGACAGAAAGTTCGACTGTCTGCGAGGTTTACGATCTATAAGACACGCTGATGCGAACACCGTTATTCTCCTGTCGGAGAATGTAAATCAATCAATGGAGTTAAGAGTCAGGATCACCCCCCCCACACACACACACACATACAAAATTCTAGACCTGTTTTAATTCGTAAGTATTAACATTAGATGCAAGGCATGCATCACTACTATTGCAGCGAACTTGATCAGCACTGACTTTGTGCCAGACAAAGCTTTGTAAATGTTATGGTCATTTACCACGCACGCATGAACCCTTCCAGCTATAAATAGCAGCAGGTACTGCTCTTAGGCGAGAGCTAATATTCCAGCGGTCTGCTCGGGCAGTTGATCGACCGCCTCACGGGTTACCTTCTCATTTGTATATGTTTGCACTACTGTTCTTTGTTAATATATTTGTTTAACTCATTTCCTCTCTTGTGTCTTTATTCTGGCGCCTAACAAGGCCACAACAGTAAATTTTCCCTAATAAGGAAGGTTAAATTGTAGATCCTTTTCTGTTTTTATGGGGGAAAATGAAAAAACAAATTATCAACTTATCAACTGTTATTCAAGATTTAAAAATAAAACATTCGAGGAGGAAAATAATCTGAATTTGGTTTGACAATATTCTTCGAATTAGGGCTTCGTTACGAGGATTAGTTGGGTGAACAAAAGCATTCATGAACCAACAAATCCCTCACAGGATAATGGGCTCTTATCTCTTTCTCTTTCTCTCTCTCTCTCTCTCTCTCTCTCTTATATATATATATATATATATATATATATATATATATATACGAAAATGAAAAAGTCCTAAATTGATACCTTATATGGCATAACGGTGCTTATCTCTGTATAGATATGTACGATTTTCAATTATATGTACATGTATATGTGGGAAATGAATGACATATAATAGTACATACACATACAGATATATCTCAAATAGAGTAAACATATTATTGTACATACACATATAGATACACGCACACACACCATATTTATTGATTAAAAGAACATATCATGGTACATACACATGTAGATATAGACACATACATACACATATATATTGATTAAAATTACATATGATTGTGCATACATAAATAGTATATGATTATATACGCACACAATCGCGCACATGCACACACGTATATAAACACACACACACACACACCCATAAACATACACAGACATATATATATATAGAGAGATTAAAATGGAGTCGCGTGGTCTAATGGTTAGACTTTGTCGACCCGAGTTCAATTCCTGGACGAAGCTGTTTACATTTCACATAGCGCTAATACCCTTGGGAAAGGTATGAATACAATTCTCCCTCCACCAATGGGTAAATAGCAGGACAGACCGGGCTCTTTAATCATGGCTAGGTAACCTGTATAGGAGAAGGAAAACTCTGAATTCAAACCTATTAAACTCCGCTTAAGAAATTGACCTTGTATCATATCCTGCTCACGTGGAGGGGTTGGTATATATATATATATATATATATTAAAATAACATGATTGTCCACACACAGACAATAATGGATTAAAATTTCAAATAATAACTGGAAAAATAACTTTATATACATATATGGGAACTTAATCTGGTTTGATTTGTTTTCGTTGTTTAATGGCATAAAATGAATTATTTAATGCCAAGGCCATCCTTGTATAAGAACATTAGTGGTACTATTTAACCCATAGCTGGGGGAATAAAAAGGTTTATAACTTTCCCACGAGTAATAATCTGAAAGCGAATGACTAGAAGTGTATCAATATATACACAACTATGTAGCTCAGATGGTAGAGCGTTCGGCAAGGAATCACATGGTTCCTGGTTCGATACCGGCCCTCGCCAACTCATGATTAGCACAGGGATCTGTGCGGTAAAGGGAGGAGATGTGGTAGGTGATGGTAGGTGTGGCGCTCACCGCATACGCTTTAGATTTTTTTGCATCAGGGATGCAGGACGCGTACCTATCAGCATCTCTGTAGCTCAGTCGATAGAGCAGTCGATAGAAACCACAAGGTTCCTAGTCCGATACCGGCCCTCGCCAACTTAGCGTATGAGTAGAACAGTGACCTGTGCGGTAAAGTGAGGAGCTGATGGTAGGTGTGGCGCTCCCCCTCAGATACTAAAATAATCTCCTTGGTCTAGCGCTAGTATAAATGGGATAGACTTCCTCGCTGTCTGGCTGATACCGACATTAGGCCGCCCCGACGACTTTACTTTTACTTTATATATATATATATATATATATATATATATATATATATATATATATATATATATTTTTTAGAAAGAGTATTGTATTGTTGTTTTATAGTTAGTACTGATTATTTGACGATTAATATATATTAATATTACAATTACGTATAAGTGAATGAATTATTGTATTATTATTATTATTATTATTATTATTATTATAGTTTGTTATTTTATTATATCTAAATACATTATTATAATTATACATATATATATGTATATATATATATAATATATATATATATATATACATATATATATATAAATTTATTATAATTAAAAAATATATTATATTATAGTTGTAAAGATAATTGTTATAGTATATTATATTTATTATTTTATTATAATTTTTATTGAAAAGTTGTTATTATTGTTATTGTAATATATATTAATATAATTATTGTTATTATAAATATTATTATTAATGTTATAATTATTACTTATATTTTTATTATTGTAGTTGTTATTATTATAATTATTAGTATTATTGTTATATATATATATATATATATATATATATATATATATATATATATATAGAGAGAGAGAGAGAGAGAGAGAGAGATAGAGGGTGAGTGAGTGAGAGACAGAGACAGAGACAGGGAGAAAGTGTAATAGAAAGATAGATAGATAGATAGATAAGAATAGTGTAGATGATAATAGACTAATCTGGTAAAGCAAAAAAGTCCGCCATTTTTCATTGAAAGTTTTCATCCTATTTTTGGAGAAACGTTTGTTGGCTTCAGATGTTTTAAGGGAAAGTGAAAAAGGATAAGAACATGGGAGAAAAAATACAATTCGGAAAATGATAAATTAAGATTGGTAAAAGAACTTTATCTCGACGAGTTTTTGTCTTTTGTTGTTTTTGTTTTTTTGTTTTTTTTTCTAAAAAAAAAAAAAGATTTAAAAAAGTCACGACCTGCTATGACGATCCTGTTGAAACCTAAGATGTTTGCAGTTGTTATGGATTTTATTTTGATATCATTTTTCATTTTTTTTTTCATGTCGGGTCTTTTTTTAAATTTTCTCTTTTCTTTTAGTAGGTTCTTTTCTGCTCTCTCTCTCTCTCTCTCTCTCTCTCTCTCTCTCTCTCTCTCTCTCTCTCTCTCTCTCTCTCTATCTATCTATCTATTTGTCCTTTCCCCCTCTCTCTTTCCCCATCTCACTCTCTCTCTCTCCCTTTCACTTCCCCTTCTCTCTCTCTCTCTGTTTCTTTCCCCTTCTCTCTCTCTTTCCCCTCTCTCTTTTTATTGTACAGCTTTTCCCTTTCTATCTCTCTTTCGCTCTCTATTGCCCCTGTCTCTCTCTCCCCCTATCTCTCTATCCCTCATTCTTCCCCCTGTCCTTGTTTTCTTTCTTTCTCTTTCTCTCTCTCTCCCCTTTTCTCCTTACCCCCTGTCTCTCTTTCTCTCTTTCAGTCCCCCTCTCTTTCCCTCTCTCTCCCCTCTCTCTTATCTCTCAAGTGTTGACAGGTGTCCAAGGCAGTTGTTAAGAATTTAAGAATCTCCAACATTCTAAAAATGGTAGCTATTTAAAAATAGAATAAATATAGATTAATAAAGGAAAAGAAATCAATTTAGAGAAAGAAAAGAAGAAGAAAAAAGAAAAAAAAAAGAAGAAAAAAGAAAATAAGAAGAAAATGAAGAAAAAAGAAAAAAGAAAAAAAAAAGAATCCACGTCTGTTTGGAGAATAACATTTCTTACAAGATAAAGACAAATCGAAAGTTTTAAAAGGTGAATATCGACATTAAAATTAGAAAATAAATGAATGTCTAAATTACTAGCACTAGCATATATATGCACCCTCCGGATGCAAGTATTTAAGTTTTAATGTAATAAAATCTATCATTATACTAAAGCTGAGCGAATCAATGTTTGTCTCTCTCTTTTTTACTGTTTAGTTTAATGACACAAAAGTTATACTAAATTATTCCTTAGTTTAGGTTTGAGTGATGTTTGAAAAAGTTCCATTTTAATTGGTTCTAATTAGTTGTAATATGTAATTAAGTCAAAAACTGACCCGTATCTTACTTCACATTCTGCTTGTCACTTTCCTTTTGTTTATACATATCTTGAATACCTCCTCGGTATACATGTTAGTTTCTCTTTGGGTGTAAAGATAGTGATTTAGAGAGAGAGAGATAAATATATTTGTATGTTAAGTTTCATAGCAGCTAGGTCAAACGTTCCCTTTCTTAAAAATCTTACAAAATGATGTTAATGTTTTTTTTTTATTTGTTTTTTTTTAATTCTCCGGTCATATTTATCTTTTTAAAAATCTAACTCTCTTTGCAAACACTTTTCCCTTATCTCAATTATCTACTCAGAGCTCAATGGGGGACCCAACAGGTCACGTTTTGTCTAGTATTATATTACATTAGAAAGGCTAATGAAACTAAATAAGAATGCAGATAAAAAGATTTGAAACAGCGGGGGTTATAATTGAAAAATAAAACAAATGTAACTTACTTTTCCATCACTACCGTCATTCATTGCGAAATTTTTCTAATTAAACTATTTAGTTAAAATTGGAAGTAAAGAATAAAATTACAGTTATTTCTTCTTGTTAATGGATTTCTTTTAAGATTCATCCCTGAGATTTTTGCTCATATTCATTAAGATAAAACCAAACAATTAGAAAACAATAATACTAAGCACATATTTATTAAAATCAAATTTTAAATATTAATATGCAAATTAGCCGTCCCGTTCACACAGTAAACCGCTGTCGGGTGGGGATTGCTATAATTAACGGCGTCGATCCCAGGGGCCCATCCCCCCAGGCAATACCTGTCCCCTTGATTTAAAGGGACAGGGCTAGGTTTATTGCCCAGTGCCTGAGGCGCCCCCTTGAGGGGGAATGCCGACGGGATCGACGCAATTTTCCACCCGCCACCCATGAGCTTCGGTTTGTGGGTGGTCCCACGTTAATAGGGCCTTGTGCCTAACCCGTACAAGTGGGGTACGATGTAAATACAATGTAGCTCCGGCCAACGCCGGGGTCCAGTGGCTTCGGCCCTGGATCTTTACAAGTTAATAGCGTCGATCCTAGAGGGCTGTCCCCCCAGGCAATACCTGCCCCCTTGGGGGCAGGGCTGGGTTTATTGCCCAGCGCCTGAGGCGCCCTCCTTGAGGGGGAATGCCGAGGGGATCGACGCAAATTTTTGTTCTTTCCCACCCATGAGCTTCGGCTTGTGGGTGGGCCCACATTAAAACGAGGCCTTGTGCCCAGTCCATACAATGGGGTATGAGACAAATATCTCCAGTGGCTTCGGCCTGGATCTTTACAAGTTAATAGCGTCGATCCCAGGGGGCCATCCCCTCAGGCAGCACCTGCCCCTCGATTTAAAGGGGCAGGGTTGGGTTTATTGCCCAGCGCCTGAAGCGCCCCCTTTGAGGGGGAATGCCGACGGGATCGACCCGCAATTTTTTCACCTGCCACCCATGAGCTTCGGTTTGTGGGTGGTCCCACGTTAATAGGCCTTGTGCCTAACCCGTACAAGTGGGGTACGAAGGTAAATACAATGTAGATATGGTCACCAGTGATTAAATAATGTAAAACAATTCTATTAATAATTGAGGTTTAAATAAAAATGAAATGAATGTGACGTAAATAACTAAGGGAAATTGTGACTTGAGTAGTAATATAGTTTCGGTTACAGACAAACACACAATCTCCATTATAATAAGATTATATGGTATTCTGGTTTTGTTGTTTTGTTTTATGACACTTCAACTACTGTTGGGTCATTTAAACCGATACAAGGACACAAATGCTTACAGTATATGCTGTTATGGTCACCGAATTAAGTTATTTTTCTAAATTATCATCTATACATTAATACTCGTGTTTCATAATTGTACGATCGTTACTGCAGAAGTTTAAAATCTCCCCAATGGCGCTAACCCGTTGGCCGTGGGTGGCGACCCGTAATGCTTAATAACGGATCCTGGTGACTGAGCTGTTCATAATATAACAACACCTCTTTTCTCCTTATATAGGCTGGACGGGTGGTCAGAGAACCATTCCGATCAATTGACTGGTCACGTCAAGTGCTTGCACTAAGGATAGTCCCGAAACTATTCCGAGTTGTAGCGACCATCTACGGGTTAGTAGATATTATTATATGGGGTTGAATTGGGGTTGTTTTGTTCTACGACGCACCAACCCCTGTCGGATCATTTGATGACGATAAACAAAGAAGCCAGCTTGCTTACAGTATCTGCTGTTGCTTTAGATAGTCAACCAATTTAGGTATGGAACATGATCATCGCTACTTTTTGGTGATCTAACGGGAAGCGGTGCTTTCAGTATGACTTCTTTCTTTCTTCACATCTAATTCTGTCCGCCCTGTCCGGTGGGGCGTTAGAATCACCGACTGCACCTCTGCAAAAGGGTAAGACTCCCCCAATGGGGCCACTTGTTGGCCTTGGGGTGCGACCCGTGATGCTTAAGGAAGAACCCAGGTGGCTGAAGCAGTCCCATGACTTGAATATTGCCACTTTGGGCTAGACAGGCGGTCGGGAGAGGCGCCACCGATCACGGATGGCCAGTCAAGTCCTAGCACTTATATGATTTGCTCCCAACCCTATTGCTTTATGGCACCCCCAGTTCCTTCCTTATCATATTGGGTAACTAAGCGTTGCTTGATGGTCTTACATGCCATGGGAATGAAACGTAAACCTAATCGTGGTGAGGTTCCCAGTTCACGAGTTTGGGGAATGGTGGAGCATTCCCTTCTTCACCATTGCTCCTGGTCCACTCAGAACTCGGAGTGGTAATCATGTTAGGGTCTCATCTATCGTTGAATAGGAAAACTGAGCTTATAAACAAAATTGTATTTATGCCTTAAAGAATGATTTATTTCACCAACTTTGGTCGGCATTAAAACCCAACCGAGCTTGATATGCCGTAAACAAACAACCGAAAACCAATCTAATTCTGTTTATATGTCCTATCTACCCTTTTCTCGTTAGGTCATTGGAAATCTATCCGATTTCGTTTCTATCTAATCTATCTATCTCGTTCTTATCACGTTAAGTCTTGGGAGTGCCTAAAGTCAGATCACGATGGAGTCTATCCATTTTCACTAGCGCTGAACAGAAGATTGTTTTTGGCATCTGAAGGTGGGCACCACAATACCTACGCAGGCTTCTTACTTAGCGCTTTTGCATAGATCTCTGGTGCTACACATATCGCTGTTGTGCTGAGGGCCGAGTAGAACATGGAACGGCATGTCACCGCTTCGTGGGTTATTTAATGCCCAAAGCCATCTCTGTGTAAAAGAACGATAGGGGTACTATTATCCATAGTTTTGGAGGAAGAAAGTGGTTTAAATACCTTTTTCCCAAGAGTAATCGATTCGAAAGTGATGTCTTGGAGTGGAAACTCCGATTCAAACCTGTTAAACCAAGCTTAAAAAATTACCTTGAGACTGCGTGTGCTTATGGTTGAGAGTCGTAGGAAATGGACTCGTCGACCCGAGTTCAACATCTGGACGAAGCTCCCAGTTCACAAGCGCTAATGCGCTTGGGAAAGCTATGAAGTCCAACTATTCTCCTCCAGCTTAGTGTAAATCACGTAGGTGCAGACTGGGCCCTTTAACGTGTTGGTTTGGCACCAGCTCTAGGAGATGAATACTCTCAATTTCAAGACCTGTTAAAGCTCCGCTAAGGCTGGTACTACCTAGAATAGGGCTCGTCCTAATTAAGTGTATCTGTTCAAATAAATATAATAATAATAATGACTAATAATAATGAATAACTGTTCGTGGCGGAGGGGTTAAAGTAAATACGTATATGGTTATAGGTAATCCAATAAAAATTTTAACCTAGAAATTACCCATAAATCAATCCTAAATAAATAAAACCAACACATCATCAATCATCATAGCATTCATCATCAGATCCTGCCCTGACAGTACGGGTTCTTTTATGATCGTCCCAATGTACCGCCTATCGATCATGTCTCCGCACGGCATCCACTGGTGTGAGCAATGTGTTGGTGTCGCACGGGTTACTTTTGGGTTCATCCTTGGCTTCTCAGTAGTGTCTCAGCAGTGTTTTGTTTGTGTTGTTTTATTTATTATTGTTGATTGGATTGGGTAATTTCTAGGTAAAATTTGTATTGATCTTGGAAACCATACGTAATATACTAACCCCTCCGCACGAACAGGATTGTATTTATTATTATTATGTTATTATTATATTATTTATTATTGAAACAGATCACTAAATTAGGACTGAGTCCTATTGCTAGTAGGAACCAGAAAGCCTAAGCGGAGTTTAACAGGTTTGAATTGAGAGTTTTCCATCTCCTAGACTGGTTTGCCAACTCAACGTTAAAGGGCCAGTGCTGCCCTACTATTTACAACATAGCTGGAGGGAGAATAGTTGGATTATATGCTTTCCCAAGGGCATTAGCGCCTATGTGAACTGTACTCGTCGCGAGGATTTTGAACCTCGGGTCGACGAGTCACATTTCCTACGACTCTAATAACCAGTAACACGCGTCTCCAAGGTCAATTTTTATAGCTTGGTTTAAACAAGGTTTGAAATCGGGTTTTCCATCTCCAAGACAATCAGCTTTCGAAAATGATACTCTTGGGAAAGGTATAACACTTTCCGTTCCTCCAAACTATGGATTGAACTAGTGACCCTATCGTTCTTTACAAGGATGGCTTTGGCATTAACCATAACCCACGAAGGGTGACAATGCCGTTCCATGTTCTAATTCCGCCACGTAGCAACACAGCGTATGTGTAAGCACCAGAGGATCCTATGGGCATAAGTAGAAGCGGTGGTATATCTGTGGTGCCGCCACCTCAATGCAAACATCTTCTGTTCAGCGCTGTGAAAGATGGGATAGACTCCATCGTGATTACTGACTTTAGCAAACTCCCAAGACTTTACACGTGAACAGCAAACGGAGATAGAAGGTATGATAGAAAGAAAATGCAGATGAGATTTTCAATTGACCAACACGAGAACAAAGGGGTGATAGACATATAACAGAATTAGATTGGTTTGTTTGTTTTGTTTACGCAATATCAACCTGCGGGGGTCATTTAATGCGACAAAGTTGTGAAATAAATTCAAATTCTTAATGCCAGCAAACAAATTTTGTTTCTAGAGCTTCATGTTTTTCTATTCACGCGATAGATGAGACCCTACGTGTACTGACCACTCGAGCTCTGAGTGTGCCAGGAGCAATGGTGATGAAGGGATGCTCCACATTCCCAACCTCGTTGAAGCTGGAACCTCACCGATCAGTATAGAGTTGACGCATTGCCCATCGGCATGTAGACCCTCAGCCAACGCCTTCTATACCCATGTATCGAAAGAACGGACTGGGGGTTGCCCAATAAGGGCAATAGGGTTGGGGCAATCATTATAAGTGCTAGGACTTGACGTGGCCATCCGATTGATAAGGTGGCGGCCTCTCCACCGCCTGCTCTAGCCCAAAGTGGAATAGTTACAAATCCATGGACTGCTCAGCCACCTGGGTTCTATCCTTTAAGCATCACGGGTCGCCAAAGCCAACAAGTGGCCCCATTGGGGGAGCTTAACCCTTTGCGAGAGGTGCAGTCGGTGCATTCTAACGCCCCATACGCAGCAGGGCGGGACAGAATTGAGATGTGAAAAAGAAAGAAAGGTCGATACTGAAAGTCACCGCTTCCCGTTAGATCACCAAAAAGAGCGATGATCCATGTCCATACCTAATGGTTGACTATCTAAGCACAGCAGATACTGTAAGCAAGCTGGGCTTGTCTTTGTTTACGTCATCAAATGATCCGACAGGGGTTGGTGCGTCGTCAGAACAAAAACAACAATTCACCCCATATAATAATATCTAACTAACCCGTAGATAGGTGCTAACAACTCCGCGAATAGTTGTCGGGACTATCCTTAGTGCGAAGCAACTGACGTGAACCAGTCATTGATGGAAGGGGCTTCTCATGACCACCCGTCCAGCCGTATATTAATGAGAAAAGAGGGTGTTGTATATTGATGATCAGCTCAGTCAGCCAGGATTCCCGTTTATTAAGCATTACGGGATCGCCCACCCACGGCCACGGGTAGCCGCATTGGGAGCCTTGTTAATTCTGCAGTAACGGATCGTACCAATATGAAAACACCGAGTATGAATGTATAATGTAATTTAGAAAAAGTAATTATATTCGGTGGACCAACAGCATATACTGTAAGCATTTTGTGTCGCTTTGTTTATCGGTATTTAAATGACCAACAGTAGTTGAAGTGTCATAAAACAAAAACAACAAACCAGAAAATACCATAATAATCTTATTATAATTGGAGATTGGTGTTTGTCTGTAACCGAAACACTTATAATATCTAACTCAGTCAGCAATTTCCTTAGTTATTTTTACGTCACAGTTCATTTCATTTTTTTAATTAAACCTCAATTATTAATAGAATTGTTTTTACTGATTATTATACTGGTGACCATATCTACATTGTATTTACCTGCGTACCCACTTGTACGGTAGGCCAAGGCCTATTAACGTGGGACCAACCCACCAACCGAAGCTCTATGGCGTGGCAGGTGAAAAATTGCGTCGATCCCGTCGGCCATTCCCCCTCAAAAGGGGGCGCTCAAGGTCGCTGGCATCAAACCAACCCTGCCCTTTAAATCGAGGGGGAGTGCTGCCTGCCGGGGAATGGCCCCTGGGATCGACGCTATTAACTTTGTAAGATCCATGGGGCCGAAGCCACTGGGAATTTGTCCATACCCCACTTGTATGGACTGGGCAACAAGGCTCTCGTGTTAATGTGGGCCGACACCCCAAGCCGAAGCATGGTGGGAAGACAGAAGAATTGTCGTCGATCCCTCGGCATTCCCCCTCAGAGGAGGGCGCCTCAGCGCTGGGGCAAATAAGACCCAGCCCTGCCCCAAGGGGGCAGGTTTGCCTTTGGGGGACAGCCCTCTATGATCGACGCTATTAACTTGGTAAAGATCCAGGGGCCGAAGCCACTGGACCCCGGCTCGGTTGGCCGGAGCTACATTGTATTGTACATCGTGACCCCACTTTGTACGGTTAGGCACAAGCCCTGATTAACGTGGGACCTACCTCACAACCCGAAGCTCAAGTGGGTGCGGGGTGGAAATGCGTTCGATCCCGGTCGCATGTCCCCCCTCAAGGGGGCGCCTCAGCACTGGCAAATAACCTGCCTGTCCCTTTAAATTCAAGGGGACAGGTAATTGCTGGGGGGATTGGGCCCCTGGGAGTCGACGCCCGTTAATTATAGCAATCGCCCCGAGCAGCGGCTTTTACTGTGTGGACGGACGGCTAAGTTGCATTATTAATATTATAATTTGAATTTTTAATAAAATATGTGCTTAGTAATTATTCGTTTTTCCTAACTTGTTGGTTTTAATCTTAATGAATATGTAGCAAATCTCAGGATGATT
>CM042165.1:24713834-24736334 GCA_023376005.1 Doryteuthis pealeii
CACACTTAGTATAGGCCCACTAGCGAAACTTTTCATCAATCAGCTCTGTCACGATTGTCGGATCGTTGCGCGGAGGACCTCACCCACTTGGTAGGATCCAGGCAAAAAGCTTAAGAGAAAAAAAGCTAGAATGGGGAATTACACAAGGATGCTGCGTGCTGTCTTGAAACAAATACTTGAAGCAAGCTCTCCACAAAAATCAGCTGTACGGCCCAATCGAAGTAAGGGGACACAAACAAAACATGCTGGACACTACTGGAAGAAGCAATGGGATGAACCCAAAAGTAACCCGTGGGACACCAACCATTGCTCACACCAGTGGATGCCGCCCCCATGCGGGAGATGCATCATAGGGAACGAGTCATATGAGAGCAGAGTCGATAAGAACCCGACCTGATCAGCAGGAATATGATGATGATATGATTGATGATGATTGATGATGATGATGATTGTGTTTGGTTTTATTTATTTACTTATGATTGATTGGGGTAATTCTAGGGTAAAATTTGATCATTGGACATACTTGAAACCATATACGTATTTACAACCCCTCCGCACAGAACAGCGATTGTATTTATTATTATTATTAATTATTATTATTATTATTTTATTGAAAACAGATTACTAATCTAGGACTGAGCCTATTCTAGTAGTTGACCCGCAAGCGGAGTTTAACAAGGTTTGAAATTGAGAGTTTTTCCATCTCCTAGACTGGTTGCCAAACCACGTTAAAGGGCCCAGTCTGCCCTACTAAGTAACACATAGTGGAGGGAGAATAGTGGATTCATTAGCTTTCCCAAGGCAATTAGCGCTATGTGACTGGTAGCTTCGTCCAGGATTTTGAACTCGGGTCCGACGAGTCCATTTCCTACGGACTCTAACCGAGTACACCACGCGTTCTCCCAAGGTCAATTTTTTAAGCTTGGTTTAACAGGTTTGAAAATCGCGAGTTTTCATCTCCAAGACAATCACTATTCAAATGATATCTTGGGAAAGTATAAAGCCACTTCTTCCTCCAAAGCTTATGGATCTAAAACTAGGTACCCTTATCGTTGCTTTACAAGGATGCTCTTTGGCGATTTAAATTAACCCACGAAGGGTGACATACCGTTCCATGTGCTTATTCCGGCCCCTAGCCAACACAGCGTCATGTGTAGCACCAGAGATCTAGGCGGTTAAAGTAAGAAGCTGGTGGTATATGTTGCCCCACCTCAGATGCCAAAAACAATCTTCTTGTTCAGCGCTAGTGGAAAATGGGATAGAACTCCCATCCGTTGATTACTCGACTTTACGCCACTTCCCAAGACTTTACACGTGATAAGAACGATAGATAGATAGAAGAAAATCAGACTTAGATTTCAATTGACGACTACACGAGAACAAAGGGTGATAGACATATAAGACAGGAATATAGATGGTTGGTTGTTTGTTTTAACGGCAATATCAACCTCGGGGAGTCATTTAATGCCGACAAAGTGTGAAATTAAATTCATTCTTAATGCATAATACAAATTTTTGTTTATAAGGCTCATGGTTTTTCTATTCAACGCATAGATGAGACCCTAACAGGCTCACTACCACCTCCGAGTCTGAGGGACCAGGAAGCAATGGTGATGAAGGGGATGCTCCACATTCCCCAACCTCGTGAACTGGAACCTCACCATTAGATAGAATTTGACGTCTTCCCTGGCATGTCAGACCTTCAGACCACAACGCCTCTCTAGTACCCATATGATAAGAAGGACTGCGGGGTTGCCATAAGGGCACATAGGTTGGGGCAATCTATAAGTGCTGGACTTGACGTGGCCATCCGAATTGATCGAGGGGTCTCTCGACCGCCCGTGCTAGCCCAAGAAAAGCCTAAAGTGGATATATACAGTCAGGACTGCTCAGGCCACCTGGGTCTGCTTATTCCTTAGCATACGGGTCGCCCACAAGGCCAACAAGTGGCCCCATTGGGGGAGATCCTACCCTTTTGCCAGAGTGGCAGTCGGTGATTCTACGCCCATACGACAGGGCGGACCAGATTAGATGTGAAGAAAGAAAGAAAAGTCATCGTTGAAGCACCCGCTTCCGCTTAGATCAACACAACAAGTAGCGATGATCATTTCCATACGTAATTGGCTTGACTGATCTAAGCAACCGCAGATACTTGATAAGCAAGCTGGTTCTTTGCTTTATCGTCATCAAATGATCCGGACAGGGGTTGGTGCGTCGTAGAACAAAAAACAACCAATTAACCCCACTATAATAATTTATCTAAACTAACCCGTAGATAGGTGCTTACAAACTCCGGCAATAGTTTCAGAGGACTATTCCTTGTGCAAGCACTTGACGTGACCAGTCACATTGACTCGGAAGGGGCTTCTCTGGAACACCCGTCCAGTCCCTATATTAAGGAGAAAAAGGTGTTGTATAATTAATGAACAGCTCAGTCACCAGATTACGTCTATTAAAGCATTACGGTCGCCACCCAACGGCCAACGGATAGCCGCATTTGGGAATTTTAACTTCTGCAGTAACGATCGTTACAATTTATGGAAACACGAGTAATTAATTTGTATAGCATGA
The DNA here is from genome assembly GCA_023376005.1 of Doryteuthis pealeii. Lineage (NCBI taxonomy): Eukaryota > Metazoa > Mollusca > Cephalopoda > Myopsida > Loliginidae > Doryteuthis > Doryteuthis pealeii. The sequence goes on from CM042165.1 coordinate 24,716,406, forward strand.
TAATTTAGAAAATCAACTTAATTCGGTGACCATTAACAGCTGTAATTGTAAGCATTTGTGTCCTTTGTTTATCGGTATTAATGCCCAACAGTAGTTCTGAAGGTTGTCGATAAAACCAAAAACAACAAACCAGATACCATATAATGCTTCATTATAATGGAGATGTAGTGTTTTGTCTGTAACCCGAAACTATATTACTACTCAAGTCACAATTCCTTAGTGTATTTACGTCACATTCATTCTCATTTTTTATTTAAACCTCAATTATTAATAGAATTGTTTAACCATTATTTAATACTGTGACCAATTAACATTGTAATCTTACCTCGTACCCCACTTGTACGGGCTTAGGCACAAGGCCCTAATTACGTGGGACCACCCACAAAACCTAGCTCATGGGTGGCAGAGTAAAAAATTGCGTCGATCCCGTCGGCACTTCCCCTCAAAGGGCGCCTTCAGGGCGCTGGGCAATAAACCCAACACCTGCCCCTTTAATCGAGGGAGGTGCGCCTGAGGGGATGGCCCCCTTGGGATCGACCGCTATTAAACTTGTAAACAGATCCAGGGCCCGAAGCCACTGGAGATATTTGTCTCAACCACTTTGCTATGGACTGGGCACAAGCGCCTCGTTCTTAATGTAGGCCCACCCACAAGCCGAAGCTCATGGGGGAAAGAACAAAAATTGCGTCGATCCCCTCGGGCATTCCCCCTCAAGAGGGCGCCTCAGGCGCTGCGGCATAACCCAGGCCCTGCCCCAAGGGGGAGGTATTGCCTGGGGGGACAGCCCCCTAGCTCGACGCTATTAACTTGTAAAGATCCAGGGCCGAAGCCCTTGGGACCCCGGCGTTGGCCGGAGCTACAATTGTATTATACATCGTACCCCACTTTGTACGGGTTAAGGCACAAAGGCCCTATAACGTTGGACCACCACAAACCGAAGCCTCATGGGTCAGGCGGGTGGAAAATTGCGTCGATCCCGTCGGCATTCCCCCTCAAGGGGGCGCCTCAGCACTGGGCAACATAAACCGTAGCCCTGTCCCTTTTAAATCAGGGACAGGATTGCCTGGGGGGATTGGGCCCCTGGATCGGACGCCGTTAATTATAGCAATCCGCCACCCGACAGCGGTTTTGACTGTGGTTGAACGGGACGGCTTAATTTGCATATTAATTATTTTAAAATTTGATTTTAATAAATTATGTGACCTTAGTTACTTATTGTTTTCTATATGTTTGGTTTTAATCTTAAATGATATGAGCAAAAAATCTCAGGGATGAATCTTAAAAAGAAACTCATTACAACAAGAAGAAATAACTGTATTTTATGCTTTATTCCAATTTTAACTTAAAATAGATTTAATTAGAAAAAATTCGCCAATGAATGACCGTGGATGGAAAAGTAAGTTACATTTGTTTATTTTTAAATTTTATACCTCCCGCTGTTTCAAAGCTTTTTAATTCTGCATTCTTACTTTAGCTTTCATGTTAGCCTTTTCTATGTAATATACATACTAGACAAAAAACGTGACCTGTTGGGTCCCCCACTTTCGAGGCTCTGATTAGATCAATGGATAAGGCAAAAGTGTTTGCAAGAGAAAGAGTTAGACTTTTTAAAGATAAATATGACCGGAGAATTAAAAAACAACAAAAAAACAAAAAACATTAACATCATTGTAAGATCTTTTAAAGAAAGGGGAACGTTTGACCTAGCTGCTATGAAACTTAACATACAAATCATATTTATCTCTCCTCTCTAAATCACTATCTCTTACACCCAAAGAGAAAACTAAAACATGTATACGAGGAGGAATCAAGATATGTATAAACACAAAGGCAAAGTGACAAGAACCAGAATGTGAAGTAAGATACGGGTAGTTTTGACTTAAATTTACATATTACAACTTAATAGACAACCAATTTAAAAATGGAACTTTTTCAAACATCACTCAAACCTAAACTAAGGAATAAATTTAGTTACACTTTGTGTCATTAAAACTAAACAGGTAAAAAAGGAGGGGGGGAGAGAACAAAACCATTGATTCGCTCAGCTTTAGTATAATCATACATTTTTATTACATTAAACTAAATACTTGCATCCGAGAGGGTGATATAGATGCTAGTGCGTAGTCAATTTAGACATTGCATTTTATTTTCTAATTTTAATGATACGATATTCACCTTTTAAGAACTTCGATTTTGTCTTTATCTGGTTAAGAAATGTTATTCTCCAAAATCAGACGTGAGATTCTTTTTTTTCTTTTTTTCTTTTTTTTCTTCATTTTTCTTTCTTATTTCTTTTTTCTTCTTTTTTTTTTCTTTTTTCTTCTTTTTTCTTTCTTTAAACTGATTTCTTTTCCTTTTATTAAATCTATATTTTTCTATTTCTAAAATAGCTACCATTTAAGATGTTGGAGATTCTTTAAATTTCTTAAACAACTGCCTTGGACACCTGTCAACACTTTGAGAGATAGAGAGAGGGGGGAGAGAGAGGGGCAAGAGAAGAGGGGGGACTGAAAGAGAGAAGAGGAGACAGGGGGGAAGGAGAAAAGGGGAGAGAGCAGAACGAGAAAGAGAAAAGAAAGAAAACAAAGGACCGGGGGGAAGATGAGGGATAGAGAGATAGGGAGAGAGAGAGACAGGGGCAATTAGAGAGCGGAAAGAGAGATAGACTAATGGAAAAAGCTGTACAATTAAAAAGAGAGAGGGGAAAAGAGAGAAGAGAAGGGGGAAAGAAACAGAGAAGAGAGAAGGGAAGTGAAAGGGAGAGAGAGAGAGTGAGATGGGAAAGAGAGAGAGGGGAAAGGGACAAATAGATAGATAGATAGATAGATAGAGAGAGAGAGAGAGAGAGAGAGAGAGAGAGAGAGAGAGAGAGAGAGGAGCAGAAAAGAAGAACCTACTAAAAAAAAGAGAAAATTTAAAAAAAGACCCGACATGAAAAAAAAATGAAAAATGATATCAAAATAAAAATCCATTAACAACTGCAAACATCTTAGGTCTTCAACAGGATCGTCATAGCAGGTCGTGACTTTTTTAAAGCTTTTTTTTTTTTTAGAAAAAAAAAAACAAAAAAACAAAACAACAAAAGACAAAAACCTCGTCGAGATAAGTTCTCTTTACCAATCTTAATTTATCATTTTCCGAATTGTATTTTTTCTCCATGTTCTTATCCTTTTTCACTTTCCCTTAAAACATCTGAAGCACAAAACGTTTCTCCAAAAATAGATGAAAACTTTCAATGAAAAATGGCGACTTTTTTGCTTTACCAGATTAGTCTATAATCATCTACATTATTTCTTATCTATTATCTATCTATCTATCTTTTATTACACTTTCTCTCCTGTCTCTGTCTCTCACTCACTCACCCTCTATCTCTCTCTCTCTCTCTATATATATTATATATATTATAACTAATAATACTAATAATTATAATAATAACAACTACAATAAATAAATAATATAAGTAATAATTATAACATTTAATAATATATTATAATAACAATAATCTATATTAATATATTATTACAATAACAATAATAACACTTTTCAAAAAAAAAATTATAATAAAATAATAAAATATAATATACTATAACAATTATCTTTACAACTATTAATATAATATATTTTTTATTATAATTAAAATTTATATATATATATGTATTATATTTATATATTATATATAACATATATAATCGTATAATTATAATAATGTATTTAGATATAATAAATAACAAAACTATAATAAATAATAATAATAATACAATCATTCACTTCACTTATACGTAATTTGTAATATTAATATATATAATCTGTCAAATCAATCAGAAACAAAAAAATACTACATAAAAAACAACATACAATATCTTCTAAAATATAATTATTATATTATATATAATTAATATTATAAAAGTAAAAGTAAAGTCGTCGGGGCGGCCTAATGTCGGTATCAGCCAGACAGCGAGGAAGTGCTATCCCATTTATACTAGCGCTAGACCAAGGAGATTAATTTTAGTATCTGAGGTGGAGCTTCCACACCTAACCATCAGCTCCTCACTTTACCGCCACAGGTCACTGCTTCTACTTCAATACGCTAAAGTTGGCGAGGGCCGGTATCGGACATATGGAACACTTGTGGTTTCTAGCGACTGCTCTATCGACTGAGCTACAGAGATGCTGATAGGTACGCGTCCTGCATCCCTGATGCAAAAAAATCTAAAGCGTTGAGGGGAGCGCCACACCTACATCACCTACCACATCTCCTCCCTTTTCACGCACAGATTCCCTGTGCTATCATGAGTTGGTGAGGGGGCCGGATCGAACCAGGAACCATGTGGTTCCTTGCCGACGCTCTTACATCTGAGCTACAAGCTTGTGAATATATTGATACATTCTAGTCATTCGCTTTCAGATTATTAACTCTTGGGAAAGTTATAAACCTTTTTATTCCCCAGCTACGTGGTTAAATAGTACCACTAATGTTCTTATACAAGGATGCCTTGGCATTTAAATTATTCATTTTATGCCATTAAACAACGAAAACAAATAAACCAGATTAAGTTCCCATATATGTATACTAAAGTTATTTTTCCAGTATATTATTTGAAAATTTAATCCATTATTGTCTGTGTGTGGACAATCATGTTATTTGAATATATAGATATATATACCAACCCCTCACGTGAGCAGGATATGATACAAGGTCAATTTCTTAAGCGGAGTTTAACAGGTTTGAATTCAGGAGTTTCCTTCTCCAATTACAGCGGTTACCTAGCCATGATTAAAGAGCCCAGCTGTCCTGCCTACTTTTACCCATTGGTGGAGGGAGAATTGTATTCATACCTTTCCCAAGGGTATTAGCGCTATGTGAAATGTAAAACAGCTTCGTCCAGGAAATTGAACTCGGGTCGACAAAAGTCTAACCATTAGACCACGCGACTCCATATTTAATCTCTCTCATATATATATATGTCTGTGTATGTTTATGGGTGTGTGTGTGTGTGTGTGTTATATACGTGTGTGCATGTGCGCGATTGTGTGCGTATATTAATCATATACTATTTATGTATGCACAATCATATGTAATTTAATCAATATATATGTGTATGTATGTGTCTATATCTACATGTGTATGTACATGATATGTTCTTTTAATCAATAAATATGGTGTGTGTGCGTGTATCTATATGTGTATGGGACAATATATGTCTTTACTCTATTTGAGATACATCTGTATGTGTATGTACTATATATGTCATTCATTTCCCACATATACATGTACATTAATTGAAAATCGTACAATCTATACAGAGATAAGCACCGTTATGCCATATAAGGTATTTCAATTTAGGACTTTTCATTTCGTGTATATTATATAATATATATATAATAATACTATATATATAAAATTATATATATATATAATATAGAGAGAGAGAGAGAGAGAGAGAGAGAGAAGAGAAAAGAGATAGAGCCCATTATCCTGTGAAGGGATTGTGTTGGTTTCATGAATGCTTTTTATCAACCCAACTTAATCCTTTCGTAACGGAAGCCACTAATTCGAAGAATATGTCAAACCAAATTCAGATTATTTTCCTCCTCGAATGTTTATTTTTAAATCTTGAATAACAGTTTGATAAGTTGATCAATTTGTTTTTCATTTTCCCCATAAAAAACAGAAAAGGATTCTCAATTTAACCTCCTTATTAGGGAAAATTTACTGTTGTGGCCTTGTTAGGCGCCAGAATAAAAGACACAAGAGAGAAATGAGTTAAACAAAATATATTAAAAAGAACAGTAGTGCAAAACATATACAAATGAGGAAGGTGTAACCCGTGAGCGGTCGATCAACTTACCCGAGCAGACCGCTGGAATATTAGCTGGCTCGCCTAAGAGCAAGTACCTGGCTGCTATTTATAGCTGGGAAGGGTTCATGCGTGCGTGGTAAAATGACCATAACATTTACAAAGCTTTGTCTGGCACAAAGTCAGTGCCTGATCAAGTTCGCTGCAATAGTAGTGATGCATGCCTTGCATCTAATGTTAATACTTACGAATTAAACAGGTCCAGAATTTGTAGGTGTGTGTGTGGGGGGGGGTGATCCTGACTCTTAACTCCATCGATTGATTTACATTCTCCGACAGGAGAATAACGGTGTTCGCATCAGCGTGTCTTATAGATCGTAAACCTCGCAGACAGTCGAACTTTCTTGTCACAATCACACGTCGTAGCCGGGTACAAGTCCAAGTCGTTTACTTTTAAGTTGCTTTTATAGGTAATATATGTTCCATCCCCGGTATATATATATATATATATATATATATATATATATAATATATTAATGGCTGTCAACTCGTGTTCGAGTAAGAAACATTTCCTCTTTTTTTGTCACCATAGTTGGGTGCCAGTAACATTTGACACTCTATTCTTGTTTTCTCAGATGATCACCAGGCCAGTCCTGGAGAGACATACTCTTCCACATAGATTACATGTTGAACTTCTCCACTTGAATGTTGCTAGGTTGAAAATTACCATTTCTAATAGCCGTTCCAATTATTGGTGTTATATATATATATATATATATATTATATTATATATATATATATTATATTATATATATGGATTGAATTTATATATTGTAGATTAAATATTCTCTCTCTCGTCTCTCTCTCTCTCGCTCTCCTCTCTATATATATATATATATAATATATATATATATATAATATTGGATATAGATAGATAGATAGATAGATAGAAGATATGAAAACACACAATGCTGTTAAATGAAAATATTTGAATATCATTATTCATAGCTATATATTGAACAATATTTCGATTATAAAAATCATCTTCGAGCTTGTTTTAATCCGGACTCATCGAGTTGAGAAGCAGAAAATAATTTATATATATATTATAATGGAGGCGTATTGTATGTATTGGTTAGAGTTGTAGGAAATCTATCGTCAACCCGAACTTCAAAAAAAAAGTTATGTTGCTTTAAGATGTAATCCTGGTGATTGAGCAATTCATTACATGCAGCACTTCCACTTTGACTCTTACTTGGGCTACACGGTCGGTCGAAGAAGCTCCCTCCAATCAATTGGCAGGTCATGTCAGCTCTAGCCATCATATATTATTGTCCCGACATCTATTTGCTCTTTTCGGCAAACCCAAGTCCTTTTTTATCATATGTTTCTTGAAGGTGGCGGGCTGAGGGTTTTAGTGTCCTTGACGTTAAACTGCATGTAGTACTAATACTTCAAAAACATTACTCCCAGGTTCCACTCTGAACGGAGTGGTAGTTACATGTTAGGATATGGGTTAAAAGATAAAAACTGAGTTTAAAAATGTGAATACCAACAAGAATGAATAGCAAAACGTCTTCGGCATAAAATAACACCAATGGGTTGACATGCCGTAAAAACTAACCAACAACCTTTTTTTGTGGGTCATTTCCATTTCTTGGCGTCTCCCTCTCCTTCCTCTATGGGTATAAATAGAAAAAATACATTTAAAAAAATTGAGTACCCATCAGAATGAATAAAATAAAACGTCTTCGGCATAAATAACCAATGGGTTAACATGCCGTAAAATCCAAACAGACCAGCCAAACTAGAAAAAAATTATTTTCTAAGGTATTGCCTATGGGCCGATTATATCAGGAACTTGAGTTCCCATCCGAAACTCGGTAGTGTGCGGCTGGAATCTTCAAGGTTGCCTGGCTTCGAGATACCGGCCCTCCGGCCCACTCAGCATAGAGTAACACAGAGATCTGTGCGGAAAGGAGGGGAGTATGGTAAGTTGGTGCTCCACCTCAGACCGCTAAAAAAACAATCTCCTATGGTCTAGCGCTAGTGAAAGGGGATAGACAAAGGGACACAGAAAAATCTTATCCATGCGTCCCAGTGTTTTTTTCTTTTCTCCCACCATTTCCAGCTAACTGTAAATACATTTCAAATTTTCGTGGGAAATGAATTACACACTATGGGTACAAGGTAGGGATTAGACGGCTTTTGTGTTCATAGATAAAAACTCTATAATTTATTAAGAAACACTTTAGGCCACCCCGACGACTTTACTTACTTACAACTGCCAGTGAAGACTGAAACTCCTTATCAATAGTTTGTAAGACTTGATAATTTAGGTGTTCCACTAGATCGCACAAAGTTCCAGCAATGGACCAGTTCAGACTTAGATGGGCAACCATAAGCAACAGCAGGTACTGTAAGCAACATATATCAAAAGATTATTCTGGAAGCGCGTAGTGTAATGGTTAAAGTCATGGTTGATGGACTCGTCGCCGAGTTCAAATATTGATATGTGGTAATTTTGCATACTTAGCGCTTAATACCCTTGGGAAGGTTGAATCCTACTCTCCCTCCAGCTATGGATAAATAGTAGGGCAGACTGGGCTCTTTAACCTTGGTTAGACACCGGTCTAGAGAGAGGAAAACACTGAATTCAAACCTGATGAACTCCACTTAAGAATATTGCCTTGTGTCACATCCTGCTCGTGCAGAGGTTGTTGGAAATATATATATATAATTCAAAATTTATTCGGCATTAATAACCTGAAAAAAAGTTGATATGCCGTAACCATGATTGGAAATTTACTTTATCTAGAATAGATCTCTTAAATCTTTATATCAACACTTGTGTTTCCTAAAAGTACGACCGTTGTCATCTTGCAAACACACGCTGGTTAAGAAGAGACCGTTCAAATCGTCAAGATTAAATGCAAAAATGTAAATCCTGATTATCTGGTGTTTCTTATTCATCGAAATTTTATTTCTTTATGGGTTTGTCACCTCAGCTAAATTGTAATATAAAGAAAGAAAAGGGATAAAAGGACATGCTACACAGAAAAATATAAGAAAGAAAGAAAAAAGAGTAAGGGAAAATGGAGAGAGGGAGTAAGTGCACAGAAGCAATAACATGATCTGTTTCAATCGAACATAATGAAAAGATGAAAAGAAAGAAAAAAAAAGTGAGAGAGCATTAAAAAAAAAGATTATTATACTTTTTATACATTGAACTATTTTTCGCAATAGCTCTAAAGTAAACATATCACTCATTGTAATAATCAAATTATCATACTGTGGTATATCCACAGTTCCTGATAGTAAAATACCATTTCTGTTAATAACTTTGAAAAATTCTGTACACTACTAATTCTTTTTCTTTTTTTTCTTATTTTTCAGGTGAGTCTCCTTTATCAAATATATTGAGAGAGAATATCCGACACGCAAATAAGATAAGTAATTTTTATTATTTGAAGGATGATGTTGATTTGCCTCTTTTCAAAATGTCCAAGGAAGGGTAAATAAATATAAGTTTTTTTTTATCCTTTTCTTGTCGAAAATACTTCCCGTCCCAAAATTCACAAAGAATTAAAAACAATTTGACCTTTTTTTTTGAAGAAGCATCTTCATCATTTCACAACATTATTCCAATATGTTATCTGAACTGCAGTTTAGTAAGCATAGCTATATATATATATATATATAATATATATAGATATATAGTATTATATAATATAATTATTGGTTGTTGGTTGGTTTTGAAGGCTGTCACAATGCGAGTGTAAAGAAAAAAGAAGGTACTGTATGATGTTTTTTGTTAACCTGTCATTTTTCTCAATATTTGGGGAAAATTCCATCTCGAAGAAATACTGGAACTGAAGTTGTCTAGCGGGCTGCTTACATTCTACTGACGAACTGTTAGCAGCGCTAGACAACTTCAGTTCCAGGGATTCATCTGAGGATGGGATCTCTTTCCGAAATATTGAGAAATAAATGACAGGTTAAGCAAAAACATCAATTTACTCTTTTTTCTTTACACTCGCATTTGTGAACAGCCTTCAAAAAACCAACCAACAAACCAATATATACGCAATGCTTTCAAGAAATACAAAACCCTTTTATAATATATATATATTATATGTGTGTGTGTGTGGTTGTGCTGTGTGTCTGTGTGTCTGTGTGTCTGTGTGTGTATATATAGATATGCACGCGGCGCAACCACACACACAAAACACCTAAATTCACAATGCCTATTTTCGATACACCCACTCACACACTCTCATTCTCACACCGTAAAAGAGAATATTGACGTCATATTTCAAACCGTACACTTTTTTCAGCGTCCTTTCTTCAGACTTCAAATTTTGAACAGACTGATAAACAAGGACATATCCACTGCTTTTCTCGTTATCTGTGATAAAAGTTTTTTTTATCAACCTTTCATATACCAACAAATGCCCTTAAGATGATATAATTAATAGATCGAAACACTGCAGCGTCGGCCAATAAACTTAACCCACTCAACTTATTTAAACCTGTGTTTTTTAACTTTTTCTTAATATACTACATATATATATATATATATATATAATATATTAATGTGTGTGTGTGTTGGTGTGTGTGTGTGTTTGTGTATGTGTGTGTTCATATATATATTCATATCATTATATATTTTATATAATTATATAATATATAAATATATATATATATATATATATTATATATATATATTAATGCTTATCATTTTTGACAAGCTTCATAGATTATATTGGTCTAATCTGGGGTGTGGGAGAAATTCCTTAACTAATCAGAATCTTTTACTCTTTGCATACTTTAAGCTCTCATAGCGGCTCTCCTACTACCGCGATTCTACTGATAAACCGCTGGACCACGTATCACTTTACATTATATATTAATAGGACGTTTACAATAATTATATGATTTTATGATACACACACACAGTATCTGTATGCTTGTGTTGTGTGGTATGTGTGTGTGTGTGTGTGTGGGAGAGAGAGAGAGAGAGAAAGAAAGAAAGAGTGAGAGACAAAATGAAAGATAGAAAGAAAGTCGGGGAAAGAGAGAGGAACAATAAGATATTTACATAAAATTGGTTTGCCCAAGAATGCTTACTCATCTTCTTCTTCCCGATGACCTTTGAAAGTGGAAATCAAAAGCTTATTATGTTTTAATATCATATGAATTTGAACAGAATGAGTTCTGGGATGATATTTAGTGAAATATCCCATCATACAGGTAAAAAATACCAAGAAAATTTAATCACAGGGAAATTTGGTTGGCATCAGATTTTCGTTACGCCCAGACTCTATTGTCTGGACTGTCGATTAGTTGTCATAGGGCCCTTGTTTGCGATGGACGTTACTGCAAGAAGCTTAAGAAAATTATAACGCTGCACAAAACACACTGGTAAGCCTTACAGAGTGATATTATAATAATAACGGAATTATTCGTTTTGTTTCAATTATTGCATAAGGGTGTAAACCGAAACCAAATTTTTTTTGTTTTAACATTACAGCGGTATTCATTTAGACAGCAAACCACAGTATGATAATTCAATTAATTAAACGTTTGATATGTTACTTAGCAGCTATTGCGGAATAGTTCAATATGTAAAAGTATAATAATCTTTGATTAACTCTTCTCTCTCCTCTCTCTCTCTCTCTCCTCTCTCTCTCTCTCTCTCTCTCTCTCTCTCTCTCTCTCTCTCTCTTATCTTTCATTATATTAGATTGAAAGATTAGCGTTTGCTCACCTCTTCTCTTATTTCCCCACTCTCTTCCTTTCTTCTTTCTTTCTTTCTTTCTTTCTTATAATATTTTCTGGGGTAGCATGACCTTTTAATTCAATTGTTTTCCTTTATAATAAAAACGGAAGGTCCCATTATTTAGCGAGGTGACGACACTCAAAAGAATATAAGTATTCGGTGGATAGCAGCACCAGAATATTCAGGATTTAAATTTTAGTATTTCATCTTGGACGATCTGGACTGTCTCATTTTTAACCAGAGGGGTCTTGGCAAGATGTTAACGGTCGTACTTTTTTAGAGAACAACGAGTTTAATATATAGATTGTCTATGAAGATAAATATGATTAGTTTCTGTGCATATAATCCTTACCACATCTCTCCGGGTAACGTCGAGTAATACTGCTTATTCAAAGTCACCCACCACTCCACACAAGCAGGATGTGACACAGGTCAATTTCTTAAGCGGAGATTTAACATGTTTGAAGTCAAAGTTTTCCTTCTTTAAACTAGTTGCCCAACCAAGGTTGATGTGCCCAGTCTGCCCTACTATTTACGGTCGAACAATTATAGAACACGAGTATTGATATACAATAGGATTATTTCGGGGTTTTTTTTCAATTATTTCAAGGGTGTAGACGAACCTATTCTGTGTCAACATTACAACAGTATTTATTTAGGAAGAGCATCGGTACTGACCATGAGAAGTCACCTGTTCAGGTGTAATCTATTAATCTGTTGAAAAAACTAATTCTTTTTTTTTTTTGGAGGGGTATTGTTTATACTTATGAAACCGCTGCGATTCGCGCGCATTCTCGTATGGAAAACAAAACGCTTACTTTGATACGTGATCTTAAATGACTTTTTAGGGCCGAGTAGTTTATTTTATTCATCTATTTATTTTATTTTTTTGTTTTTGTTTTTGTTTTTGTTTTTTTGTTTTTGTTTTTGTTCTGCTTTGTTTTTAACACACCCAAGTGTGAAAGGGTGTGTGTGGCTGGTGATGTTCAACACGTTCCTATGGAATTTAAGTAAGGAATTTCCTGTATTAGTTACATACCGTTTTGCCATCGCGGTTTCGGTTTTCCCCCATCTTCCGGGCTTTTTACCCGGCTCTAGTCTTTTCACCCTCCCCCACTCTGTTATTCTAATTCGCTCTCCTCCCTCTTCATTCTCTACTTTCATGCTCTCTCCTGTCTCTCCTCCTCTCTTCCTCCTCTCCTTTTCTTCCCCTTTCTCCAACTTTCCATTCTCTTCTCCTTTCTCCTGATCCCTCCCCTTCCTTCTTCTTTCTCTACTTTCCTTCTCTGTTCCTCTTCTCATTTTTGACTCCACTCAGATTTTTCTTTTCCTCCACCTCTATCATTTTAGCCTCCCCCCAATTCTATCTGTCCATCATCATTTTGCCTGTCCTTCCACTCCGATACAAATTTTTCCTCCACCACCTCAACCCGATTCCTTATCTTCCAATTTCACTTCTGCTCTCACCCATCTCATCCTCTCTCTCTCTCTCTCTCTCTCTCTCTCTCTCTCTCTCCTCTCTCCACCCATTTCCATTTACTCCGTTCGCCAAAGTCTTTCTTTGCCTCCATTCATTCGTCATTCACTCAACCTCACCCCACCCCCAATTCTTTCCCCATTCCTTCACCACATCCATTTTTACTCAAACTCTCCCTCACACCCCCCCCCTCCGCCCTGTAAAACTTTCATTCTTTTATAAGTCTGTTTCTCTTTCTTCTTTTTTTTTTTCATTCATTTACATGATCCACGCCCGTCGGATACCACCCCCACCCCCATAGCCGATCTCTCCTTCCGGACTTCCTGACTCGAACCCTAATTAATTCTATATTAAAGGACACGAAATGCATTTGCCAGACATATTTGCACACGTAGAACAAAACAAAAACAAAGCAATAATAATTAATAATAATATAATACATAATTAATGAATAATTAATAATAATCGCAAAAACACAAACAAAAACAAAAACATTCGGCAAAACGTCCACAATCAGATGATAAGGAATAGCAAAGAGGAAAAAAGTGCAGCAAACAGAAATGATGATGATGATGTGATTGATTGATGGTAGGGTGATGATATGATTATTGAGGTGAATAGTGTGTTGCTTTTCTGTTTCTTTGCTGTAGTTGCTATGCTGTTGCTGCTGGGGTGATAATAAATAATAAATAAATAATGGTGATAATCTTCTATGCATAAACTCGGGCAGTGGTGTGTGTGTGTGTTTGTGTGTTGTGTGTGTGTGTGTTGTGTGTGTTGTGTAGTGTGTGTGTGTGTCCCGATGAAAACTAAGAAAATAAAACAATTAACGCCAAAAAGTAAATGTAAATATATATAATATATATATATAATATATATATATATATATATATATATATAGAGAGAGAGAGAGAGAGAGGAGAGAGATTACTGAAATATAACTGGTCTTATTTTTGTGCGAAGAATTTATATTGATCTTGATTTTATTTGAAGATATCGGAAAAATTAAAATAATACATAGAAATAAGCTTTTGAAATTCGACTTTAAAAAAAGTGTTGTTGCTTTTTATGTTGCTGCTGCTGCTGATTGAATGATGATGCATGATGACTGGTGAGATGATGAGGAGGAGAATGAGAATTTGATATTGAGGATAGGATTGATGATATATCAGGCATTAATCATACATAATAAAGGCAGCTCGGGTGTGAATGTATGTGTGTATGTATGTATGCAAGTTGTGTCCAATAAACTACAAAAAATAAAAACAATAATGAAAAGTATATATATATATATATATATATTATATATATATGGTATGAATTAACATTTTTTTGAAAAAAAAACAAATTTGATTGTTAATAGTTTGCTGACAGAATCTGTTTCGACCGTTTTGAATAGGGCCGGTCTCATCAAGAGCAACAATATGAAGGAAAGACGCGAATAAATAACCGTTAGAATAGGAGGTAAAAACGAAGCGCTCGTGTTCGATGCTGCGGAATTTTATAAAAATGCGTATCTCTGTGTATAAAAATAAAATAAATTTATATTTTTAAAAATCAGAAAACATAATCCATAATAAAAACCAAAAGAGTTTTTAATGTAAAAATATATAAAAAAGTGTATAATAAGTATTCAAAAATGTTCATGATATATTCCAACTAACAAAAGTAAAATTAAAAAGTCCACAGCCACATTGAAGGAAAGGTGGTAAAGTTTTCAAAGAATTTGTATTGTGACAAATCCGTAGTGTTGTAGATATATGCGTCCAGAGATGTGAATCCCAGAATATTTTGTTTTTTCAAGGCACAGTATGAAGTAAATTGGAAGTTAATCCTGACAGTATTGAATTAACTTTTTTTTTTTTTAAAAACAATGATGTTAATAGTTTGCTAACAGGAATCTGTTTCGACCGTTTTAATAGAGCAGTCCTCAAGAGCAACATAGAATGAGGGACGGAAATATATATATATATATATATTATATCATATATATTATATATATATATATTATATATGTACACACTTGATACTCAACCGGTACTTTGATTTTTTTTTTTTCAAAATTATTGAAGATTTGATTTATATTCAAAGATATTTTAAAATCAAAATATACAAAGAAATAGCATTGGAAATTTTACTTTCAAAATGTCCAGCATTTGTAAAATCTCAAAGTAAACAATAACACACGAGGGCTTCACCCCCCCTCTACCTTGGCAATGCTGGGTAGCTGCTTCTCGTTCAGTATTAAAAAAAACTCGACAGAAGAAAATTGCTCGATGATTCATGAATTCATCAATCATCATTCATGTCGCACCGGCAGCCACGGATATCCATACAATCTCTCGCCACCCTTTCCTATCATTCTTGAGAGACTCCTTTGCGCGGAGCTGGTCACATGTATGTTATTGCTGGACGGCACAACTAGCGTGCCCAGTGTGGTCCAAAGAAAGAACGTTTCACTTTATGAGTTCATCCTTGGCTTCTCCAGGCAGTGTCGGTTGTCTTGTTCGCCTTACACAGATGGTTTGTTTTATTATGGGTGCAGGTGGCCGTTACAAAGCTGTTTTCTCGTGGGTTGTTGTTTCCAGGTCTTGTCCTAAGATTGCACGCCAGCATTTTGTGCAGCACTCAGTTTTATCGAGAGTTTACGTGTAGGGCCGATGTTCCGACTGCTCTTTCTAGACTATGTAACTATGGATTCGGCCTGTGCAGGCTGATATATTGTAAGAGGTACCAGATCATCTGTGTAGTCTGCATGGGCGTGATGTTTGTGCAAGGTATCTTCTGCTTCCAACACATTTTAGAACCCATAAAAGAAAAAAAGACTAAAATTGGCAAGAAGCAGAAGACCTTGCACAAAACGATCACGAATTGCAGACTACAACAGTATGATTGGTACTCTTACAAATACACCGCACAGGCCGAATCCATGTTAATAGTCTGAAGAGCAGTAGGAACATCGGCCTACCACGTGAACCTTCCGATAAACTGAGTTGGCTGCACAAGAATGCTGCTGCGTGTTGCATCTTAGACAAGACCTGGAAACAAACAACCACGAGAGGAAAACAGCTGTACGCCACCTTGCCACCATATCACACAAACCATCTTGTGTAAGGCGAAACAAGACATACCGGACCACTGCTGGAGAAGCAAGCAAGGTATGAACTTCATAAGTGGACGTTCTTCTTTGGAAAGCCAATCAATGGGCACGCTTAGTGTTGGGCCGTCCAGCAATAACATACATTGACCAGCTCCGCGCAAGGATCTCTTCAGAATGATAGGAAGGGTTGGCGAGAATTGTCATTGGATATCCGTCTGCCGTGCGACTGATGATGATGATTGATTGAGAATCATCGAGCATTTTCTTCTGTCGAGTTTTTTTTTTAATACTGAACGAGAAGCAGCTTACCCAGCATTGCAAGGTAGAGGAGGGGGTTGAAACCCTCGTGTCGTGATTTGTTTACTTTTAGATTTACAAATGGCTGGACATTTAAAGTAAAATTTCAATTGTATTTTCTTGTATATTTTGATTTTTAAATAATCTTTGAATATAAATCAAATCTTCAAATTTTTGAAAAAAAAAAAAAAATTCAAGAACGGTGTGAGTATTCATGTGTGTACATATATATATATTATATATATATATATATATATATATATATATAATATATATATATTCCGTCCTTCATTCATTATGTTGCTCTTGGAGGACTGCTCTATTAAAACGGTTCGAAACAGGATTCTGTTAGCAAACTATTAACATCCATTTGTTTAAAAAAAAAAAAGTTAAATTCATTACTGTCGGCTTAACTTTCCATTTACTTTCCATTACCTGTTGCCTTGAAAAAAACAATAATTCTGGATTTTTCCACATCTCTGGACGCCATATAATCTACACACTACGGGATTTGTCAACAATACACATTCTTTGAAACTTTACACTTTTTCAATTGTGCTGTGGACTTTAATTTTACTTTTTGTAGTTGAGAATATTCATGAACATTTTTTTGATTACTTATCTAACACTTTTTCTAATTATTCTTTACATTAAAACTCTTTTTGGTTTTTATTATGGATATGGTTTCTGATTTTTTAAAATAAAAAATTTATTTTATTTTTACACAGAATACCGCATTTTTTAAAAATTTCAGCATCGAACACGAGCATCGAACCACGAGCGCTCGTTTTTACCTCCTATTCTAACGGTTATTTATTCCGTCTTCGCTTCATTTATGTTGCTCTATGATGAATGGACCGCCCTATTTAAAACGTCGAAACAGATTCTGTCAGCAAAATATTACATCAATTTGTTTTTTTCAAAAAAAATGTTAAATCATTATATATATATTATAATATAATATATATATATACCTATATATACTTTGTCATAATTGTTTTTATTTTTGTCAGGTTTCATTGGGACCCACACATTCATACCATACATACACACCATACATTCACACCAGCTGCCTTTATTGTAATGTTTATAGACTTAATTGCCCTTATATGATCATCTCATTTCATCTCAATTCATCATTCTCATTCTCCTCCTCATCATCCATTCACATATCATCATCATCATCATCAGCAGTTCAGCAGGCAACATAAAAAAAGCAACAACACTTTTTTTAAGTCGAATTTCAAGCTATTTCTATGTATATTTTAATTTTTAAAATATCTTCAATATAAAATCAAACTCATATATAATTCTTGCCACAAAAAGTAAGAAACCAGTTATATTTCATGTATCTCTCTCCTCTCCTCTCTTCTTCTATATATATATATATATATATATAATATATTTATATTATTAATATTTTACATTTACTTGTCGTTTAATTGTTTTATGTTTGAGTTTCATCGGGACACAGCACCACAACACACACACACACACACACCACCACACACACACACACACACACACACCAACCTGCCCGATATATATGCATAGAAGATTTATCACCATTATTTTAATTATTATTTATTATCACCACCAGCAGCAAACAGGCAGAAGTAGCAACTCAAAGCAGCAACAGAAATACAAACCCCTATTCACCTCAATAATGCTCATCATCACCACTACCATCATCATCATCATCATCATCATCATTTCTGTTTGCTGCACTTTTTTCTCTTGCTATTCTTATCATCTGATTTGTGGACGTTTTGCCGAAATGTTTTTGTTTTTGTTGTTTTTTGCGATTATATATTATTATTATTATTATTATATTATTATTATTTATATTGCTTTGTTTTTGTTTGTTTCTACGTGTGCAAATTATGTCTGGCAAATGCATTTCGTGTCCTTTAAAATAGATTAATTAGGTTCGAGTCAGGCCGTCGGAAGGAGAGAATCGGGCTGATGGGGGTGGGGGTGGGTATCGACGGGCGTGGGATGATGTAAATGAATGAAAAAAAAAAAGAAGAAAGAGAAACAGACTATAAGAGAATGAAAGTTTACAGGGCGGAGGGTGTGAGGAGAGTTGGAGTAAAATGGAGTGGTGAAGGAATGGAAAAGAATTGCGGGGTGGGTGGAGGTTGAGTGAATGACGATGATGGAGGCAAAGAAAGACTTGGCGCGGAAGTAAATGGAAATGGTGGTCGGATGGAGGAGAGAGAGAGAGAGAGAGAGAGAGAGAGAGAAGAGAGAGAGAGAGATGGGTGAGAAGCAAGTGAAAATGATGGAAGAAAGAATCGGGTTGAGGTGGTGGAGGAAAAATTGTATCGGAGTGGAGGACAGGCAAATGATGGGAGGACAGAATAGAATTTGGGTGAGGCTAAAATGATAGAGGTGGAGGAAAAAAGAAATCTGAGTGGAGTCAAAATGAAGAAGAAAAAAAAGAGAATTGAAGTAGAGAAAGAAGAAGAAGGGAGGGGATCAGGAGAAAGGAGAAGAGAATGGAAGTGGAGAAAGGGGAAGAAAAGGAGGAGGAGGAAGAGGAGGAGGAGAGACAGGAGAAGAGAATGAAAGTAGAGAATGAAGAGGAGGAGAGACGTTTAGATAACAGAGTGGGGGAGGGTGAAAAGAACAAGCCGGGTTAAAGCCGGAAGATGGGGGAAAACCGAAAACCGCGATGGCAAACAGTTATTTAACTAAACAGGAAATTCCTTACTTAAATTCCATAATGGAAACGTGTTGAACATCACCAGCCACACACACCCTTTCACACTTGGGTGTGTTAAACAAAGCAGAAACAAAACAAAACAAAAACAAAAACAAAAACAAAACAAAAACAAAAATAAAATAAATAGATGAATAAATAAAACTACTCGGCCTAAAAGTCAATTTAGATCACGTATCAAGTAAGCGTTTTGTTTTCCATACGAGAATGCGCGCGAATCGCAGCGGTTTTCATAAGATAAACAATACCCCCTCCAAAAAAAAAAAAAGAATTAGTTTTTTCAACAGATTATATGATTACACCTGAACAGGTGACTTCTCATGGTCAGTACCGATGCTCTCCTAAATAAATACTGTTGTAATGTTGAACACAGAATAGGTTCGTCTACACCCTTGAAATAATTGAAAAAAAACCCCGAATAATTCCTATCTGTATATCAATACTCGTGTTCTATAATTGTTCGACCGTAAATAGTAGGGCAGACTGGGCACATCAACCTTGGTTGGGCAACTAGTTTAAGAGAAGGAAAACTTTGACTTCAAACATGTTAAACTCCGCTTAAGAAATTGACCTTGTGTCACATCCTGCTTGTGTGGAGTGGTGGGTGACTTTGAATAAGCAGTATTACTCGACGTTACCCGGGAGAGATGTGGTAAGGATTATATGCACAGAAACTAATCATATTTCTCTTCATAGACAATCTATATATTAATACTCGTGTTCCTTAAAAGTACGACCGTTAACATCTTG
>CM042165.1:24738834-24741334 GCA_023376005.1 Doryteuthis pealeii
ACAAGAAAAGGATAAAAAAAAACTTATATTTATTTACCTTCCTTGGACATTTTGAAAAGAGGCAAATCAAACATCATCCTTCAAATAATAAAAATTACTTA
Source organism: Doryteuthis pealeii (assembly GCA_023376005.1). Classification (NCBI taxonomy): domain Eukaryota; kingdom Metazoa; phylum Mollusca; class Cephalopoda; order Myopsida; family Loliginidae; genus Doryteuthis; species Doryteuthis pealeii. The sequence goes on from CM042165.1 coordinate 24,738,936, forward strand.
TCTTATTTGCGTGTCGGATATTCTCTCTCAATATATTTGATAAAGGAGACTCACCTGAAAAATAATGAAAAGAAGAATTAGTAGTGTACAGAATTTTTCAAATTATAACAGAAATGGTATTTTACTATCAGGAACTGTGGATATACCACAGTATGATAATTTGATTATTACAATGAGTGATATGTTTACTTTAGAGCTATTGCGAAAATAGTTCAATGTATAAAAAGTATAATAATCTTTTTTTAATGCTCTCTCACTAGTTTTTTCTTTCTTTTCATCTTTTCATTATGTTCGATTGAAACAGATCAGTGTTATTGCTTCTGTGCACTTACTCCCTCTCTCCATTTTCCCTTACTCTTTTTCTTTCTTTCTTATATTTTTCTGTGTAGCATGTCCCTTTTATCCCTTTCTTTCTTATATTACAATTTAGCTGAGGTGACAACACCCATAAGAAATAAATTTCGATGAATAAGAAACACCAGATAATCAGGATTTACATTTTTGCATTTAATCTTGGACGATTTGAACGGTCTCATTCTTAACCAGCGTGTGTTGCAAGATGACAACGGTCGTATTTTAAGGAACACAAGTGTTGATATAAAGATTTAAGAAGATCTATTCTAGATAAAGTATTTCCAATCATGGTTACGGCATATCAACCTTTTTCAGGTTATTTAATGCCGAATAATTTTGATATATATATATATTTACCAACACCTCTGCACGAGCAGGATGTGACACAAGGTCAATTTCTTAAGTGGAGTTCATCAGGTTTGAATTCAGTGTTTTCCTTCTCCTAGACCGGTTGTCTAACCAAGGTTAAAGAGCCCAGTCTGCCCTACTATTTATCCATAGCTGGAGGGAGAGTAGGATTCATACCTTTCCCAAGGGTATTAGCGCTAAGTGAAATGCAATTACCACATCAATATTTGAACTCGGGGCGACGAGTCCATCAACCATGACTTTAACCATTACACTACGCGCTTCCAGAATAATCTTGATATATGTTGCTTACAGTACCTGCTGTTGCTTAAATGGTTGCCCATCTAAGTTCTGAACTGGCTCATTGCTGCCGAACTTTGGCGATCTAGTGGAAACCTAATTATCAGTCTTACAAACTATTGATAAGGAGTTCAGTCTTCACTGGCAGTTGTAAGTAAAGTAAAGTCGTCGGGGTGGCCTAAAGTTTCTTAATAAATTATAGAGTTTTTATCTATGAACAACAAAAGCCGTCTAATCCCTACCTTGTACCCCATAGTGTGTAATTCATTTCCACGAAAATATTGAAATGTATTTACAGTTAGCTGGAAATGGTGGGAGAAGAAAAAAAACACTGGGACGCATGGATAAGATTTTTCTGTGTCCCTTTGTCTATCCCCTTTTCACTAGCGCTAGACCAAGGAGATTGTTTTTTAGCGTCTGAGGTGGAGCACCACACTTACCATCAGCTCCTCACTTTACCGCACAGATCTCTGTGTTACTCTTATGCTGAGTGGGCGAGGGCCGGTATCGAACCAGGAACCTTGAGATTCCCAGCCGAACACTACCGAGTGTTCGGCTGGGAATCTCAAGGTTCCTGATATAATCGGCCCATGGCAATATCCTTATGAAAATAATTTTTTTTCTAGTTTGGCTGGTCTGTTGGATTTTACGGCATGTTAACCCATTGGGTTATTTTATGCCGAAGACGTTTTATTTTATTCATTCTTGATGGGTACTCAATTTTTTTAAATGTATTTTTTCTATTTAACCCATAGAGGAAGAGAGGGAGACGCCAAAAAATGGAAATGACCCACAAAAAAGGTTGGTTGGTTAGTTTTTACGGCATGTCAACCCATTGGGTTATTTTATGCCGAAGACGTTTTGCTATTCATTCTTGTTGGGTATTCACATTTTTAAACTCAGTTTTTATCTATTTAACCCATATCCTAACATGTACTACCACTCCAGTTCAGAGTGGACCTGGGAGTAATGTTTTTGAAGTATTAGTACTACATGCAGTTTAACGTCAGGACACTAAACCCTCAGCCGCCACCTTCAAGCACATATATGATAAAAAAGGACTTGGGTTTGCCGAAAGAGCAATAGAGTCGGGACAATAATATAGATGCTAGAGCTGACATGACCTGCCAATTGATTGGAGGGAGCTTCTTCGACCGACCGTGTAGCCCAAGTAAGAGTCAAAGTGGAGTGCTGCATGTAATGAATTGCTCAATCACCAGGATTACATCCTTAAGCAACATAACTTTGTTTTGAATTCGGGTTGACGAGTAGATTTCCTACAACTCTAACCAATATACAATACGCCTCCATTATATATATATATAAATTATTTTCTGCTTCTCACTCGATGAGTCCGGATTAAAAACAAGCTCGGAAGATGATTTTTATAAATCGAA
>CM042165.1:24743834-24748834 GCA_023376005.1 Doryteuthis pealeii
AACTCATGATTAGCACAGGGATCTGTGCGGTAAAGGGAGGAGATGTGGTAGGTGATGGTAGGTGTGGCGCTCCACCTCAGACGCTTTAGATTTTTTTGCATCAGGGATGCAGGACGCGTACCTATCAGCATCTCTGTAGCTCAGTCGATAGAGCAGTCGCTAGAAACCACAAGGTTCCTAGTCCGATACCGGCCCTCGCCAACTTAGCGTATGAGTAGAACAGTGACCTGTGCGGTAAAGTGAGGAGCTGATGGTAGGTGTGGCGCTCCACCTCAGATACTAAAATAATCTCCTTGGTCTAGCGCTAGTATAAATGGGATAGACTTCCTCGCTGTCTGGCTGATACCGACATTAGGCCGCCCCGACGACTTTACTTTTACTTTATATATATATATATATATATATATATATATATATATTTTAGAAAGAGTATTGTATTGTTGTTTTATAGTTAGTACTGATTATTTGACGATTAATATATATTAATATTACAATTACGTATAAGTGAATGAATTATTGTATTATTATTATTATTATTATAGTTTGTTATTTTTATTATATCTAAATACATTATTATAATTATACATATATATATGTGTATATATATATATATATATATATATACATATATATATATAAATTTTATTATAATTAAAAAATATATTATATTATAGTTGTAAAGATAATTGTTATAGTATATTATATTTATTATTTTATTATAATTTTTATTGAAAAGTTGTTATTATTGTTATTGTAATATATATTAATATAATTATTGTTATTATAAATATTATTATTAATGTTATAATTATTACTTATATTTTTATTATTGTAGTTGTTATTATTATAATTATTAGTATTATTGTTATATATATATATATATATATATAGAGAGAGAGAGAGAGATAGAGGGTGAGTGAGTGAGAGACAGAGACAGAGAGAAAGTGTAATAGAAAGATAGATAGATAGATAGATAGATAAGAATAATGTAGATGATTATAGACTAATCTGGTAAAGCAAAAAAGTCCGCCATTTTTCATTGAAAGTTTTCATCCTATTTTTGGAGAAACGTTTGTTGGCTTCAGATGTTTTAAGGGAAAGTGAAAAAGGATAAGAACATGGGAGAAAAAATACAATTCGGAAAATGATAAATTAAGATTGGTAAAAGAACTTTATCTCGACGAGTTTTTGTCTTTTGTTGTTTTGTTTTTTGTTTTTTTTTTCTAAAAAAAAAAAAAGATTTAAAAAAGTCACGACCTGCTATGACGATCCTGTTGAAACCTAAGATGTTTGCAGTTGTTATGGATTTTTATTTTGATATCATTTTTCATTTTTTTTTTCATGTCGGGTCTTTTTTTTAAATTTTCTCTTTTCTTTTAGTAGGTTTCTTTCTGCTCTCTCTCTCTCTCTCTCTCTCTCTCTCTCTCTCTCTCTCTCTCTCTCTCTATCTATCTATCTATCTATCTATTTGTCCCTTTCCCTCTCTCTCTTTCCCCATCTCACTCTCTCTCTCTCCCTTTCACTTCCCTTCTCTCTCTCTCTCTGTTTTCTTTCCCCTTCTCTCTCTCTTTCCCCCTCTCTCTTTTATTGTACAGCTTTTCCATTTCTATCTCTCTTTCGCTCTCTATTGCCCCTGTCTCTCTCTCTCCCCTATCTCTCTATCCCTCATTCTTCCCCCGGTCCTTGTTTTCTTTCTTTCTCTTTCTCTCTCTCTCTCCCCTTTTCTCCTTACCCCCTGTCTCTCTTTCTCTCTTTCAGTCCCCCTCTCTCTTCCCCTCTCTCTCCCCCTCTCTCTTATCTCTCAAGTGTTGACAGGTGTCCAAGGCAGTTGTTAAGAATTTAAGAATCTCCAACATTCTAAAAATGGTAGCTATTTTAAAATAGAATAAATATAGATTAATAAAGGAAAAGAAATCAATTTAAAGAAAGAAAAAAGAAGAAAAAAGAAAAAAAAAAGAAGAAAAAAGAAAATAAGAAGAAAAATGAAGAAAAAAAGAAAAAAGAAAAAAAAAGAATCCACGTCTGTTTGGAGAATAACATTTCTTACCAGATAAAGACAAATCGAAAGTTTTAAAAGGTGAATATCGACATTAAAATTAGAAAATAAATGAATGTCTAAATTACTAGCACTAGCATATATATGCACCCTCCGGATGCAAGTATTTAAGTTTTAATGTAATAAAATCTATCATTATACTAAAGCTGAGCGAATCAATGTTTGTCTCTCTCTTTTTTACTGTTTAGTTTAATGACACAAAAGTTATACTAAATTATTCCTTAGTTTAGGTTTGAGTGATGTTTGAAAAAGTTCCATTTTAATTGGTTCTAATTAGTTGTAATATGTAATTAAGTCAAAAACTGACCCGTATCTTACTTCACATTCTGCTTGTCACTTTCCTTTTGTTTATACATATCTTGATTACCTCCTCGGTATACATGTTAGTTTCTCTTTGGGTGTAAAGATAGTGATTTAGAGAGAGAGAGATAAATATATTTGTATGTTAAGTTTCATAGCAGCTAGGTCAAACGTTCCCTTTCTTAAAAATCTTACAAAATGATGTTAATGTTTTTGTTTTTTTTTTTGTTTTTTAATTCTCCGGTCATATTTATCTTTTTAAAAATCTAACTCTCTTTGCAAACACTTTTCCCTTATCTCAATTATCTACTCAGAGCTCAATGGGGGACCCAACAGGTCACGTTTTGTCTAGTATTATATTACATTAGAAAGGCTAATGAAACTAAATAAGAATGCAGATAAAAAGATTTGAAACAGCGGAGGTTATAATTTTAAAAATAAAACAAATGTAACTTACTTTTCCATCACTACCGTCATTCATTGCGAAATTTTTCTAATTAAACTATTTAGTTAAAATTGGAAGTAAAGAATAAAATTACAGTTATTTCTTCTTGTTAATGGATTTCTTTTAAGATTCATCCTGAGATTTTTGCTCATATTCATTAAGATAAACCAAACAATTAGAAAACAATAATACTAAGCACATATTTATTAAAATCAAATTTTAAATATTAATATGCAAATTAGCCGTCCCGTTCACACAGTAAACCGCTGTCGGGTGGGGATTGCTATAATTAACGGCGTCGATCCCAGGGGCCCATCCCCCCAGGCAATACCTGTCCCCTTGATTTAAAGGGACAGGGCTAGGTTTATTGCCCAGTGCCTGAGGCGCCCCCTTGAGGGGGAATGCCGACGGGATCGACGCAATTTTCCACCCGCCACCCATGAGCTTCGGTTTGTGGGTGGTCCCACGTTAATAGGGCCTTGTGCCTAACCCGTACAAGTGGGGTACGATGTAAATACAATGTAGCTCCGGCCAACGCCGGGGTCCAGTGGCTTCGGCCCTGGATCTTTACAAGTTAATAGCGTCGATCCTAGGGGGCTGTCCCCCCAGGCAATACCTGCCCCCTTGGGGGCAGGGCTGGGTTTATTGCCCAGCGCCTGAGGCGCCCTCCTTGAGGGGGAATGCCGAGGGGATCGACGCAATTTTTGTTCTTTCCCACCCATGAGCTTCGGCTTGTGGGTGGGCCCACATTAAAACGAGGCCTTGTGCCCAGTCCATACAAGTGGGGTATGAGACAAATATCTCCAGTGGCTTCGGCCCTGGATCTTTACAAGTTAATAGCGTCGATCCCAGGGGGCCATCCCCTCAGGCAGCACCTGCCCCCTCGATTTAAAGGGGCAGGGTTGGGTTTATTGCCCAGCGCCTGAGGCGCCCCCTTTGAGGGGGAATGCCGACGGGATCGACGCAATTTTTCACCTGCCACCCATGAGCTTCGGTTTGTGGGTGGTCCCACGTTAATAGGGCCTTGTGCCTAACCCGTACAAGTGGGGTACGAGGTAAATACAATGTAGATATGGTCACCAGTATTAATAATGTAAAACAATTCTATTAATAATTGAGGTTTAAATAAAAATGAAATGAATGTGACGTAAATAACTAAGGAAATTGTGACTTGAGTAGTAATATAGTTTCGGTTACAGACAAACACACAATCTCCATTATAATAAGATTATATGGTATTCTGGTTTGTTGTTTTGTTTTATGACACTTCAACTACTGTTGGGTCATTTAATACCGATAAACAAAGGACACAAATGCTTACATTACATGCTGTTATGGTCACCGAATTAAGTTATTTTCTAAATTATCATCTATACATTAATACTCGTGTTTCATAATTGTACGATCGTTACTGCAGAAGTTAAAATCTCCCCAATGCGGCTACCCGTTGGCCGTGGGTGGCGACCCGTAATGCTTAATAACGGAATCCTGGTGACTGAGCTGTTCATAATATACAACACCTCTTTTCTCCTTATATAGGCTGGACGGGTGGTCAGAGAAGCCCCTTCCGATCAATTGACTGGTCACGTCAAGTGCTTGCACTAAGGATAGTCCCGAAACTATTGCCGGAGTTGTAGCACCTATCTACGGGTTAGTTAGATATTATTATATGGGGTTGAATTGGTTGTTTTTGTTCTACGACGCACCAACCCCTGTCGGATCATTTGATGACGATAAACAAAGAAGCCAGCTTGCTTACAGTATCTGCTGTTGCTTAGATAGTCAACCAATTAGGTATGGAACATGATCATCGCTACTTTTGGTGATCTAACGGGAAGCGGTGCTTTCAGTATGACTTTCTTTCTTTCTTCACATCTAATTCTGTCCGCCCTGTCGTATGGGGCGTTAGAATGCACCGACTGCACCTCTGCAAAAGGGTAAGACTCCCCCAATGGGGCCACTTGTTGGCCTTGGGTGGCGACCCGTGATGCTTAAGGATAGAACCCAGGTGGCTGAGCAGTCCATGACTTGTAATATTCCACTTTAGGCTTTTCTTGGGCTAGACGGGCGGTCGGAGAGACCCCCTCCGATCAATCGGATGGCCACGTCAAGTCCTAGCACTTATATGATTGCCCCAACCCTATTGCCCTTATGGCAACCCCCAGTCCTTCTTATCATATGGGTACTAGAAGGCGTTGG
>CM042165.1:24753834-24756334 GCA_023376005.1 Doryteuthis pealeii
ATATAAAGGTTGAGTTAATACAGTGCTAAGTGACAATTATCTGTAGGTTGTAGGTTCAATCCTTATCAAGGGCGATAATAACATAGATTACGGGTAATTCCATGTCAAATCATCCAGGCCATGTCACCCACTCCTTCAATCTTTCTGAAATTTTGTCCAGGTTAAAGTTAGATATTCCCCAAAATTTGAGCTTCCAATTCCAAAAATTGGAGAAGTTATGTCGATTTTTAGCTCTTCAAATTTGAGAAGGGGTCACGAAAAATGGCGACTTTTTGTAATTTATTTTTGTCTGTAAAATGAGTGCTAGAGCTTTCCTACTCCTAAAAATGTTTTTTCAAAGACATTTTTGCTCAAGAAATCCAAAAATGCTATCACAATAGTCTTAAATTTAACCAATTTTAAGTTATTAATGATTTCTGATTTGCAAAATTTAAACTGATGTAGCTTCGGTTCTGAGGCAAAACCAATTCTTGATACATAGAATTTGAGTATGTAACATTGAACGGTCCACATTATTTTTTAAAACAATTTTAATAAATTCATATCCGGTATTGTATATTAGTTATTTTCTCTTAATTATTTTTTACTCTCGCCCTTATTTCTTTAAGAAGTTAATTAAAATGTTGTTACAAATAATGTTAAACATACTAGCAAATATATGCACCCTTCGGGTGCAAGTATTTAAGTTTTAATATAATAAAATATCATATTAAATTAGAAAGGCTAAGGAAACTAAATAAGAATGTAAATAAAAAGATTTTGAACAGAGGGGGGTATGATTGAAAAATAGAACAACTTTGAAATTAACTCTTCCACCATTTTCCGTAACTCCCGTCTTTCATTGGTAAATTTTCCTAATTAAACTGTTTAGTTAAAATAGGAAGTAAAGAATAATATTACAGTTATTTCTTCTTGTTAAGGGATTTATTTTAAGATTTATTGAAGAGAGTTTTGCTTATATTCAATAAGATAAAACCAAACAATTAGAAATCAATAATACTAAGCATATATTTATTAAAATCAATTTTTAAAGATCAATATGCAAAATAGCCTTCCCATTCATACTGTAAACCTCTATTTTGTTGTATATATAAATACAATTGCATGTTATTAGTATGTAGATATGGTCAACAGTGTAAGTAATGTAAAACAATTTTATTAATAATTGAGGTTTAAATAAAAATAAAATCATGGAGAATATTATGTAAATAACTAAAGGAATTGTGACTTGTATAGTAATATAGTTTCGGTTACAGTCAGACAAACCCACAATCTCCATTATAATAAGAAGATGTGAAATAATAATAGAAAAAAATTGTCATTGAAGGGAGTGGGTGACAATTTTATTTTTTCTTGATGATTTGACATGGAATTACTCCCACTGTACCCAGTCATGGTTAACGGAATGCGAACAGTCTAACCCGGTGGATTGAATAAAGGGTTCGACTCGAAGTTCCGTAAAGGCTCCCGGTTATGATATGAAGGCTTTCGAGTTCAAAGATTGGGTTTCCGAGTTCGAGAAAGTTACAGTGTTCAACAAGAAACACCTGAAGAAGGCCGGAGAGCACATCGAATGAATCGTTGTGTATATAACAATATAGATGAGGACAACAGTCTGAAGAATCCAAAATAATACAAAAGAAAAACAAGAATCTGTTCAGTCGCGATGATACTGATAAATGTTAAAGTTCTGATGAGGAATCAGTGGGATGGGGGTGCTTGTATCTGCCCGTGGGGTGAGTCGGTTCAACTGATTGTTGCCAAAAGTCGTCATCATATATATATATATATATTAATACTCATGTTCGTACGACCGCAATCTTGCAACACACCCTGGTTAAAAATGAGACCGTCCAAATAGTCCAAGATGAAATGCAACAATGTAAACCCTGATTATCTGGTATTGCTTATCCGCCGAATTCTTATATCTTAGGAGTGTCGTCACCTCAGCTTAATAATGGGGCATTCCGTTTTTATTATAAAGAAATAGATGGAATAAAAAGGATATGCTACACAGAAAAATATTATAAGAAAGAAAGAAAGTATATATATATATATATATATATATATATTATATATATATATATATTTGGGCAGCATTCTTTCATTTATGTATGGTGAATTAAACAAAAGACACATCTACCTGTTTAACAATTTTATTTGTGATTTTTTCAAGTTTTCTGGACAACTTTTAGTATTTGGGTAGAATTCGTGGATTTAGTCCATTAATATAATTTGAAAAACTGGAACACATCACCCCTGATGATGGCACTTCGAAGTGCTGAAAGTACTCGGGACATGAATTTGGTAGACAAATCCACGAATTCCACCCAAATATTAAAAAGTTGCCAGAAAACTTGAAAAGATCACAAATAAAATTGTTAAACAAGAGATGTGTCTGTTGTTTAATTCAACATGCACACACACACACACACACACACACACACACACACATATATATATATATATATGTGTATATGTGTGTGTGTGCGTGTGTGTG
>CM042165.1:24758834-24773834 GCA_023376005.1 Doryteuthis pealeii
ATCCACTGGTAATTATGCAAAAAATTAAATTTTGACCATACAACAAAATGGTATATGCATAAACCAGAATCTGTTCCTGAGAACGAAACGCATAAAATTCTCTGGGACTTTGAAATAAAAACGGATCACCTTATCCCAGCAAGAAGACCAGACCTTGTCTTGATTAACAAAAAAGAAAGAATTTGTCAACTGGTGGATTTTGCAGTTCCAGCAGATCACAGGGTGAAGCTAAAAGAAAATGAAAAAAATGGACAAATACTTGGACCTTGCCAGAGAACTGAAAAAGTTATGAAATATGAAAGTGAAAGTGATACCAATTGTAGTTGGTGCACTTGGAACGGTCCCAAAAGGATTGGAAAGGGTTTGGAAAGTCTGGAAATCAGAGGAAGAATTGATACCATCCAGAACACTGCACTGCTGCAATCTGCCAGAATACTCAGAAGAGTCCTGGAGACCTGAGGAGACTTGCTGTCACTCAGACTCCAGTGAAAGACCATCAGCTAATACTGATGTGAAAACTCAAAAGGAGTAAATAATAATAAAGACTGGAAAATCTGGAAATCAGAGGAAGAATTGAGACTATTTAAAGTGCATTTACAGTTATTGTCTTAAGAAATGAACTCAATAAGCCGAGTTCAAATCCTAGACGAGGCTGTTTATGTTTCCCTTAGCACTAATGCCCTTGGGAAAGGCATAAATATCCCTCCTCTTCTATGAATTCTGGATAAATAGTAGGGCAAACCGGGCTCTTTAGTCTTAGTATTGTAACCTGATCTCAGGAAGAAAAAAAGAGAAAGAAAAGAAAAGAAAAACTGAATGAATGAATGAACTGTGAAAAAATATGGAAAGATAAGAAAGAAAGATAAAATAAATAAATAACAACAGAATGGACGATGATAAAGAATGAATGATTGAATGGAAGACAGAATGAATGAATGAATGAAGAGGAAGAAAAGCAGAATTAAAGAATGATTATATTGAACGAAAAATGAATGAATGAATGAATAGGAAAAAAAAGAGAAAGAAGGAAAAGCAAGAAAAAATGAACGAAAATTGTGAAAAGAATCGAAGTATAAAATGAATGAATAACAAAAGAATGAACGACCTTAAAGAAAGAAAGAAAGAAAGAAAGAAAGAAAAAAAGAAAGAAAGTTGAAAAGCAGACTAAAAGAAACAGAAATTTACAGAAAGAAAAAAAAAGAAAGAAAGAAAAAAAAGAAAGAAAAGAAAAGAAAAGAAAGAAAAGAACGATCATACAAGACGTAAGACGGAATGAATGAATGAATGATTAAAGAGAAAGAAAAATAATAAAATGATAAATGCAATCTGGGTGGTCTTGGTTTTTCCGTTGATCTCCAACTGTGGACCGTTCCACTCGGTGATGTTGTCTGTTGGGATATTATGAAATACTTTATTTACTTTTTCGGTTTTATCTTGACTTATTCCTTTTTCCTTAGAAATGGTAACATACTCATCTTTTCAGTAATATTTCACTGGGCAAAACAAGTCTCGTTGAGTTAGATCTGACACTTGTTTTTGACTATTTCTTTTAAAACTCTGATTCCAAAAATGACCCCAGTAAATGCGTTAACTATGTCAGCAAAGATTAAGAATTTTTCATGAATTTATTTAAAATGTAAAAATGTACGTTATATGTAACAGAAATTTGTTTTTTTTCCTTTTTTAACACATAAACTTGGAATTGTTCTTTATATCAAATGTAAAAGAAAACATTAAAAAGTTAATTTTCCATTTTTTATTGATGTTTTAAAATATTTTTAACAGTTTACACACGTATGAAAAGTCCATGAATTGAGCATCCCTATATATATATATATATATATATATATATATATATATATATATATATATATATATATATTACCCAATTGCCACTTTAACTTTTCGTTGCAGTGGCCTCAGTAAATAATCCAAAAGTGATCAATATATTAAAAACATAGAGCAGTAATAATAATAATATTAGTAGAGGAAAAAGTTATGGGTCTACAATGGTTTCAATCAAAATGATTTCATCAGGACCCTACCCTACATTTAATCATGTCAATGTAATTCCTTAATTAAACTCAGATATATTTCGGATAATAACGGTTGAACGCTACATTACATTTCGTCAATCGTTATTATCTGAAATATACCTGAGTTTAACTAAGGAATCACATCGACTTAGTTAAACGTAGGATAGGGTCCTGATGAAATCATTTTGATTGAAACCATGGTAGACCCTTAACTTTTTCTTTTACTAATATATATATATATATTATATATATATATTACATATATATATTACATATATATAGCCTGTACTCTCTACTGAGACAACGTCGTCTCCGATGGTTGGGTCATGTACGTCGGATGGATGATGGACGAATCCCGAAAGACATCCTGTATGGAGAGCTAACATCTGGTAAAAGACAGATTGGTCGCCCCCTACTGCGATTCAAGGATGTCTGCAAAAATGATCTCAGGTGCTTTGGCATTGTCCCTTCCAGATGGGAAAATTTGGCTCAAGACCGCCTTCGGTGGCGGCAGAATCTCCATAGAGGCATGTACATGTCAGAATTCACCCTGATACAACATCATGAAGCTAAGAGGTCCATAAGAAAGCAACGGCAACAAAGCATCGGAACATCATCATCTACAGGGACAACCTACAAATGCAAAATCTGTGATCGAGAATGTTTCTCAAACATAGGACTTCATAGTCACAGGAGGCGCTGCAACCTCAGGGGCACACAAAAACTTTTATCATAGTCTTTCGAGACTGAATTGCCAATGAATGATATATATATATATATATATATATATATATATATATATATATATATATATAACTTTTATATGTTTGACTTTTAAATAAAGGATAATTGTGTACCTTAATTCAGATATCGATCTAGTATCACTAAAAAGCATTGGTGCAATCCTGGACTATTTTCGAAAGACCAGATTGACTTTAAAGCGCAAATCTACAGATGTACTTTTTATTTCCAAAATTAGCAGACATGACTTTTACAAAACCGACTTTTACACGAGTATATACGGTAAATATTCCGGGCTACCATATCCGGAACAGTCAGTTATGTGAATATCTGTGAAAGAGACGAAATTAAACCAATATGGATATATCAGTCTTTTTATTTTGTAGATTCTTTCTTTCTCTCATTCGTTTATAACTCTCACCTTCTTTCTTTCTTCTTTCTTTCTTTCTTTTATTTACGACTCTCACCTTCTTTCTTTCTTTCTATTATTTACAACTCTCAGCTTCTTTCTTTCTTTCTTTTGTTTACAGCTCTCACCTTCTTTCTTTCTTTCTTTTATTTAAGACTCTCACCTCCCTTCTTTCTTTATTTCTTTATTTCTTTTGTTTACAACTCTCATCTTCTTTCTTTCTTTCTTTCTTTTTCCTTTCTTTCTTTTGTTTACAACTATCACCTCCTTTCTTTCTTTCTTTCTTTCTTTCTTTTGTTTACGACTCTATCACCCCCTCTCTTTCTTTCTTTCTTTCTTTTATTTAAGATTCTCACATTCTTTCTTTCTTTCTTTCTTTCTTTCTTTCTTTCTTTTTTTTCTTTCTTTCTTTCTTTCTTTTGTTTGCAACTTTCACCTCTTTTCTTTCTTTCTTTCTTTCTTTCTTTCTTTTATTTACGACTCTCATGTTCTTTCTTTCTTTCTTTCTTTGACCTTTTCTCCTGGGGATTTTTACGTACGTATGTACCAACTTATCGATCTAAGAGTTGTGTTCGGAAATGATTCGGCTATCTTACATCAACAAAAAATTGGCCTACCTAGGACAATGGCGCCCCGGTTCCGCATGAACTTTTCTCCTTAGGATCAAACATATGTATTCCAGAGTTCTTGTCACGTTAGAAGACTATCTACATAGTACTCTTCGGGACTACCATCAGCTATTTCGTTGCCTTCTTGATCTCATGGGTAAATAACTGGGGCCAAAATTGTTAGTATTAGGTAGGAATTGCTTACTTATTTTGCTTATAAAGATCCGTCGCAGGCGACGATGACCTAACTCAGAGATCACCAAACTACTGTCCGCGGGCCGGATCCGGCCTGCGAAAGCATTTTATAAGCCACACCTACGATACTTGAATTTGTTTGTTAAAACGTACGAATATCATGTTTAGCTTACTAAATCTTCATGGACTTGACTACTGAAGGTAGGTTACAAAATTTCGTGCGTGTGAGGATTTTATTTGTTACTTATTTTCACTTGTTACGACTGCTTGAAAAACACAGGTTATTTAATAATGTTTTGAAAATAAATATGTTGGTTAAATTTGTATTTGTGCATCTTACGCCACTCATCCATGAATATAACATGGAAAGATAAATTTTGTTTTACATCTTTTTCTCAGAGCTTTTGTTCTGGCAAGTATTGAACACAATAATAATGTGGCCTGCGCTCGTTATTTTTTCCACTATCCGGCACACTGTGAAAAAAGTTTGGTGATCCCTGACCTAACTCGACATAGAGTGAAACATTTACGTGAGATATTTTAAATGGAAAGAGGGTGCATAGACCTCAGTCCACTGTTTTGGAAGTCTGGCAGTTGGTCCAATGGCAGGGGAAAATCCGATACGTCTGTACTGTCGAGCAGCTACAGGGTGATGTCTCAGGTAGTATTGAGTCACTTCACTAGATGCAAGCCTCCCAGGAAGCCCCAACACTTGCACCCAAGCGCCAGATTGTGCTGGAGATTTATGTGAGTAGTAAGTACCCCAATCTTACTCTTATCGGTGTGTATGGTCGTTGGCTCCACTTGAACCCATCCGCCCATTAACAGCTGGTGTTTTTAGTGATAATAGACGTCCACACACTCACCTCACCAGACAGCTGGTGTTTTTAGTGATAATAGACGTCCACACACTCACCTCAACAGACAGCTGGTGGGGTACCAGTTAATCGTCGACAACGCGACCATGGAACAGGTAGTGCTAGTTTACATGGTACTAGTAGTAGGTAAGAAATAGGACCTGTCATGTCCTGACCTGACAATAGATAGGAATACTTGAAACCATACAACTGTTTACAAACTATTAGCATTAGTTACTTGAAACCCTATAATTGCAAAAAATAACCCTAGGCTGATTGGCAGGCCGTTAAAATGAATCCCTCAACCTTAAGAAACAACTACACAAAAAGTGTAAATATGAACATACAATGAACGCAATTCCCTAACCTCTTCACATAAAATAACCCGTCTTCGGGTTGACAGGCTGTTAAAATGAATCCATCAATCTTAAACAATATATGTAAATATGAATATAAAATGAATACGATTCCCTAACTTCACAGCATAAAATAGCCATTGACGGGTGACATGCGATTAAAATCAATCAATTTAGTAATGATTTCCCATGACACTATTTCTTTCTCTTGCCCCCTGTCCCTATTGGTCATCACTCCTGACAAGTCTTCTGCATAGCATCCAGTATCTGCACAGAGCTAATCAATGTAGGTTTTTGCTGGTCGTCCTACATTGGTGTGTCCATGTGTAATTGTCCACAGGAGAACGTCACTTATGCTGGAGAGGTATGGACGAATTTATGTCTTAGTTGGATGGTTTGTGTGATAGTTGAGTGGCCGCACAGCCGCTTTGTTGTGGGGTGCTGCTTCTAATATTTGGTCAGGTAGAAGACAGCATGCCGATTTACCAATACAAATATCCAAATTTCAAAATAAAACATCTATGAATGCAGAGGTCACACTACACACAACCCCAGCCAGGATTTGAACTCAGGTAGTCGAGCGCTATTTCTTCGGACGAAAACCGTTATGTCACATCGTTGTAGACTAGATGTCGTGTCCAGGCTACAGAGCCAGGCAAAAGAACCCAATCTGTCCTAATATTTACCCATATATGGATGCGGGAGGACAGATTGATTTGTGCCTTTCACATTGCGAAGTAAGGTCCCCTTTACACCAAGATCGAACAACCGGTTATCTTGATATTACAAACGGTTGGATACTTTCCAGACAGACTTCCTTTCCAACAACCCCCAGGCTCCTCAGATCGACATGCCCGTTCTCTAACCATCCAGTTTTATCCACGAAAGCTATTTGGCGAAATAATTTCAATTAACCTAAGCTTTGACTTGTTAACCTCGCTACTTATCGATTACCAAAGCAACTAAGTATTAATCAGTGTACCAACCAGCCAATTGATCAGCGCTACAATCTCTTTGCCTGAACTGTTAATTATCTATTTACCTAACTGCCTACCACTCTAAATAGTTACACAGCGGTATTGGCGCAATCGTTAGCGCGCTGTTCGCGATCCTAACAACGAATTCTTTCCTCACTGGGTGCCCGGTAGCTTTTTACTAAACTTGGCTTGATCTAACAAATATCAAATACGTTATCATCCAGGTGGGGTAAAAGTTTAGGTACCGGACATGTATGCCGATAAGGGGATTCCGTTAAGGAATCAAATAAGAACACATATAAACAGATTACATTTATTTTAATTATATTTTAATTGGATTCATAGGATATCTAGACTAGCAAGAATATGTTTCCCCCGCGTATAAGCATTTAAGTTTTTTATGTTATGAAATTAGAAAGACTAACGGAATCAAATAAGAACACATATAAACAGATTACATTTATTCTAATTATATTTTAATTGGATTCATCTGAATTAAGGTGCACTATTATCCTTTACTTAAAAGTCAAGCATATATATATATATATATATATATATATATATATATATATATATATATATATAACTTTTATATGTTTGACTTTTAAGTAAAGGATAATTGTGTACCTTAATTCAGATATCGATCTAGTATCACTAAAAAGCATTGGTGCAATCCTGGACTATTTTCGAAAGACCAGATTGACTTTTAAGCGCAAATCTACAGATGTACTTTTTATTTCAAAATTAGCAGACATGACTTTTACAAAATCGACTTTTACACGAGTATATACGGTAAATATTCCGGGCTCCCATATCCGGAACAGTCAGTTATGTGAATATCTTAATATTTTTAATAAAACCATAGTATTAGAGATCAATAACGCCAAATAATTATTTATTAAACCCGGTTTACTTAAGACCTGTATGCAAATTAACCACACCAAATATTATGTAAACCTTTATTTCTCATGAATATATGACACATTGTAAGATTTCAAACACATTAATAACATGGGCTCTCCGGGGCCTGTGTTTGTTAATGTAAATTAACAGCATCGATCCCAGGCGACTATCCCCCAGGCAATACCTGCCCTCTTGATTTAAAGGGGCAGGGCTGGGTTTATTGCAGGGGGAATGCCGACGGGATCGACGAATTTTTTGTGTCTACCACCCATGAGCTTCGGCTTGTGGGTGGGCCCACATAAAAATATCCTTGTGTCACGCCCTCATAAGTGGGATAAGAGGCTAATACATATCGGGGCCTGTGTTTGATAAATGTTTTAGGGCCTTCCCCCATACCTCCCCTTAATTTTCTGGCAGTGAAACTTTTAAAACACACTTCTATCTATCTATCTATCTATCATCTATCTATTTTCCCGTTCATATCTGTATATCTTCTCTATATCTTTTTGCTATCTATCATCTATTCTATCCATCTATCTCTATCTATCTATCTATCTATCTATCTATATCTATCTATCTATCTATCTCATCTCTCATATCTATCAATTTATCTATCTATCTTATTTGCCCTTATTTATTATCTATCTATCTATCTATTTCTATCCATTTCAGTCATCGATCTATCAAGCTATCCATCTATTTTTCTGCTTTTTTTATCTATCTATCTATCTATCTATCTTAGTCTGCTCATATTTATCTATTTCAGACATTGTTATATCTATCAATCAATCCATCTATATCAGTCTGCTCATATCTATCTATCTATCTATCTATCTATCTATCTATCTATCTAACTATTTATCTATCTATGTATCTATTTCTACTATATACGTATATCTCTCAATATACATATATATATGTATGTATGTGTGTGTGTGTGTGTGAGTGTATGTCTTAGTCTATTCATATATATATATATATATATATATATATATATATGTATATATGAATAGACTAAAACACACACACACACACACACACATATATATATATATGTATATTGATAGACATAAGTATATATTAGATGAATGAAATAGATACATAGATAAATAAATAGATAGATAAATTGATAGATAGATAGATAGATAGATATGAGCAGACTGATATAGATGGATATATATATATATATATATATATATATATATATATATATATATGCTCCCATGGATAGATTGATAGATATATATGCTCCCATAAATTTAGTATGAGCTCTCTAAGGGGTATTTTAAATTAACTTTCACTACTAAGCATATAAGCAATGATCACTTGCTCGCAAACTAGATCTCTCGGTGATCGTAAAATATATAAAACAAACCTATGTATTTAATAGTTTAAACACCAGCCTCACTACAGCAGCTGCCAGTGGCAGAGGGCATAAGAAATCAGGCGGGCAAACAGTCAGTCGTAGTTCGACCCTAGCCAATGATAGTTGTATCTAGCCACACTGAAGAGCCGAAACACGTGTCTGTGGATGACTTCTTAATATATATATATATATATATATATATATATATATATATATATATATATATATATATAATATGAACAAAAAGTGATAAGAAAAACAGGAATATTTCTCATATGTTGTTTATTCTCAACTAGTTTCGACCTTAGGTCACAGCCAGGAGAAAATTTCTTGTTTGAAGAAATTGTTTTTAGAGAGTTTTTTTTGAAAGGGAGCATTATAAAATAATTATTGAAATGAAATATATTGTGAGGGTTTGACATAGTAGTAGCAAGTCCATCTGTTCCGTGAAAAAACCTCTTTGAGGTGGGTTCTTTTTTAATGCTCTTATATATGTGAGGAAGGGTTCTTGGGAGTTGTGTATATGACCACATATGTACACATATAAATGTATGTGTGTGCATACATATATGTGTGGGAATGTGAGTGTGTTTGTATCTCGGTACAGTGCGCGTGACTTTTAGATTTTTAAATGGGTCAAGAGTGGCTTGTTTGATGTGGGGCGGTCAGTGTTTGTTTATTTATGTGTTATTAACCCCCACATATTTGTTACCTCGACGTTTTATTACCAGGATAATGAGTCTACTTTCTGGTTAAATCCAAACGGGTGAAAACTTCTTATCTTTTTTATCCATCTGTACTCGTGGTTTTCTATGACAGATTCTTTTTGGATTCTTTCCATAAGAGTAAATTTAGCGTCTCTTTCAAAGTCATGTTCGTCTAGTCGGAAGTGTTGCTTGATTGAGATGAGCTTGCTATGATCTGTATTTTTATGCGATATCTGTAATTATTAAGCCCTATATATATATATATATATATATATATATATATATATATATATAACCCATTTGATCGACCTTTCTAAACTGTGTCACCTTTTATTAAGCTTTACTTGATATTATTGAATAACTTACTTCTACTGATCACCGTTGTTTGTTTTTAGCCCAGAAGGCAAAACGGATCTGCCACTAAATTTACTGAAACTAAACTCCACTCCACTCAATTCATTGGGCCATTACTCCCAGGTCCATTGTGACCCGGAGTACCTGTTATTCTTCCATCTATGGGTTAAACAGATGAAAATATGGAGCACGAAAAGTGACGACAAATTTTAAACAAATGCTTAATCAAATACCGAATTTATAAGGGGAGCAAACGGGTGCAAGTTCCCCGGGTCCTCCAACCGGAAGGGCACTCGGACTTGTTGGAATATTTTATGTATATAAGCCGTGCTGCTATCTACCACTGAAATCTCAGCCAATCAACACCCCGAATATGTGGTTGGTTAACTACTCAATCGGCTGATATTGACAGATGACCATTTGCACTCATTGATGAACGACCTGCAAGACTGAGGAGCACCAAGGAACAACCAAAGGATCATACTCAATATTAAGGGACACTAAGGAGGAACGCAAGGATTTTTCCCTAAGGATTGCGCTCTGCTTAAAACAAAGGATCTCCGCTGGACATCGCTCTTTCTTGAAGCCTAAAGGATGGCCACAAAAATCGTAACAAAACTAGCAGGACCTGTGGATATACATGTTGGAATATTTTGTTATATAAGGCGTCCACTACTTAAACTTATACACTCTCTGTGAGCGTGTGGATTAAAGCCAGCCAATCAACAGCTCGAATAAATGGTTAGTTAACTATTTAATCGCCGATCTTGAAAGCTGTTCATTTGCTCGTATTCGACATTGACGAACGGACTTGCAACCAAGGATTTTGCTCAACCAAAGGATTCTACCCAACACTAAGGGATAATAAGGAAGAACCAAAGAATTTTAACGAACACTAAAGAACACCGAGGAACAACCAAAGGATTATTCACTAAAGATCAGCACAACACAAGGGATATCCACTGCAAAGTGCTCTCACTTGAAGCCTAAAAATGGCCACAAAAATCGTTACAATTGTAATAATTATAAAACTAGCAGGATCTGTGGATATCCCACAGTATGATAATTCAATTATTACAATGTTTGATATGTTTACTTAAGAGCTATTGAAAGATAGTTCAATGTGTAAAAAGTATAATAATCTTGATTTAACTCTCTCTCAGCCTTTTCCCCCACCTTTCTTTTCTTTTCATCTTTTAATAATTGTTCGATTTAAACAAATTAGCGTTATCGCGTGTACGGCCTCGAGCAATAACCAAAATAGTGTGTCCTGCGTATAACACTAAACTATAACCGATGGTGAGGTTTCAGTTCTGGAGATAAATATGTAAGCCTGTCTTACAATTTTCTCATTAAATTAATTGACCAATTCATCCAGCAAGGGAGTCTATCCCCTTTTTACTAACGCTAGATCAGGGAGATTGTTTTGCATCTGAGATGGAGCACCAGACATACCACCAGATCCCTATTGTACCACACAAACACAAGCTGTGATACTCATGCACTGGGTTGGGGAGGGCAGGTATCGAACCCAGAACCTTGTGGTTCCTAGGCGGATGCTCTACCGACTGGGATAAACCGGCCCTGATATTGAGAAAAATAAATTCAAACATTTTCTTCAGAATGTATATTTTTTATTCTAATGAATTAATTTTACTTCAAATCATTTTTTTTATTTTTCACTAGAATTGACTACCCAGCATCACCTGTGTTGAGGAGGGGGGGGGGCAGAAAAATCGCCGTGTAATGGTTTACAAGTTAGTCTTGCAGGTCCATTATTATTATGTATATTTTAATTTTTATATATCTTCTTAAAAATAAATCAAATAATTTTTGCACAAAAGGAATATATTTACTTTGTTGGTAATTTTATTTTCGTAGCTTCACCTGGACATACATACATACAAGGTGTGTCAAAAAGTATCTATTTTTTGTACTTTTTGATACACCTTGTATTCTGAAAAAAAAATAACGTCCCATTCATTGTTCATTTCTATCTTGGTAAATACAGCTTCAATCTCTATACGTTTATGATACTATCCTTTATATATTTATAAATAGATGTATCTAATTTAATTTCTATATTGAGCCAACTTGAGTTGCCCCCTTAACCAGAAGTGCCCCGGGTCGCCACCGAACCAAATGAAAAATATAAAGAAATAAAAAAAAAAGTTAAAAAATGGTACAATCAGAAACGGTTGAAGATTGGAAATGTTCTTCTCTGCGATCCTGAAAATGCGCAAATGAGGTCGTCTGCCGACGGCTCTAAAAAAGGTTTCCGATTGACAAAACATCGAAAACGCAATTCAAATACATACAAGTGAAAAGAAAAGGTAAATTTGACAGGAACTCTCCTTACAAGGGAGGAAAGTTTGTGGATTTACGTTTGAGAGGTTTTGCTCGAGCATTACAGTTACGAGATGTCAATTGAATTTAACAGTGAGTTAAGCCCCTTGAATTTACTTTTCAGGTGGTCACACGGTGCCGGCCGATTGCTCGAGGCCGTACATGAAGATGTGTAGAAAGATTTAATTTTACATTTATTTTATTTTCATTTTACAATGGTAATTGAGACTTGTTTGTTTGATTCCAGGTAATATTATAAGAATATATATAAGAACATTTCTGCTTTCAACTTAGATAAAAGCAAAGAATTAGATTCTTTTAGATCGTAGATGAATGTTGAAAGGAAATACATTGAAATATGATTGACTGTAATCAACTTTATACATTGTATACTCTACTCCAGATTAAAAGTGCTTTGTACTACATCGTACTCTACTCCAGGTTAAAAGTGGTTTGTACTACATCGTACTCCAGGTTAAAAGTGGTTTGTACTACATCGTACTCCAGGTTAAAAGTGCTTTGTACTACTCCAGGTTAAAAGGGGTTTGTACTACGTACTGTACTCCAGGTTAAAAGTGCTTTGTACTACATTGTACTCCAGGTTAAAAGGGGTTTGTACTACATCGTACTCCAGTGCTTTGTACTACATCCTACTCCAGGTTAAAAGTGCTTTGTACTACATTGTACTCTACTCCAGATTAAAAGTGCTTTGTACTACATCGTACTCCAGGTTAAAAGTGCTTTGTACTACATTGTACTCTACTCCAGATTAAAAGTGCTTTGTACTACATCGTACTCCAGGTTAAAAGCGCGTTGTACTACATTGTACTCTACTCCAGGTTAAAAGTGCTTTGTACTACATTGTAATCCAGGTTAAAAGTGGTTTGTACTACATTGTACTCTACTCCAGGTTAAAAGTGCTTTGTATTACATCGTACTCCAGGTTAAAAGCGCGTTGTACTACATTGTACTCTACCCCAGGTTAAAAGCGCATTGTACTATACTCTATGGGTATAGTACAGGGTAACCGAAAGACGAACTTTTATCCAATGCAGGTATCATTGGGGAATGACAAAAGCACGGTATGCATAACTAGTGAACGAACTATTTTAGACCTTACCTTACCGATGCAGGCATCATTGGGGAACGAGAATATATATATATATATATATATATATATATATATATATATATATATATACACTGGTATACCTTGATACACCCTCTGGTTAAAAATAAGACCGTACAAATCGTCCAAGATTAAATGCAAAAATGTAAATACTGATTGTCTGATGTCGCTTATACGCCGAATTCTTATTTATATCTGAGGCTAAACAATGGACTATTCAGTTTGTATTATAAAGTAAGAACGGACCTACTAAACAGAAAAAAATAAAAGAAATAAACAAAGAGAGTAGGAGAAAGATAGAAAGAGGGGGTGAGAATGCGAAAACAATAACGCTGATCTGTTTCAATCGAACGTTATGAAAAGATGAAAAGCAGGAAAGAAAGAAGAAAGAAGAAAGGGGGAGATAGTTAAATCAAGATTATTGTACTTTTTACATATTGAACTATTTAGCAATAGCTCTTAAGTAAACATATTAAACATTGCAGTCATTAAATTACCATACTGTGGTATATCCACAAGTTCTGCTATATATATATATATATATATATATATATATATATATATATATATATATATATATAAAACTAGGGCCCTTTCGTCCAGTGCTTTTTCAAGAACGATTAAAAGTCACAACAGTTACTATTGTAACTTTTAATCGTTCTCGGAGGTAAAACTTGAAAAAGCACCAGACGAAAGGGCCCTAGTTTTATATCAATAAAACAATTTTCCCCACTCTATCCCTCCTTTCATTATCATAGTGTAGATAACTATACATGATATCCTTAATAAATATATTATATAATTTTGCCTGTACAAAAAAATTATATATATATATATATATATATATATATATGATGCTTTACATCGAATCAGTGGCGACTAAGCCGAAGCATTGAAAATGATGGGTTTGGTTTTATCTCTTCGATTAATGTCATATAAACCTCAGTGGGTTATTTAATAGCAAAGCCATATTTATAGAAGAACAATTGTGCGAGACTACATAGGGCCGGGTTAGCTCAGTCGGTAGAGCGTTCGGCTAGAAACCACAAGGTTTCTAGTTCGATACGGGCCCTCGCCAACTCAGCGTATGAGTAGCACAGAGATCTGTGCGGTAAAGTAAGGAGCTGATGGCAGGTGTGGCGCTCCACCTCAGACGCAAAAAACAATCTCCTTGGTCTACCGCTAGTGAAAAGGGGATATACTCCCTCGCTGATTGGCTGATACCGACTCAAGGCCACCTCGACGACTTTACTTACTTACAATAGATCCGTCTAAATGAATAGTCCACATAAAACAACTTTGAAACGAATAAAACTCGCACCAAACAAACAATAACTACAATCAAAAATCCTCCTGAGGTTCACCAGTGAAATGGTAGAAAACGCTTGGATAAAAACATGGTACATTTTCTCTACTATCTGTACCCCGATGTACGGTTTGGTTTGGTTTGGTTTATTTTGTTTTACGGTATATCAACCTGGGTGGGTCATTTAATGCCGACAAAGTTTTGAAATGTATTCATTCTTAAATTGATACTCAATTTTTTTATAAACACATTTTTATATTTAACCCATAGCTAACAGGTACTACCACTCCGGGATAGAGTGGACCAGGGAGCAATGGTGATGAAGGGGTGCTCCACAATCCCCCAAACCTCCAAAACAGGGACCTCACCATCAGATAGACTTTAACATCATTCCCATGACATGTAAAATAAATACTTTTTGGGGATTTTCTTTGTGGCTTAATTAAATGGATAATTAATGAAACGTCTTTAAAAATGTCGTTTTAAAGATCTTTAAAAATGATTAGCAAGCTAATTTCGCAGACCCATACTACTGAATAAGGAGTTCGAACCTCGCTGGATGTCCCATACTTGCGACCGTGTCCCATCTTCCCCATGTCAAAAAGGTCGAGTAAAAACCTATGATATCAAGTATTACTATCGAGTACAAACAATTTTTAAACAGGTCTATTTGACCAATTGATGGGGCCCTAATAGGTCAGGGTGGACCT
>CM042165.1:24786334-24791334 GCA_023376005.1 Doryteuthis pealeii
CCAGGCGACGCCGGGTAGCCACTGCTAGTACATTATAAAGTCAGAATGCCTATTTTACTTTAGACTAAATAACTATAGATACAGCATTAAATCTATAGATTACAACAAACAAATACTTGTAGAAAAACATTTCCACCCAGATGGTCACGATTTTAACAGATGCAAAGTTCAAGTAGAGATGGGAAGGCATCAAAATTGCGATACATTATTGTTCTTTATGGAGGAACAGAGCAAACGAAAGATAAAAGAGAGGACGCAGCATGAAATATTTGTGCTTTCTTATTTTCTTTTTTTTTTTGTTTTATGTCTTTTTTCTTTCTTCTTTTCTTTCTTCTTTTTATCAGAATGAGTGCAAATTGCGACCCCCACACTATTAAGTTGCAAAATGGACTGAAATTGTCTACTCTGTCGACGGGGATTAGAATACGCTGACTGTATACCATACAAAGTTCATCATCATAGAAAGAATCGAAAAAAGCTAAATGAGATGCGATAATAGAAATATACGAAGATAAATGGATAAAGCGTCTCCAAACACTGACTCCAAATGGATTTAGCATCAAACATTGCATTGGTTTGCTTTCGTTTGTTAGATTCTTCGGCATGCCATCCTTTATTGGGTTATTTTGACACTGCTGGAGAAGCAAGGATGAGCTCATAAGCGACATTCTCCGGTGGAAGCCAACACATGGACATGCTAGTGTGGGCCGCTCACCAAGGACCTACATTGACCAACTATGCGAGGATGCTGGTTGATACACAGAAGACCTCCCAGGAGTAATGAATGATAGGGAAGGTTGGCGAGAGGTCGTCATGGATATCCGTGCTGCTTGCGCGACGTGATGATGATGATGATGATGATGATGATGATGACGACGCTATAGACGTTTTGTTCTATTTATGTTTGATTTTTTTTTTCAACTCAATTTTTTAAACACGTTTTTCCTATCTAACCCATAGATGGGTTAGCTTAATTGCCGCCTAATAGGATGGCTTTTAAGATAGTTAATGATATTCAGTCAGAGGGTCAAATGAAATTTGGTACCTTGATTTACGAGTTTAATTCTTTTAGCTCTTAACCCAATTTCTTCGTATATCAAATCAATTTTCTCCATTAAAATGAACTGAAATGCCATGAATCCGTTCCAGCCCCAACAAAACATACTAATTTTTTGTTACATCTTTTTAAATAATAAAAATAGCACTGGTTATATAACATACCCTATATGTATGTGTTCTTATTTAATTATAAAATGTATCTATCTCAGTTATCTACCTGTCTATACATCTAATACGCATATCAGTCATCTATCTATCTATCTATCTATCTATCTATCTATTTATCTATCCGAATCGGTTCATATCTATCTATCTATCTATCTATCTATCTATCCGAATCTGTTCATATCTATCTATCCATCTATCTATCTATCTATCCGAATTGGTTCATATCTATCTATCTATCTATCTATCTTCTTATCTATTTGTTTGTATATCTTTTTGTTTGGGTTGTATAACATACCCTCTGTGTGTGTGTGTATGTGTGTGTGTGTTTATATATATCAGTTGTTCCCAAAGTGGTCGGTACCACCCTCTGGTGGAGGAGGCCAAAAGTGGCAGTGACAGGGTGGTATTCGGAACAGTTAATAAATTTTACAAAATAAAGTTTGCAAAATCTAAATAACAAAATGTTAGGTTCAGACCTAACGAAATCTAATTACTCCCCTTGATCAGTAGGGGACTGATGGGAACCCGGAAGTGGGGTTTCCGCCATGACACTTTTGGATTGGGGTTTGTACTGAGTGCACATCAAGATTGAGCTAGTTAAGTCACTTTTAGGGTAGAAGCATTTTCTTTGTTAAATAAAACCTTGTTCATTTCCAACAGCCTGGTCTTGCATTTTCATTCAGTATTCCGTATTTTATCTGTATGTAAAAAATTAACACAAAATATATGTCATAAATACTTTACTCCTGTACACAAGAAGTATAGTGGCGCATGAGTTACCACATACCGCCCAGCCAGTTAAGAGAGGGCAGAGTCAGCAGACAACTGAAAGAGATCAAAGTTCAGCTCAGATTTGTAAGCACTGCACGTTTATTTCAGTCTTGTAGAACCTCCAATTTTCCGTTTAAAATTTACCTTAATTCTGTTTCCACTTTTAGTAAAATTCCATTTTTTCAATTTTCATAATATTTCATAAGGATTGATTGATTGATTGATTTTAACGGTATGTCAACCCATCCAAGGTTATTTTATCCCAAGCAGTAGGTTGTGAGGGATGGTCAAATTTATTATGTCTTTTTCAAGGATTTTTCTTGATTTTGACAGTAAGTTGTTTGCAGTTGTAGTTTTGTTAAAGTATTTTTTGTTGAAGAACAGTTTGAAGAAAGGATGTAGTTTTCTTTTTCGTTTTACGGCAAATCAAACTTCGGTGGGTCATTTAATGCCAACAAAGTTTTGAAAGATTCGTAGCAATAGTTTGGTAGAAAATTATTCAAACTCATTTTTTTTTATTTAACCCATAGATGGGATCCTAGTAGGTACTACCACTCCGAGTTAGAGTGGACCTGGGAGCGATGGGGGTGAAAGGGTGCTCCACATTCCCCAGACCTCAAGAACTGGAACCTCACCATCAGCTAGAGTTTATTGTCACTCCCACGACATGAAGACTCTCAGCCACCGCCTCCTAGAATAAGGGTTGTAGGTTGGCATAAGGACAATAGGGTTGGGACAATCATATAGGTGCATTTCATGAGGAAAGAAAGTTTGGTATGTACGTATCGACTTATATCTCCAAAAAGAGACATCATTCAGCTTCAAGATCTTGCATACACATTAATATCCTTCTAACTAAGAAACACACCAGATTTGGTTATTGATTTTTCTGATTGAGGGATATAATTAATTTATTAAACAAAAATCAAAGGATTTTCGTTTTTTTTTTAATTTGATAAATCATTTTCCTCTTATTCTGTCTCTTAATCCTGTTTTTTCTTTCTCACTCACTCTCTGGTGTTCCTAATTTGTTTTATTTTAGTCCAGTCATGGAGCGGGTACTTTTGCTATATATATATATATATATATATATATATATATATATATATATATATATATATAAAATTGTTTGAAAAACTGTCACAACTGTTTCAATCATACTTATTCATTCGATTTTATCTTCGTAGCGCATGAAAATAAACAGCTTTAGGAATTTGAATTTTCAAATCTAAACGTTGAAAGAAGATTCCACTCGACAGTTTATCGACATGAATATAAATAGATAGATGTTCTATTTAAGAATATAGGGCACATTTATATATATATATATATATATATATATATATATATATATGTGTGTGTGTGTGTGTGTGTGTGTGTGTGTATGTGTGTGTCTAAAGAAAAAAGGCTTAAAGACCGTATATTCAGCGATTATAGTCCATTTCCAGCCGTGGGTTTCTGAGACCCTACGAGTTTCTTCAGATACCCACGCTAAGAAACTCGTAGGGTCTCAGATACCCACGGGTGGAAATGGACCATAATCGCTTAATACCCGGTCTTTAAGCCTTTTTTCTTTACAAACTACCTTGCTCTGTTTATAAAAAGTAAACATTGAGCTCTCAAACGGACCTGAACTTTGCAACACCGAACAGTTGAAGGATAGGACCAGTTTAAAATCATCCTAATACTAAAGAACTTGGTACCCCACCAAAGAAACACACACACACACACACACACACACACACACACATATATATATATTTATTATTATTATTATTATTATTATCATTATTTAGGCAGGCATTGTTAAAGATAACGGAATATTTGTTATTTATGATGTTCAGTTGTAGACGTTCAAGTCTTCTAATCAGAGCAGGATCGAAATGGTAAAGAAAATGTCCCATACTTTTACCTAAGCGCTTTTAATCATTTCGCTGGTCGTCCTCGGTGGGTTGTAGGCTGTGGCGCTTGATTGGTTCAAGTTTTATTCATTTGGAGTTTTTTGTTGTTTATTCGATTAGGAAAATCTATTTTAGGAGTATTGTTAAGGTTAGTGCGTTAATTAACAAAATATTCCCAGCTCTATCATTAATATGGATATCTATCTATCTATCTATCTATCTATCTATCTCAATGTTCCTATCTACCAATCTATACATACACACACCAGCCCTTTATCTCTCTCTCTCTCTCTCTCTCTCTCTCTCTATATATATATATATATATATATATATTATCAATGTTCTATCTACCACTCTATACATACACACACTAGCCCTTTATCTATCTATCTATCTATCTACCTACCTACCTACCTACCTATCTATCTATCTCAATGTTCCTATCTACCACTCTATACATACACACACTAGCCCTCTCTCTCTCTCTCCTCTCTCTCTCTCTCTCTCTCTCTCTCTATTTATCTATCTATCTCAATGTTCCTATCTACCAATCTATACATACACACACCAACCCTTTATCTATCTGTCTATCTATCTATCTACCTATCAATCTCTCAAAAATAGATAAATAACATGCTATTTTTATGCGCCTGTACTTTTGATCACTTACAAAAACTCTACCCTTTTTTCTGTGCGATTTTTGTTATCGTGGGTGTCACTTCTACTGTTGACATTCACATGATTGGTGGTCCTGGTGTGTCCTGGGTAGTGGCTTAAATACTGAAGGTCTTTTCTCCCTATTTGTGTGTGGTGGGGGAGGGAGATCTAGAAAAGACATTGATAAGGACACCAGACACTCCCTTCAGTAGAATGTCAAACCTTTGTACACCAAAACTTGTGCAAAGGTTTTCTGGTTTTTGTTGGTTTATGGAGGGGGTGAAAGAACAGAATGTAATTTCACAATTTCTTCTCGACCAAGAGAAAAATATCACCCAACATGCATACGGGTCGATAGATAGATAGATAGATAGATAGATAGACGAAAATGTCGTAGGTATTGGCGTATAAACAGGCAGACAGGAACACTGAATGATATATATA
>CM042165.1:24796334-24801334 GCA_023376005.1 Doryteuthis pealeii
AGCGAAACAAATGTAGTTTTCATTTTCACTGATGTGTTATGGGTAAACAAATTCAAATACGTGACCCGGGCATATTTATACTCTGTGAAAGAGAACCCAAACAGTGTTTGAAGAAATTGGAAAAATAGTTGGAAAACATATCCAACATATTTTTGAAATAAAAAATCAAAATCTTAAATTTGATGGTACCGTGATAGGCTACAAAAATAATAATTATGAGATTATTTATTATTCAGAAATTAATGACGAGGAAGATTGCGAGTTGACAAAATTTGAAATAGGGCAGACTATTTAAATAAAGATTTGTTCATTATGGATTAAATTTTTTAAAAACTTTAAAAACTACAAAATTGAATAAAGAACTTCACCTTTGAGGTATGTAATGTTTTATATACTTTTAATAATTTAATAGATGTATCGAAAAAAAAGAGAATATTATGATAGAATTTTATTATAAATAATTTCTAACATTCTAATTTTTATTTTCCCAACTCTCTTTTTCAATAATATTAAGAGTTAAATCGTGAGGCTAAATTAGTAATTTGTTTTTGCTTCAGAACATATTTTTGATATGTATCATCTTCCATACTAACAAAAGGTGCACACGTCAAGATGGGATAACTGTTAACAAAGCGAGCACATTTACGACAATTTACGGCAATTTACTTTAAAATGCAAAAATTTAGGTTTTATTTAAGAGAAATTAGTTTTTTCTTTTTTATAACACATAAACTTGGAATTGTTCTTTATATTAAACGTAAAAGAAAACATTAACAAGTTAATTTTCCATTTCTTATTGACGTTTTAAAATATTTTTAACAATTAAGCGGACTTTCAAATGTCCGTACTTTGCACAACCCTATATATATATATATATATATATATATATATATATATATATATATATATATATATATATATATATATATATATATGAACATTCTTCAAGACTTTCACGATCAAAGTCATGCCGAATTTCGAACGATTATCATGATCGATTTCGGATGAGTTATGTCACACAATTTCGAAAGAAAGATAACGGCTAAACAACGCCAAATCCTTTTACTTCATTCATTATTTCTCTCTCATATACAGTATTTCATTTTTCTCTAGATAGTCTCTATTCCCGATACCTTAAAAAAGGGTGATTGTTCACCCGAAATATCGGAATTGATCGAACAAGAGACAGAACAACAGTCGAATATTAAAATTCTATTTTTCTTTCTTTTTTTTTTTTTGTTGTTTTGTTTTTGTCCTTTTTTTTTTCAAAATACCAAATAAACAACGATCACAAGAACAAAGTATATATATATATATATATATATATATATATATATATGTGTGTGTGTGTGTGTGTGTGTGTGTGTGTGTGTGTGTGTGTGATACCTTGGTTTTGATATAAATTTAAATCTATTTCGGCATTTTTTCTGTCCCGCCAGTCCGGTCGTTTTTTGATTTGAACACTTCACACTCGGACTCAATGGTGTGATTTTCCCGTTTCCCCAAATAATCACACCAATAAGATCGGACTGACAAGACAAAGAAAATGTCGAAATAAACTTAAATTTATATCAAAACCAAGGAATCTCTTCATTCATTCATTCATTCATATATATATATATATATATGTTTGTGTGCGTGTACGTTTTTCTTATCATATACCGGTTGCTGTAGCAAGGCTAAAGAACCGTTGACTCCATTTCCACGCTTATAACTTATATATATATATATATATATATATATATATATATATAAAATTAGAATATCATCAATGTATCTAAAGTAATGTATATCGTTAGGTAAGATATATTTAAAAGGTTTAGTTTCATATAATGCACACACACACACACACACACACACACACACACACACAACACACACACACACACACACACATATATATATATATATATATATATATATATATGTTGTGGAGTATAAGTATGCTTCTTTGTTGGTATATCTGATGAGTCTAATTTTCAGTGTATATATTATATATCTGTAATATATATATATATATATATATATATATATATATATATATATTTATATATATATGTCTATAAATTATATATATATATATATATAATTGTGTGCGTGTGTGTGTTTGCGCCGTTGACATTATGTCCACGCTACCCTAACTTAGATAAATATATATATATATATATATGTATATATATATGTGTGTGTGTGTGTGTGTGTGCGTGTGTGTGTGTATTCTTGCACACAAAATACATTGCTTTAGAAAAGCTGATATACCATAAAAAGATACACACACACACACACACACACACATACACATATATATATATATATATATATATATATATATATATACATTGCCTGACTTGTACTTCGTTTCCCGCCTTCTGGTTCAGCGTCGGCATCTGCTCGGCTGGTTGGGGTCCAACAGAAAAGGAAAGAAAAAATGTTCTTCCGATTAATTTCTCTTGGTTGCCAGCCTCGGTCGGAAAGAACATCTTCACATCTGAAGCAGTAAATCACTAAGTCAGAAATAGAATTCTCGCCACCACCAACGCCATCTAGCGGCGGCGGCAGAGACCACCGTCGTACTGCAACGATCCCTGCCATTCCTTCCTTCTCTCCCCTTTCCTAACCTGACCATCATCTCCCCCCCACCCCGCCGCAAATAATGATATCCTCAACCAATCAACCTATATTCACCTTCGTCGACATGGCTAATACTATTCCATGGATTTTTTAAAAATAAATTTTTAACGTTTATTAGTGTATGTGTGTGTGTGCGTGCGTGCATTTGTGTGTGTGTGTGCGCGCGCGCGCATGCGTAAATCTTGTATTTCTGTGTGTGTTGGGGAGAGGGGTGTTTTTTGTATTTTTTTTCTTGTTGAATTGCTGCTTAGTTTTTTTCCTTTTGTTTTACCTGGAATATTTATCCGCCAACACATACAAAATTAGGTTCGATCTTTCAACTGTGGCTTTCTGTAATATAATGAGATGAAAAAAAACCAAAAATGTAAGTTACGTTTAGATAACAGTGGAAAGTTACCAGGATTTTGGGGATGACGAATGAAAGGCCACCTGTCGATTTCTAATTGGTCAGAACAAGGTGAGGAAGAGAGTGAGAGAAAGGAAGAGTGATGAGTTGTGAATCTGGATTGAGCGGTTGAAGGGAACAGATGCAATATGAGTGTCTGTTCTCCAAGGCATTAAGTTACGTGTAGATAATAATGGAAAGTCACCAGGATTTCTAATTGGCCAGAACAAAGTGGGGAAGAGATTGAGATCAACGCTTAAGTGACGTTCTTCTGTGGATACCATATGGGCACACCAGAGTGGGCTGGTCAACAAAGACTTACATTCATCAGCTCTCTGTGGATACTGGATGTTGGGAGGAGGACTTACCAGGAGTGATGATTGATTGGGACAGGTAGTGAGAGAGAGTCATGGGAATCTGTGCCGTCAGTGCAACATGATGATGATGATGAGCGTGTGTAACATAACAGCAATATTTTCAAAACTGATGCAATAAAGAAAATATGGCAATGTCAGCGAGGAGAAATGATCATTTCAGCAAACGTAGTCAATGTACTAAAGATTAGTCTAAAATAAAAATAGAAATAATTAAAATTTAACATTTAAGTCAAGCATTTATTGGCTTGATGCAATAACAATTATTGGATGAAGTAATAAAACTACGCCTAGGAACCACAAGGTTCTGGGTTCGATACCGGCCCTCGCCAACTCGGCGCATGAGTAGCACAGGGATATGTGTGGTAAAGTGAGGAACTGAGGGTAGGTGTGACGCTCCACCTCATATGCAATTACAATCTCCTTGGTCTAGCGCTAGTGAAAAAGGGATAGACTCCTCCGTTGTCGGGCCGATACCGACTTCAGGCCACCCCGACGACTTTTTAAATAAAACATCAAGATGAAAATTATGTAATCAATGGTGTTTTAAGAGTTAGAAACAATGTAGTAATGGGTTACTGTACCTTAATGTAGCTTATCAAAACTTTAAAGGCTTGCCTAGGGGGGTGGGGGATTAATCACTTGCACCGACCATGCTCCTAGACTGCAACTATCAATAACACTAAGATAATCTGGTTCACCCATTCTAAAATTCTGGTTAGTCGCGGCATCAATGCGCATGTCACAAAACACGATAATTCTTTTTCGAACTCATACAAAGAAGTCATACATACTTACCTTATGTAGGGGAAGTTAACACTTCACTTACATTACCCGGCCTCGGCTTGGGGTCCAGTGTGCTTCGGCCACTGGACCGGTAAAGTAAAATTAATAGCGTCGATCCCAGGGGCAGGGCTGGGTTTATTGCCCAGTACCTGAGGTGCCTCTTTGAGAGGGAATGACGATGGGATCTACGCATTTTTTTGCACCTACCATCCACGAGCTTCGGTTCGTGGGTGGTCCCACATTAAAAGACTAGTGTCACACCCGCATACGTGGGATGCGAGGTAAATAACTACTTACCCAGCCTTCGGGCCCTGTTTCCAGTGGTTTCGGCCATTGGACCGGTAAGATATATAATATCAGTGTGATTCCAGGGGGCCACCCGGCAGGCAACACTTTATTGCCCTGTGCCTGTGACACATCAAAAGAGGAATGCCGAAGGAATACACTCAATTTTTAGCTCTGGCCAACCAGAGCTTCGGTTCGTGCGTGGCTAACCACGTTAATCGATCAACTGACATGGTGGGATATCAGTTAATAACTACAAAGGAGTCATACAAGAAAGAAAAAACACACAAGTGAAGTTTAAAAGAAGGAAAACTTTGAACTAAAACCTGTTAAATTCTGTTTAAAAATAGACCTTGTGTCACATCCTGCTTATGGCAGAGAGGTTAGATAAATACATATATATCATGAAACAAACACACCCATGATACTTTTTAAAAGCTTTTTGATTCCTTACTTATCAAACTGATTTGTATCATTAAGTAGAAATTATGAATAATTTCTTGAAGAGATGAACAAGTTAACAATATTTTATTTTACAA
>CM042165.1:24806334-24811334 GCA_023376005.1 Doryteuthis pealeii
TATATATATATATATATACTATATATATATATATATATATATATATATATATATATATATATGTATATTATTATGTATTATGGTTCCTTGTTTTTAGTAATGTTCTGCTAAGCTAAACATATTTGATGTTTTGTTTAATACGATTTTATTTTGCTTTTTGGAAAAGATAATATTTTGTTGATGAATTCATTTTTGGCGATCTTCCCGGTTTTAGAAGAAAGAAAGAAAGAAAGAAAGAAAGAAAGAAAGAAAGAAAGAAAGAATGTGAAAGTTGTAAACAAAATAAAGAAAGAAAGAAAGGCGCAAGGTGAGTGTCTTAAATAAAAGAAAGAAAGAAAGAAAGAAAGAAAGAAAGGAGGTGAAAGTTGTAAATAAAAGAAAGAAAGAAAGAAAGAAAGAAAGAAGGAAAGGACGTGAGAGTCTTAAATAAAGAAAGCAAGAAGGAAAGGACGTGAGAGTTATAAAAAAAGAAAGAAAGAAAGAAAGAAAGAAAGAAAGAAGGAAAGGACGTGAGAGTGAAAAAAAGAAAGAAAGAAAGAAAGAAAGGAGGTGAGAGTCGTAAACAAAAGAAAGAAAGAGAAAGAAAGAAAGGAAAAAAGAAAGAAAGAAAGAAAGAAAGAAGGAAAGGACGTGAGAGTCTTGAATAAAAGAAAGAAAGAAAGAAAGAAAGAAAGAAAGAAAGAAAGAAAGGAGGTGAGAGTTGTAAATAAAAGAAAGAAAGAAAGAAAGAAAGGACGTGAGAGTCTTAAATAAAAGAAAGAAAGAAAAAAAGAAAGAAAGAAAGAAAGAAAGGGGTGAGAGTTGTAAACAAAAGAAAGAAAGAAAGAAAGAAAGAAAGAAAGTAGAGTAGGTTGAAAGAAAATGAAAAAGAAAGAAAAATGGACAGTTAGAAAGAAGTGTGTTTTCTAAAAAAAGGGTGGGGGAAGTAGGTAATAATGAAAGGAAGGAAGGAAGGAAGGAAGGAAGGAATTGTAAAGGTTGGCCGTAAAGGTAGAAAACAGAATGTTCAACAAAAACTAAAGAAAACAGTGCAGCGAAAATCCTGAAAAAGGAGAAAAAAGATTCACAGAAAGTTGAAGAAAGAAAAACAGAAAGAAAGAGATAGTGAGAGATACAGAGAGAGTGAGAGATAGATACAGAGATACAGACAGACGGGGTGAATGAGAAAGAGATAGTGAGATATACATATATATATATACAGAGGGGTGGAGAGAAGGAGTGATAGAGATAGAGAGACAGACAGATGGAGAGAGATAGAGAGAGAGAGAAGAGAGAGAGACAGACAGATAGACGGAGAGAAAGAGTGATATATATATATATATATATATATATATATATACATGCACACACAAACACACACAACACACATATATATATATATATATATATAAAATATATATACATACACACACACACATATATATATATATATATATATATATATATATAAGAGAGAGGGGAGACAGACAGACAGAGGGGGGAAGAGAAGTATAGAAAGACAAATAAACAGACGGAGAAAGAAAGAAAGAAGAAAAAGAAAGAAAGAAAGGGAGAGATGAAAACTAAATGAAACCCAGAAGCAAATGGGTTGTTGAAATCGAGAATTAAAAAGGATAGAAAAACTGATAGATATAAAATGTAAAAAAAATAAGAAAAGAAAAAAGTTTTAAAAAAACATCTAAATCTGGGGAAGAAGAAAAAAGAACATAAATTTACCCATCTCCCCCCCAAAAAAACCCAAATCGTATGAGGAATATCATTTAAGTGTGATATTAATTATTCCAGATTTTTGGCGGGAAGCCCAGGCGCCATTTTGTTTTCAACCGGCTCCGTACGACAAAGAATGTCAAGAATGACTCGTAAAGAAAAAATCAAACGTGTTACTTTTAACCTAATTATCCTAACATCAAGAAGTAATATGTCCACGTAGAAACAAAAAAGGCATCCGCTTCTAGTGGGATTGCTTTACAAACTCACTGACCCTGTAATCGTATAAAAAAAACTACAAACTGTGGGATGACGAGAGGGAAGCTGAGTTGAAATCGGACGAGTGGAAGGACGAGAGAAACTATTTGATGTTGCAATCTTGTTATGCACAAGAAACAGAAAACGGAAATGAAATATTCAACTATGAAATAAAAGACTTTTTTTTTTCTTTTGCTTTTGTTTTTAGTTTTCCCCACCTTTGTTCACACCCACCGAATCCCACACATACACACATGCGAAACAATATCTTAGCGTTTCCATTTTGGCTATAAATATCATTATGAATAATATTCCTGTTATATCGTTTTGTTCTGCAGATGTAATTGAGATTAAATCGATCTATTTTAAGAGATACGGACATCCCCCGCCTTTTGTGAGTTCG
Source organism: Doryteuthis pealeii (assembly GCA_023376005.1). Lineage (NCBI taxonomy): Eukaryota > Metazoa > Mollusca > Cephalopoda > Myopsida > Loliginidae > Doryteuthis > Doryteuthis pealeii. The sequence continues at coordinate 24,808,703 of CM042165.1, forward strand.
ATTTTACAAAAGACTTACATTAACCTTTATCCTGCCGAACATGCAAACAGTAATGCGATTATTATTTCTAGCACTAGCAGGACCTGTGGATATACCATATCTTATTGTAATGGAGATTGTGTGTTTTTCTGTCTGTAAACGATTATTTAAATTACTACACAAGTTACAATTTCCTTAGTTATTTACGTCACATACTCTATTATTTTATTTTATTTAGACCTCAATTATTAATAAAATTGATTTGCATTATTAATATTGTTGGCCATATCTACATATTTTCCACGTACCCCACTTGTATGGGTCAGGCACAAGGCCCTATTTATGTGGGAACCACCCACAAGCCGAGACTCATGGGGTGGCAGGTGAAAAATTGCGTTGGTCCCGTCGGCATTCCCCCTCAAGGGGGGCGCCTCAGGCACTGGGCAATAAACCCAGCCCTGCCCCTTTAAATCAAGGGGCAGGTGTTGCCTGGGGGGATAGCCCCCTGGGATCGACGCTATTAACTCGTAAAGATCCAGGGCCGAAGCCACTGGACCCCCGGCGATGGCCAGGTCTACATGCTAATAAACATGCAATTGTATTTATATATACAACAAAAAAGGGGTTTACAGTGTGAACGGGAAGGTTAATTTGCATATTGATATTAAACATTTGATTTTAATAAATATGTGCTTAGTATTATTGATTTCTAACTTTGTTTGGTTTTATCTTAATGAATACGAGCAAAAATGTCGGCAATAAATCTTAAAAGAAATCCATTAACAAGAAGAAATAACTGTAATTTTATTCTTTACTTCCTATTTTAACTAAATAGTTAAATTAGGAAAATATAACAATGAAAGACGGGAGTGAAGGAAGAGTAAGTTTCAGTTGTTCCATTTTTTATCATACCCCGCCTCTTTTTATTTGCATTCTTATTTAGTTTCATTGTGCTTTCTGATTTAATATAATATTTTATTACATTAAAACTTAAATACTTGCACCCGGCGGAGGGTGCATATAATTGCTAGTTCTTAGAATAAATTAATCTCAAGTCTAATAACATCTCCTGGGGGGGGTCCTCGTGGCTTAGTAACTAATATGCTGGATGGCGATATTGTAGTAAGCGAGTTCGAACCCCAGTCGCGCTCTTACGTTCGGACTAATACCCTTGGAAAAGGTATGAACTCCCTCATCCCCCATCTATTGCTGTTCTATACAACAATGATTTTGGAATCAAATAACTAGCGGGAGTATCACTGCTGTACCTGAATAGCAGCGCAAAAGAACCCGGCTGTGTCTGGCCTGCCTGGATCGAACTCACATCCGTCGGAACACGAAAAACATGACGCAGGAGACGCGGATACGTGGCTCGATTCAGGTTCTCGGGTGTATGAAAAGTTGCGTGGGCTATGAGGCCAATAAAAGGACGGATTTTCTGTCTTGTGGGGAGAAGCCGAGATTTTCATAATCGTCGTTACGGGAGAAGAAAAAAACGACTTGATATCACCAAGTGTTTAGCTGTCGCCTGTATTATTAACTTCGCAACATTCGCCTGTGGTTTTCTGCCTCAGAGCTTAGAAAAAACCCTTTAAAATAATAAAAGGTTGATATGCCATCATCTTGTAATACCATCTGGTTAAAAAGATAAAATGCGAAAATGTAAATCCTGATTATCTGGTGTTGCTTATACGCCGAATTCATATTTCTTATGAGTGTCGTCACCTCAGCTAAATAATGGACCATTCCTTTTTTATCATAAAGAAAGAAAGGGACAGAAAACTATAGTAAAGAAAGAGAGTAGGGGAAAATAAAGAAAGGGGTGAGCGAGCGGAAGCGATAACGCTAATCGAACATAATGAAAAGAGGAAAGGAACGAAAGAAAAAAAAAGAGTAAAGAGTAAAGAATCAGTTATTAATAACATTGTTTGACATTATCCATACTGTTGACCATATCTACATACTAATAACATGCAACTGAAAAAAAAAGAGTAAGTGAGAGTTAAATCAATGTTATTATACTTTTTACATATTGAACTATTTCGCAATAGCTCTTAAGTAACCATTTCAAGCATATCAAATTATCCTAACTAGCAAATATATGCTCCCTCCGGGAGAAAATCTTTTTATCTACATTCTTATTTAGTTTCATTAGCCTTTCTAATTTAGTATAATATTTTATTACATGAAAACTTTGATACTTGCACCCGGAGGGTGCATATATTTACTAGTTAGGATAATTTGATATGCTTGATATGATTACTTAAGAGCTATTGCGAAATAGTTCAATATGTAAAAAGTATAATAACATTGATTTAACTCTCACTTACTCTTTTTTTCAGTTGCATGTTATTAGTATGTAGATATGGTCAACAGTATGGATAATGTCAAACAATGTTATTAATAACTGAGGTTTAAATAAAATCATGGAGAATTTGACGTAAATAATTTAGGGAATTGTGACTTGAGTAGTAATATAGTTTCGGTTACAGACAGACTAGCACACAATCTCCATTATAATAAGATTATTATGTATGGGGAGCTGTTAAAAAAATACCAATCGCCTTGCCGGTACTACAAAAGCCCAGTTAATCGACAGAATTAAGGTAGTTTTCAAGCCCCTTCCTAGGGAAACTGTAACATCAACTTGCTC
>CM042165.1:24821334-24826334 GCA_023376005.1 Doryteuthis pealeii
ATACGTCACACATCTTCAACATCTCCCCGTGGACCAATCATGTCTTGGCTTTTCGACTTCACATGTTCCAATCACATTTTGATTTTCGCTTTCGCATGTACCAATCATTTCATTAACATTCAATTATGAACGCAAAACAACGAACGGTTACGAATCTTTTCTACACATTTTCCAAACTCAACGCAGTCAAAATATCCATCATCTTTTTAACTACATACATCTTTTTTCTCCTTGACTAGTTTCAAATTGTCCCGAAGAAGGTTTCTTTATAAACCGGAATGTTCGAACATCGACACTACAACTAATAAATTCCATCCATTGTAACATCCCGTGTTTGTTCTATAATTCTCCACATATTGTCGGATTAATTTCCTCATTTTACTCCCATATAAAATGTAAATAAACAAATGCCTATGTTAACTAGGTGGCTAAAACAGTTACAGACAATTTGAAAGATAACCCGCCAATACTTAACAAATGTTCAAGAGCCCATACTAAGACCAGAATAACAGTTACACAACCGGCAGATTCAGCCAAAGAAATAGAAAAGGCCTATAACAGATAAGTATGGCAATGTAACACACATCATTGTCGGTTGGGCTTTAGAATACATCGACTGTGCCTCTGCAGATGGGTAAGATCCCCCCCTCCACAAATGGGGCCACCTTTTGGCCGTGTATGGCGACCCGTAATGTTTAACGATGGAAACCTGGTGGCTGAGCAGTCGATGACATGCAACACTCCACTTTGGTCCTTACTTAGGCTAAACGGGCGGTCGGAGAGGCCCCCACCGATCAATTGGCTGGTCACGTCAAGCCCTAGCACCTATATGATTGTCCCACCTTATTGCCCTTATGGCAAACCCCAATCTCTCTTTTATCATATATATACCAGAAGGCGGTGGCTGAGGGTCTTGTCATGGGCAAGACCTTAAACTCTATCTGATGGTGAAGTTATAGTTCTGGAGTTCTGGGGAATGTGGAGTACCCCTTCATCACCATAATTCCCAGGTCAACTCTGACCCGGAGTGGTAGTACCTGTTAGGGTCCCATTTATGGGTTAAATAGAAAAACATGATTTTTTTTTAAATTGAGTACTCATCACGAATGAATAAAACAAAAACCTCTTCGGCACAAAATGACCCAACAAGGGTTGACATGTCGTAAAAACTAACCAACCAACGAGTCAACACAGATATGTAAAGTGATAGAAACATGTATTTACAAACAAAGAATTCATTTTCAAACAATGTACATTTACCCAACCCCTCTGCATAATCAGGATGTGACACAAAATTGCTAATGACTCCACTCAAAAGATATAAACAATACAAAATCAAAAAGTATTTCTCGGAATTTTTTAGATGAGGCTTGATAATTAGTATTATTTGAATTATTCGGACTATTGTCCTCATCTTCATTGTTATCTGTACGACGTTTCGACCGATATGCTATCGGGTTTCCGATTACGACAAGAAGGTTCCCGATTACGACAAAAAGGTTCCTGAGTCCGAAAAGAAGGTTCCCGAGTCCGAGAAAGTTCCCGAGCCCGACAAGAAATACACGGAGGGCACATCGGCCGAAACGTTGTAAAGATAACAATGAAGATGAGGACAATAGTCCAAATAATACAAATAATACTAAAAATCAAAAGGGTTTTCAGGGTATCAGTCTATCACCATTCTAGATTATCTGACCTTTCAGATGAGTCTTAGAGGAATATTCGACCTCCACTCCATATTCTCTGTTTTAAACGATAAAAGGTCGTAAATATATCCTCCTACTCTATATAAAATGCTTCAGTAGGAAGCGCGTGGTGTAATGGTTAAAGTCAAAGGAAATGGACTCGTCGCCCCGAGTTCAAATCCTGGACGTGGTAATTGCATTTCAATTAGCACTAATATCCTTGGGAAAGGTATGAATTCTACTCACCCTCCAGCTATGCGTACATAGTAGGGCAGACTGGGCTCATTAACCTTGGTTAGGCAACCGGTCTAGGAGAGGGAAAACTCTGAATTCAAACGTGTTAAACTCTGCTTAAGAAATTGACCTTGTGTCACATCCTGCTCGTGCTGAGGGGTTGGTAAATATATATATATATGAAATGCTTCAATTAATGCTTTAACTACAATCTATATTTTCGCGTCCTCTGAAAATCCCTGTTAAGATAGTGAACGAGACTGTCCGTTTGTCACCTTAAGCGAACTCGTAAACACCGCGAAGGGAAAACTGTTTATAGTTTTGAGAAAGGTAATTAACATTCATATAAATGCCCGAATAAATGAAGTTTTTTTTTTTTGTTTGTTTGTTTTTTTTTTGTTTTTTTTGCTGTTCACTCGACGATACATTTCTTCGGCCTTTTTTCAGGTGTCATATGCACTTTGGTAAGGAAAGAAGCACTTGCTTTGGTTTCATTCTTTGGTAGGTAGATAGATAGATAGATAGATAGATATGAACATACTGAAACAGATATATAGATTGATAGATTGATTGATTGATAGATATGAACAGACTGATATATATATATACATATATATACATATATATATATATATATATATATATATATATATATATATATATAGAGAGAGAGAAAGAGAGAGAGAGAGAGATAGATATATATAGATATATAGATATATAGATTGACTGATTGGTTGATTGATTGATAAATAGGTAGACAGATAGATAGATACACAGATAGATGGATAGATAGATAGATAGATATGAAGAAAAATAGGTATGAACAGTCTAAGATAGATAGATAGATAGATAGATAGATAAATATGAACAATGACAGATATGAACAGACTGAAATAGATAGATAGATAGATAGATAGATAGATAGATAGATAGATATAAAGACTGATAGATATGAACAGACTGAAATGGATAGGTAGGTAGGTAGGTAGATAGATAGATAGATAGATAGATAGGAAAAAATGGGATATATATATATATATATATATATATATATATATATATATATATATATAGAGAGAGAGAGAGAGAGAGAGAGAGAGAGAGAGAAATGTAGACAAACACGTCATACAATGGATGCATATTTACTCTTGTAAAATCCCGGGTTTATCCCCATTTCTCCATATACTGTCGAATTGATTTCCTCATTTTACTCCCATATATATATATATATATATATATATATATATATATATATATATATATATATATAAACATAGACAGAGACAGAGAGGGGGAGAGAGATAAATAGATAGATAGATCGATAGATAGATAAAGAGTATAAAACTTGAACATCTAAAAATATTTCATTCACTGTATTCTAAAAAAAAAAAACGGGCATTGTTTGCTTTTTGTTTTATTTTCATTTTTATCATTTTTGTTTATTATTATTATTATTATTATTATTATTATTATTATTATTACCCATAGAAAATTTTTTTAAAGAAATCATTTGTGGTTCCTTTAAGGTCGAACGACTTTTTTCTTTGCATCTGCATTATAGAAGACTATTTTCGGCTTCCTTCAATTGATTCTAAGGTGAAAAACACAAGAAAACTTCCGCCTTTTTCTACCCCGCTCTCAACCCACCCCTTTACACACCGTGTACATTTTTTTCTTTTCTTTCCTTTTTTCAGTTCGGGTAATGATTTCAGAAGAAAGAAAAATATAAACAAATAAACAAACTAAAGATTGCAATAGTTTGTTTGTTGTGTTGTTTTTAAAATAAATCTTTTTGTAGTCATTGACAAAGAACGTTTTATCACATCAAGTTCTTTCTATAGACTGCTTTGCTTGCTGTATAAAGATTGTACATCAGTTCTACTGGGTGGTTGTCGATAGGCGGCAAAGAGAAATAGGCTGGGGGCGATGCTGAAATGTGCATTTTTTAAAGAAAGAAAGAATAAATGCAAGAAAGAAAGAAAGAAAGAGAGAGAAAGAAAGAAAGAAGAAGAAGAAGAAGAAGAAGAAGAAGAAGAAGAAGAAGAAGAAGAAGAAGAAGAAGAAGAAGAAGAAGAAGAAGAAAACGACTTATAAATAAAATTGCAACAACTGTCTCTATTCGTATAGATAAATAGAAAGAAATTGGAGAAAAAAAGATGAAAGAATTACACCGAGAAAGTAATATATATATATATATATATATAATATATATATATATATATATATAGAGAGAGAGAGAGAGAGGAGAGAGAGAGAGAGAAAGAGGGTGGATAGATTGGGTTATATAGATATATAGGGAGGGAGATAGATAGATAGATAGGAACAGATTGGGATAGAGGATAGATAGATAGAGATAGATAGATATGGACGAACAGATAAATAGATCGATCCATAGATAAATGGGATAAACAGAGGAAGACAGATAAATACATAGATATTGAGAAAGATAGAAAGGAAGAGCATTAAAAGAGAGAGAGGGAGAGGGGGAGAGAGAAAAAGAGAGAGAGTGTGACTGGGAGAGTGACGGGGAGGGAGAGAGTGAAAGAGTGAGAGTGAAGATAGAGACGAAGAAAGCTAAGAATAATAAAAATAGATAGACAGATTGATAGAGAGAGACAAACTGAGATTGATTGATAGATAGATAGATAGATAGATAGATAGATGGGAACAAACTGAGATAGATAGATAGACTTATAGGGATGAAATTACATAGATAGATAGATAGATAGATAGGAACGAAATTAGATAGATAGATAGATAGATAGATAGATAGATAGATGGGAACAAACTGAGATAGATAGATAGATATATTGATAGGGACGAAATTGCATAGATAGATAGATAGATAGATAGATAGATGGATAGATAAGGACGAAATTGCATAGATAGATAGATAGATAGATAGATAGATAGATAGATAGATAGGAACAAACTGAGATAGATAGATAGATAGATAGATTGATAGGACGAAATTACATAGATAGGTAGATAGATAGATAGATAGATAGATAGGAACAAACTGAGATAGATAGATAGATAGATAGATGGGAATAAACTGAGATAGATAGATATGGGAATAAA
>CM042165.1:24833834-24836334 GCA_023376005.1 Doryteuthis pealeii
CAAAAAAAAGAAGCAAAAAAAGGAAAAAGAAAAAGAAAAAAGAAAAGAAAAGAAAGAAGAAAGAAAAAAGAAAAGAAAGAAAATAAAAAGAACCAACCTTGCAAGAATTGCTTTTAACTGTCTTAAATCTATTTTTGTTGGGATCGTTCTGTTTAAATGGAACGTTTACGGTTATCTATACATTAATACTCAGTTCCTTAATTTTACGACCGTTATTATCTTACAACACCCTCTGGTTAAAAATGAGACCATCCAAATCGTCCAAGATGAAATGCAAAAATGTAAATCCTGATTATCTGATGTTGTTTATCCGCCGAATTCTTATTTCTTAAGAGTGTCGTCAGCTCCGTTAAATAATGGACCCTTCCGTTCTTATTATAACGAAAGAAAGGGAAGGAAAGGACATGCTATAAAGAAAATTATAATAAGAAATAAATAGATAAAGAAAGAGAGTGGGGGAAAGATAGAATGATAGATAGATAGATAGATAGAGAGAGAGAGAGAGAGAGAGAGAGGGGGTGAGCGCACGGAAGCGATAATGCTAATCTGTTTCAATCGAACATAAGGAAAAGATAAAAAGGAAGAAAAAAAAGAGTGAGAGAAAGTTAAATAAAGATTATTATAATTGTTATATATTGAACTATTTAGCAATAGCTCTTAAGTAAACATATCAAATGTTGTAATAATTAAACTATAATACTCTAGTATATCCACAGGTCCTGCTAGTTATTGTAACAACACGTTTAGGGGTTGTTATGAAATTTTTGCTCTGCTTGTAACTCGCCCTATTGAGTGGAGCAGTAGAATACGCTGACTGCACCTCTGCAGAAGTTAACCCCCTCCCAATGAGGCTACCCGTTGGCCGTAATGCTTACTAACGGAATCCTGGTGGCTGAGCTGTTGATAATATGCAACACCTCTTTATAGGCTGGATTGGTGGTCAGAGAAGCCCCTTCCGATCAATTGGCTGGTCACGTCAAGTGTTTGCACTTAGGATAGTCCCGAAACTATTGCCGGTGTTGTAGTACCTGTTGAGGTCCTATCTACGGGTTAGTTAGATAAAAAAAAAAAGAGTTTAAAAAGTTTTGAATACCTAACAGGAATGAATAAAAAGCATATTCGACATAGAATAACCCAACAAGGGTTGACATGCCGTAAAATCCAACCAAACAAACAGCCAATTAATCAGTTTGTAACAACGTTTCTTGTCTACCGCCATCTATATATATATTTCCCAACCGCTCTGCACGAGTAGGATGTAACACAAGGTCAATTTCTTAAGCAGAGTTTAACAGATTTGAATTCAGAGTTTTCCTTCTCCTAGACTGGTTACCTACCCAAGGTTAAAGAACCCAGTCTACTACTACTACTAATTAGCTAGACATCCACATTATACTATTATGATTCATAATAAAAATAAAAATAAGAAGGTTATTAAAAAAGGCGAACCCTCCCATAACAGTTCAAGCTTCAGAGTCCACCCTCCCCATCCCCGCCAAAATGTAGGTCCACCTTTCTAGCTGCCTCTAGGTCTGTCTGTCTGTTAGTCTGTCTGTTGCTCTATCTATCCATTTCGGCTTAAGAACTTTATGTTAACAAGCCTAAATATTTCATTTTTCTTAGCTTTCTCTTCTTTATCCTTTTCTCTTTCTCTTCTATTCTCCCCTCTCTCTCTCTCTCTCTCTCTTTTCTTTCTCTCTCTCCCCTTAATCTCTCCCCCATCTTCTCCCTCTCTCCGTTTCCCCCTCTCTCTCTCATCTATCAATCTTCTTATTCTTTCTCTCTATTTATCTATCTTAATATTAGCAAAAGGAATCAAACTAAAACCTCACATCTCTCTCTCTCTCTCTCTCTCTCTCTCTCTCTCTCTCTCTCTCTCTCCCCCTCCCCCTATCTTCTGCCTCGCTCCGTTCCCCTCTCTCTCACACCTATCAATCTTCTTCTTTCTCTTTATTTATCTATCTTAATATTAACACAAGCAATCCTGGCTACTAAAACCTCACATATTATCTCTGTTTAGATTCTGCTGATGTAATTACTCAATTTAACATAGGAAAATCTTATGTAAATAATTTATCGCTGTCTTTATTTTCATTAAATATGAATTTCTTTAATCTATTTATCTGAATGCAGCTGAGATGTTGCGAAGGGTTCCGTGTCTGTGTGTCTCTGCGCATGCGCGTGAGACGGAAATAAATAAACAAAGAGACATCCTTTTTTTTTTTGTCGGTTTGTCTTTGGTATTTTGTCATGTTTTATATTCGATAATTGATATAAAATTGTAACTGATTGCAACTTAGACAGAAGCGTAAACCAAAGGACGAAGATATGTTATAAATCTATATATTGCTCGCATTATCATTGTATCTGCACACACACACACACACACACACACACACACATATATATATATATATATATATATATTATATATATATATAAGAGATTTATCCAAAACTTGGTAGTAAGGGATGATTCTATATGTGATTTCTAAGATCCA
>CM042165.1:24841334-24848834 GCA_023376005.1 Doryteuthis pealeii
CTATACCATCAAACCCCATATTCTTTTCCCTATGTAACTTCAATAAGGTACAATTAAATACATAGTTAAAATCTAGTCTCCTCTTTAGATCGTTCAAAAGAACTAGTTTCAAAAAATCCCAAAAGACATATTCTAAAACTAAACATCATTTGTTATATACCAATAAACGTATATGTTGTATACTCTTTTTACCTCTATTATTCTTCTGATCGTCTTTTGGTATCTTATGTTCTTCTTCTAGCGTCTGGACTTCGTCTTGGGGGACTTCGTGTCTGGTCTTCCATTGGGGATTTCTCATCTATCACAATCCCTGGGTCATTGGTAGTTTTTAGATATTAACCCAAGACTTCGATTTGCTTTAGATCATATTTTATTCCGAAATCCCCACTAGACTTATTGCGCAGATTGAGTCGACAGCATGCTTAACGCAACTTACTACCTCCGTGGTTCGGCCGATCTCTAAACTAACACTTTCTACTCTAAACCGGAAGAGACCTTCTTTCTCATTTTCCACCGATTCTCACTGTATCCACCGGAAAATAGTTGAAGGTGAGGTCAACCCGTGTCACTCAATCCTTCAAGGCTGTCAGCTATACTCATTCAGCCATTTTGGTTTCTACACTAACTGTACATAAGTGTTATGGTACTAACAATTATGTAAACCGCCCTGTCATCTGGGGAGTTAGAATGCACCGACCGCACCTCTGCAGAGGGGTAAGACTCCCCCAATGGTGATGCTTAAGGATAAAGCCCAGGTGAATGAGCAGTTCATGACTCGCAATACTCCTCTTTGGCCCTATCTTGAGCTAGACGGGCGGTCGGAGAGGCCTCCTCGGATCAATCGGCTAGTCACGTCAAGCCCTAGCACCTATAGGATTTTCCCAACCCTATTGCCTCTATGGCAAGCCCCAACCCCTCTTTATCATATGGGTGCAAGAAGGCGGTGGCTGAGGGTCTACATGTCCTGGGAATGACGTTAAACTATCTGATGGTGAGGTTCCAGTTTTGGAGGTTTGGGGAATTTGGAGCACCCCTTCATCACCATTGCTCCTTGGTCCACTCTGACCCGGAGTGGTAGTACCTGTTAGGGTCCCATCTATTGGCTAAATAGAAAAACATGAGTTAATAAACAAAATTGTATTATACATTGAGAATGAATTTATTTCACAACTTTGTCGGCATTAAATGACCCACCGAGGTTGATATGCCGTAAAACAAACCAAACCAAACCAAACCAATTATGTAACACATTTTTATTCCTTATTTAAACCAAACCTGTCATTACATATATCTTTTTATAGATGATGATAATTTTAGTCCAATTTTCATTAAGAAAAACAAAAACTGACTGTATTATTCATTTATTATAGGGGATTTTCAAATAATTGCACCCCAGTACTTCTATATAAGATCAATGTAGTATATATACCCATGAAAATATTAAAAACTAAAAAATATGCTGATAAAAATTGTTATTTCAAGGAATATAAAAAAGTTCCTCAAAAATAAAACCAGATGTATGAATATATAAATTATTATTTTTATTTTAATTCCAATAAATACATATTTCAAATATATGATCTCTTATTGGGCTCAAAGGCCTCATTTAGGTCTTCTGCAGGAGATAGCTTAAAATTCCTGCTTGTAGGGAAGGTTTTCATCGAGTTGTATGTATAGATTTTCAGGTTTCTGGTGCGCATGGAAAGCGCTGAAGTTGCACAACGATGTTTTACGCCAAAAATAGTTCATTCAAAATGTATTGAAACTAGCTTCATAATTTCGTGTCTCGAACTGACACTGACTGCTGAACAAAATGTATCGATAATTAACATTGACTCGTCTAGACGGCAGTCAAGACATCTTATTGTTTCTGGTGCGCATGGAAAGCGCTGAAGTTGCACAACGATGTTTTACGCCAAAAATAGTTCATTAAAATGTATTGAAACTAGCTTCATAATTTCGTGTCTCGAACTGACACTGACTGCTGAACAAAATGTATCGATAATTAACATTGACTCGTCTAGACGGCAGTCAAGACATCTTATTGTTTTCTGGTGCGCATGGAAAGCGCTGAAGTTACACAACGATGTTTTACGCCAAAAATAGTTCATTTTAAATGTATTGAAACTAGCTTCATAATTTCGTGTCTCGAACTGACACTGACTACTGAACAAAATGTATCGATAATTGACATTGACTCGTCTAGACGGCAGTCAAGACATCTTATTGTTTTTTGGTGCGCATGGAAAGCGCTGAAGTTGCACAACGATGTTTTACGCCAAAAATAGTTCATTTAAAATGTATTGAAACTAGCTTCATAATTTCGTGTCTCGAACTGACACTGACTGCTGAACAAAATGTATCGATAATTAACATTGACTCGTCTAGACGGCAGTCAAGACATCTTATTGTTTCTGGTGCGCATGGAAAGCGCTGAAGTTGCACAACGATGTTTTACGCCAAAAATAGTTCATTTAAAATGTATTGAAACTAGCTTCATAATTTCGTGTCTCGAACTGACACTGACTGCTGAACAAAATGTATCGATAATTAACATTGACTCGTCTAGACGGCAGTCAAGACATCTTATTGTTTCTGGTGCGCATGGAAAGCGCTGAAGTTGCACAACGATGTTTTACGCCAAAAATAGTTCATTTAAAATGTATTGAAACTAGCTTCATAATTTCGTGTCTCGAACTGACACTGACTGCTGAACAAAATGTATCGATAATTAACATTGACTCGTCTAGACGGCAGTCAAGACATCTTATATATTATTATATCATTTCATTACTTTATCATATAAGTTGCTCAGCTGTACATATGTCTTTATTTAAACTTTATGTTGGCGCGTGGTGTAATGGTTAGAGTCGTAGGAACTGGACTCATCGACCCGAGTTCAAATCCTTTGAATTTCACATAGTGAAAAGTATGAATCCAAATAATCTCTCCCTCTCACAACTATAGATAAATAGCAGGGCAGACTGGGCTCTTTAACCATGGTTAGGTAACCAGTCTGGGAGAAGTAAATCTTTGAATTCAAACCTGTTAAACTCGTGCGGAAGGATTAGTAAATATATATTTAAACTTTAAACAGAAAAATGTAAAAGATTCGGTCTCGATAATATTTAATGACAACTCGTATATATATATATATATATATATATATATATATATATATATAAAACAAATAATAACATACACAGCATTGAAACAAGAATCAAGCAGGAAGAGTGAGTTATAAATTTCTTCTATTTTTTTCATGTTTATTTCCCTATATATATATATATATATATATATATATATATATATATATATATATATATATATATATAAATTCATCTCGTATTTATAAAAAAAACAAGAAAATAATTCTTGTGGCTTGTCAAGCACTTTGAAAACTTTTTTAAAAAACTTCTTAAAAATAATTTCTTTCATAATAGATTTTTTCTTCACGATGACCTAAGCTGATTAAGAACAATTAAAAAATAAATAAAATATAAAGATATTCTGTTTGTCTAATCACTTTTATTCATATTACATATATATATATAGAGAGAGAGAGAGACAGACAGAGACAAACAGACAGAGACAGACAGGCAGACAGACAGACAGAGATAGAAAGACAAAAAGACAGAGTGAGAGTGAGGGTGAGAGAGAGAGAGAGAGAGGGTTTGTTTTGGTTTAGTTTCTTTGTTAAATGGCCTGTCAGCCTTCGTGAGTTATCTAATGCCAAAGCCATCCTTTTAGAAGAACAGTAGTGGTACTATGTAACCCATAGCAGGAGGGTTCATAACTCTCCTAAAGGATATTAGTATGTAAGTGAACGCACAAGCGCGACAGGAATTGGAACTCGTTTACAACGATGTCACAGTCCAGCACGTTAGCCACTACGTCATGAGGACCTGCCACTACGTCATGAGAACTCGTAGATGGAACCCTAACTGGTACTACCACTCCAGGTCAGACCTGGGATTGGTAATGGTGATGAAGGGTTACTCTACATTCCACAGAGTTCCTGAATTGGTACCTCATCATAAGATCATACTATCTGGACGAGTTGATGATGATGATGATGATTCATCTATCTATGATCATGTATATATATATGTGTGTGGTGTGTGTGTGTGTGCGTGTGTGTGTGTGTTTGTGGTTTTGTCTGTGTGTGTGTGTGTGTGTGTGTTGTGTGTGGTTGTACTCTCATATCAAATAGTACAAAATTGGCAATGCTTATAGTATTATTACAGAAAACGATACGATTCTTTTTTTTCTTTCCTTTCTTCTTTTTTCATCTTAAGTTAATTCAGTACAAATGTTACGCACACTCCAGCATCAATTGCCTTCTATAATCGAGGTCAGATGAAACTGATCCTGCTGTGCTAAATATCAACAAAATCCACTGTTGCCCTTTGCAAACGACAAGACAACTAAAAACCAGGAACACAAAATTTATGAGGTTAACATTTCTGTTCGGAGAATTGTTCTTGACACGGAACATGATGGCTATTTAAAAACTGAACATGGTGGCTATTTAAAATTACTTTTAGTCGGACGGTCAGTCTTGTTTTGTTTTTGGGGTTTTTTTTGTTTTTTTGTTTTTGGTGGATTTTTCTTCTTTTTTAATAGCCGATTTTCTCTAAATTCTAAAGTTGTTCCGGGTATAAAGTACGAAAAACGTGGTCTGTATTGTTCAGATGTCGTGAGTACAAGTGCAAATGGCCACTTCCATGGCTCTATTTATACTGCTCATGATCAAGGGCAGATCACTCTGTTCAGCCTAGACACAGGGCAGATAACTTTTACACCGGGTATGACCTTAAACTGCATCTGATGGTGAAGTGCTAATTCTGGAACTCTGGGGAATGTGGAGTATCCAAAATTACTTGTAGACGGACGGTCAGTATTGGGGTTTTTTATTGTGATCTTTTTTCTTTAATATCTGATATTCTATAAATTTTAAAGATGTCTAGGATATGATGATAAACTGTATCTAAGAAGCTCTGGGGAATGTGGAACACAACCTTTATCACCATTACTCCCAGATCCACTTTGGTAGTACCTATTAGGGTACCATCTACGGATTAAATAAAAAAGATGAGTTAAAAATGTGTTTAAAAATTGTGTTGAGTTTTTTTTATTTTGAATTGAGTACCCAGCAAGAATTAATAAAAAAACGTATTCGGCATAAAATAACCCAATAAGGGTTGTCATGCCGTAAAATCTAACTAACTAACTAACCAAACTAAATTTTCAAAAGTTCAGTGAATATATATATATATATATATATATATATATATATATATATTCTTAAGACATGTGTTATTGAATAACACGGAGTATTCTTTTTTCATTTTTTGTATGGATAAGCTCCATAAAACAACACTTTATTAAAAAACACCCAGAAAAATCCACCTCCCCCGAAATTAGAAAAATCTTAAACGAAAATACTAAAATTATCTACAAAAATAACAATAAGAAACGCCTACAGATCCTAGAAGCCATATGCATTAAAAAAAAAAAAACTAACATTAATAAAATAGCCTTTAAAGTCGGAGACAACGTATTAAATATCTTCAATAACTAATACTCACCTAACCCCCCCCCCTCTTAAAAATAATAGACTCTCTGAATTTAATAAAAGCATAGATAACAAAACTAAAAATTAACTAAAAACCAAATTACATAACCCCATGAATACGACTGGAGCAACAATCGAAAGCGCTCGGGAAATCAGTATGAAAAATATCATGAATCAACTCGATCCAGATTCAAAAAGGATAGCCAGAAACTGGAAAAAATATCCATACAAAAAATGAAAAAAGAATACTCCGTGTTATTCAATAACAAGAATAATTTGCTGCCAAAATACACAAAATTAAATTTATATATATATATATATATATATATATATATATATATATATAAACTCAGTCAAGAATAATGAAATTAGGACACTAGGCAAAGTCTACAATTCTTAGCCCCCTCATGGCATCTGACCATTCCACTTTGAATTCTGTACCATTTTTATTTTAACATTTCCATCGTATTAAAACCAATATAACTAAAATAAGCTTAATCTTTTTATATGCGTTGTTATTCAATTTCGTTAGTCAACATTAAAACTTAATTTCAATACATTTCAGTCACAGAAAACTAACTTTAGCGGAGGGCACAAATTATTGCTAGTTTGAATCATTTAAATTGATCATCGTATTTTGCATTCTGTCACGTTTGAGAAATTCCTGTAACCTACTTCTTAGATTCGACTGTCAAGAAAAAAGAAAATTTTAACCAATTAGCGTTAAGATTATTTTTTGTAAATCTGGATCCAAGTACCTTGAATGAAAATAAGAGACTCTTGGGATGAAATTTCAGTATTGATTACCCTTACTCGTATTACTAATCGATCAGCTAATCGAAGGTAAATGACTTTTTTTTGACATGTTATAAAACCGCCTACATTTCAGTCACACAAAACTAACCTTGATCTTAAATAAGTGCCTATATAGTTATTTACTAAAATTAACTTAGTTGTGGTGCAGGGCTAGAAGAATGGGGCACCCTGTGAGAATCGAACTAATCACGGCAGCAAGTAAGGTATCCTAATTAGTTACTAAACTCAGATGTGGTACAAGGCCAGATGAATGGAGCACTCTGTGAGAATCGAACTCACTAACAACTGTCTACTAATGTAACTTGCTAATCATTACAGCAAGTAAGGTATCCCAGTTATTTGATAAACTTAGATGTGATACAAGGTCATATGAATGGGGCACCCTGTGAGAATCGAGCTCACTAACAACTGTCTGCTTAATCTAGCTTGCTAATCATTACAGCAAGTGAGTTATCCTAGTTATTTACTAAACTTAGATGTGGTACAAGGCCAGATGAATGGGGCACCCTGTGAGAATCGAACTCACTGTGGTGAACATCTCCCCCCCCCACACACCTATCTTTGTAAAATGGACTGTTCATGTTTATAAATAAGTCCTCTTTATACTAACTAACCATATGCTGAATAAATTGTAATGAAATAAAAAACACGAAACAGAGTAACCATATTTAGGCTTGTCATATAATTGCTGGAGAGATTAGTCGCCCCCAGCTGCGATTCAAGGATGTCTGCAGGAATGGTCTCAGGTGCTTTGTCATTGCCCCTTCCAGCTGGGAAAATTTGGCTCGGGACTGCCCTCGGTGGCTGCAGAATCTCCGTAGAAGACTGTTCATGTCTATATATTATAGACATATATCTATCACACTATATATAGATATAGTATATAAACTGAAAATTACACTCATCATATATATATATATATATATATATATATATATATATATACTAGCAGGAAGTGTGGAATTTCCACGGAACGAAACAAAAATCAAGTGGAGTTATTTAAGCCAGGGACACTGATTTGCAATTTCATTATATATAAGTCCTACCAAAATTACGAAAATATCTTCCGTAATGTACAATTTTAATATTACAAATAAAACAAACAC
>CM042165.1:24851334-24871334 GCA_023376005.1 Doryteuthis pealeii
AATAATCTAGCGGGTAGTTTGATACAAAACCACTCGCAAAATCCGCCATGTTCTCCTTCAAACAGTAACCCTTGCTGATATTGCTGTTTCTGTTAAAATTCTGGTCACCATTTTAGACGTTTAGATCTTATGTTGGTAAATCAAAGTCGTTATTGAGTTTGGGTTCATTGGTTAGTCCTTATAATCCTAGTCTGTAGTGTTCCTTGAAATCCTAGTGATAAAAGAATGTAGTATCAGTAGTTCTACTAGTAATCATAGTCTGTAGATCTTGCTCACAGAAAGACCAATCAGCAATTGACCCCAGGACAGTTACCAACGACCTTAAATTCTTTTCTGTGCTCGCTCGGCCAATTTTAGACTGCTGCTGTTGGGAAAGTTTATAAATAGGAGTGGTGATTTGGTGTACATCTTATACTCCGGATAAACCAACAGTTTCTATGTTGACGGAACTTGTTTTAATTACACGCAATCTGTCTACAGAAGCCTACGAAAAAGAATGGAGCCATCCGAAATATTGAATATAATAAAGATCAAAAGTAATTCGACGTTCATCCATTAGAAATTTGTTTTTGTCGTCTTATATTTTCCGATATTGCAAATGTAACAAAAATCGTTCCCAATAACACACACACATACACACAACACACACACACACACACACCACACACACACACACACACACACATATATATATATATATGTATATATATATAATGCATATACACACACACACACACACACACACACACACACATATATATATATATATATATATATATATATATATATATATATATATCATGCCAATCTGTCAATTGCCAACAATAGAGGTACATTTTTGTCAAAAATATAAAATGCTTTTATTATTTTATATTCAACTGCATTCAACAGCATATATATAATATATATATATATATATATAATATATATATATATATATATATATATATATATAATTCGCAATACACCTGTGATTTTAACTCAAGGACAGCTAGGGATGAAAAGAAATAATGTTATGATCTATATAGTTATTTACTAATCGATCGATATAGCCAGCGGCGTAGCCGATGGAGAGGGAAGAAGTGGGTTATTTGAAAACACCGCCTGGACCGCCAATGAAATAGTGTATCCAAAAGCCTTTTATCTTATATATTAATACTCGTGATCCTTAAAAGCACGACCGTTGTAATCTTGAAATACCCTCTGGTTAAAGATGAAACCGTCCAAATCGTCCAAGTTGAAATGCAGAAATGTAAATTTGGATTATAAGTTAAGCAATATATATCATTTTATTTTCATAAGTAAAAGGTTCAAGGAAATTTATAAGATAATTGTTATCTATGTATTAATACTTGTGATCCTTAATTGTATGACCGTTATCATCTTGCTTCACCCTCTGGTTAAAAATGAGACTGTCCAAATCGATGAAATGCAAAAAATGTAAACCCTGATTATCTGCTCAATTCTTATTTCTTATGGCTGTCGTCACCTCAGCTAAATAATGGACCATTCCTTTTTTTATTATAAAGAAAGAAAGGAAAGAAAAGGGTATGCTCCACAGAATAAATATGATAAGAAAGAAAGAAAAAAAGAAAGACAGAAAGTAGCGGAACGAGAGAGAGAGAGAGAGAGAGAGAGAGAGAGAGGGGGGGGAGAAGGAGAGAGGGGGAGGGGGAGCGCGCGTAAGCGATAATGCTAATATGTTTCAATCGAACATAATGAAACGATTAAAAGAAGGATAGAAATATAAAAAAAGAGCAAGAAAGAGTTAAAATCGAGATTATTATACTTTTTACATATTTAACTATAGTAATAGCTCTTAAGTAAACATAGCAATCGTTGTAATAATTAGATTATCATATTGTGATATATCCACAGGTCCTGCTAGTAAATAAAACTTCACCTACTGACATTATACAATGACAAATCACAATAGGTTGGGAATAACTACGGAAGGAGTCAAGTACCCAAAATCTCCGGCTATCGTTAAAATATTAACTCTGTTCGCCTTAGCAATTGAAATTGGTACAAGTGGCAGAGAAAGTTGAAATTATTTTCTTTATATTTATGTGTTTATTTTTTTATTGTTTTTTAAGAATGTAAAAAAAAACCTAACGATCCCAAATACTTTTAGTTTTCAGATGGCTTAATAAGAATTTATTTTCATGCCTACATTTGGATATGAGTTCTA
This sequence comes from Doryteuthis pealeii, assembly GCA_023376005.1. Classification (NCBI taxonomy): domain Eukaryota; kingdom Metazoa; phylum Mollusca; class Cephalopoda; order Myopsida; family Loliginidae; genus Doryteuthis; species Doryteuthis pealeii. Next base: position 24,853,526 of record CM042165.1, read on the forward strand.
ATTGTTTGCTAAGTAGTTAGTTTTGTTCTGGGAAGGTTATTATGGTTATTTTTCTTCTAGGCAATGGCTGCAGTGTAATAGATAAATAAATTAATAAATAAAAAACTACTACTACTACTACTACTACTAATAATAATAATAATAATAATAATAATAATAATAATAATAATAGGAAGGACTGGGTTGGGTAGGTGATCCACTGGGAATTATGAAATAGTGTATCCAAAAGACTTTTATCTATATATTAATATTTGTGATCCTTAAAAGTACGACCGTTGTCATCTTGAAATACCCTCTGGTTAAGTAGTTTGTTTTGTTCTGGGAAGCTTATTATGGTTTTTTTTCTTCTAGACAATGGCTGCAGTGTAATGAATAAATAAATAGATGAATAAATAAACTACTACTACTACTACTACTAATACTAATAATAATAATAATAATAATAATAATAATAATAATAATAGGCACGACTGGGTTGGGAAGGTGATCCACAGGGAATTATGCAAAAAATTAAATTTTGACCATACAACAAAATGGTATATGCATAAACCAGAATCTGTTCTTGAGAATGAAATGCATTAAATTATCTGGCACTTCGAGATAAAGACGGATCACCCTACCCAAGCCAGGAGACCAGACCTAGTGTTGATTAACAAAAAAAAAAGAGAACTTGTCAACTGGTGGACTTTGCGGTTCCAGGATGAAGATCACAGGGTGAAGATGAAGGAAAATGAAATGATGGACAAATACCTGGACCTTGCTAGAGAATTGAAAAAGCTGTGGAATATGAGGGCCAAATTGATACAAATTGTGGTTGGTGCTCTTAGGACGGTAAAAAAAAACTCGGAAAAAAGACCGGAGGGTCTGAAAATCAGAAGAAGAAGTCCTATACTACTGCATTGCTGCAATCGGTTAGAATATTCAGAAGAGTCCTGGAGACCTTAGGAGACTTGTGACTCCAGTGAAAGACCATCAGCCAACGCTGGCGTGAAAAACTCAAAAGGAGTGAAATAATAATAAACAAAAAACACCAGAATAAATTCCACCTTATCAGCTGGGATATAAGAATACATCGACTGCAGAGGGGTTAAACCCCCCAAATGGGACCACCTGTTGGCTGTGGATGCTGCAAGAATTATGTAAAATACATGATTGGATATTTTCTGCTGAAATGGTACGCCTAAGAATGCTAGTAGATTTATGATTGATTTGATTTGGTTTATTTAATGACATATCAACCTTTGTGGGTTATTTAATGCCAAAGCCATCCTTGTTGAAGAACTTTAGTGGTACTATTTAATCCATAGCTGAGGGCGAATGAATGGTTTTCTACTTTGCCTGGGGGTATGTATTTACCTAACCTCCCACCAGGCCGGAATGTGACACAAGGTCTTTTTAACGTGGAGAGCTCATGCGATGGCTAGTGCGAAAGGTGCGTGGTTTCTGCCAGCATTTCCTTTTTGGGTCGCCCCAGGCACCAGGCAATAAACCCAGCCCTACCCCTTTTAGACGAGGTGTCAGGTGCTGCCTGGGGGATGCCACCCCCCCTGGGACAACGCGATTAATTTTTATCTTACTCAGAGGTCTAGAGGGCGAATCCCCGAAACTAAGATAAGTAAGTAAGGCGTCCTATTGTCGCCACACCTACCGTCAGCTCCTAGATGTTTTCCGCACAGATAAGATTATCCAAGCTGTTCTACTCATGTACTGAGTTGGAGGGGACCGATATCGAATTCGGAACCTTGCGATTCCTAGGCAAATGCTCTACCGACCGAGCCAAACCGGTTCGTGGTGATTTACTATACGTAACTCATAGAAGTATTGATACAAAAACATAGAAATACCAGTAGATCATTGGTTCTCAAAGTGGGCGGTATCACCCCAGGGAGAGGTGGAAGGTCTAGCGAGCGGTGGGGTATAAAATGGCAGTGGGGTCAGTGAGACGAAAAAGGAGTGGGCGATAGGATGGCATTTGGAGCTATTAATAACTAACTTGGTTTTTTTTTTTTTACAAAATCTAAATGACAAAATTGGTATCAGCCAGACAGCGAGGGAGTCTATCTCCTTTTCACTAGCGCTAGACAAAGGATTTTAGCGTCTGAGGTAGAGCATCACACCTACCATCAGCTCCTCACTTTACTGTACAAAACCCTGTGCTACTCATACGCTGAGTTAGCGAGGACCGGTATCGAACCGGGAACCTTATAGTTCCTAAAAAACACTCACAACTCTAAGTTTCATGTAATCGATCTTCAGTGTGTCAGAAATCTACTGAATCATTTTTAATTTAATGAGAATAAATTTTATTTCATCATCGATATATATATATATATATATATATATATATATATATATATATATATATATATATATATATATATATATATATATATATGTGAGTATTTTGGTATATGTATACATTTGTGGGAGGTACATATATCAGGTTTGGGCATTTGTATGAAACATTAAAGAAATAAATATCAGAAACTCGGTTGTTTTTTAGTAGAGTAGAATTTATTTATAACGAATCATTATAAACGAAACTCTACTCAAAAACAACCGAGTTTCTGATATTTCCCTCTTTAATGCGTCATACAAATGCCCAAACCTGATATATGTACCTCCCACAAACGGATACATATACCAAAATAATCACAAATATATATACTAACTAGAGGCATACGGAGACTCTTAGACAATACCATATATATATACGTGTGTGTGTGTGTGTGTGTGTGTGTGTGTGTGTGTGTGTGTGTAATTAAAATTTGTAAACTTACGGCTAGATAAAACATAAAATGTTTAATAAGTAAAACAATTATTGCAATGTTCTTTAAAATATTAAAATTATTTCATATGTAATTTTTATCTATAAGATAAACTAATCACAACTGGGACTTTCAGGTAAACAATCTTCAGGTGAGTATATGCAACTGCAGATACATGTGCTACTCATACGCTGAGTTGGCGAGGGCCGGCATCGAGCCCAGACGCTTGTGGTTCCTAGTCGGACGCTCTACCGAATGTCATAAATACAAACAATTACTATAATGACAATATACTATGTTACTATGGTTACTGGTGAGATGTTGATTTACACTTCCATGTTGCTGTCACAGCAAAAACTGCTAAATAATTTAGTTTAATAAATGAGGTTTTATTTGTGCAATAGATCTTTTTGTTTAATCTTATTGTTTTCAATTTAAAGCATAGCAACAATTTTTTTCTCAAAAAAATCCCCACAACAAACTCTACAAACTACAGCCCAACTTAAAAGAAAGGACACCTGATCCTAGTAATACCAGAAGAAAAGAAACCACTATCACCCGGCTACGCATTGGCCACGCTAGATTAACCCACTCCTTCATTTTAAAAGAAGAATCTCCACTTAAATCTTCATGTGGAAACCGATACACAATAAAACATATTCTGCCTCTCCCACACTCGACGAAAGTTCTACAATGTTGACATCATGGACAAACTATTTGGAAAAATAGATCCCAAGAGGATATTAAACTTTTAGAAAAGAACCGGCCTCTTATCAAGGATGTAAGTTCATAGACCTACAAATATCACCCACAAACTCTCTTGATGTTAAAATTCTCAACAGAAACCTTGATTACAGCAAATAAACCCCTATACATTTTTTTAATACCTAATTACCAATAGAAGTATTCGGCATAAAATAACCCAAGGGGTTGACATGCCGTAAAACCCAACCAACAAAACCAAATCAATGTCTCAGGGTGGGACTGTAGAATACGCCAACTGCACCCCTGCAGAGGGGTAAAATTCTATCTGTTAACTGTGGATGGCAACCCGTGATGCTTAAGGACGGAATCCTGAGCTGTCCATAATATGCAACACTCCACTTTGGCCCTTACTTAGGCTACACGGGCGGTCAGAGAGTCCCCTTCTGATTAATCGGCAGATCACGTCAAGCCCTAACACCTATATGATTGTCCTGACCCAATTGCCCTTATGTCAAACCCAACCCTATTTATCATACATGTGCTAGAAGGATGTGGAAATGGAATAGACTCCCTAGCTATTCGGCTGATACCGACATAGATAGATGGATAAGCAAACATGGATATGAACAAAGAGATAGAGAGAAAGGGAGAAAGAAAACAGACTGAGATAAGTAGACAGATAGATAGGAACGATCTGAACTATAAACAGATTAGGAGACAAGCAGAGAAACAGATAGATAGATAGATAGATAGATAGATAGGATGAACTGCATCGATATAGAGACACAGAATAAAATAGATAAATAGATAGATAGATAGATAGATAGATAGATAGAAATGAACAAGACTGAGATAGATAGATAGATAGATAGATAGATAGATTAGAACACATTGTATTAGATAGATAGATAGATAGATAGATATGAACAGACTGAAATATATATATATATATATATATATATATATATATATATAGAGAGAGAGAGAGAGAGAGAGAGAGAGAGAGAGAGAGAGAGAGATTGAGAGAGAGAGAGAGAGAGGTGAGAGAGGTGAACACTGAGATAGATAGATAGATAGATACATAGATACATAGATAGATAGACTAAAATAGATAGATAGATAGATAGATAGATAGAAATGAACACTGAGATAGAGAGATAGATAGATATATAGATTAAAATACAGAGTATTAGATAGATAGATCGATAGATGAACAGACTTATATAGGAAGAGACTAACAGACAGACAGATAACGGAGAAAGGAGAGTCTAACTAAATTTAGTTTTATCCTGTACAAAGTCATACGATACAGATAAGATTAGTATGTGCCAGGACTTACGGTCAAGTCGAAGTGTTAACACCGGTTCAAACCAGATCGCCGAAGTTAAGCGAACACCACCCTGATCGGTACTAAGATGGGTAACAACTGGATGGAAAAGCAGGTACTTTAAGCAAAGCTTAGTGGATTCGAAAATTGAAATTGCAATTCTAATGAAAACGTTTTGTCGGCAATAGTCGGCATCAGCCAGACAGTGAGGGGGTCTATCCCCTTTTCGATAGTGTTAGACTAGGGAGATTGATATTTCTGAGGTGGAGCACCTCACCAAGCGTCAGCTCCCCCACTTTAACACACTGAGCAGATTGTCTTGAAAATCATATATATATATATATATATATATATATATATATATATAAGGTTCCTAGTTCGATACCGGTCCTCGCCAACTCAGCGTATGAGTAGCACAGGGATCTGTGCGGTAAAGGAGCTGATGGTAGGTGTGGCGCTCCACATCAGATGCTAAAAACAATTTCCTTGGTCTAGCGCTATTGAAAAGGGGATAGACTCCCTCGCTGACTGGCTGATACCGACTTTAGGCCGCCCCGTCGACTTTACTTACTTACTTTATATATATATATATATACAGGGTGCAGCATAAGTAACGCTCTTTTTAATTTCATATCTTATAATGTATTTTTCTTTATCATTTTCTTTAATTAATTTGCTAAATCTTCATTTTCTCAGATATTTTATACAACCATGAGATTAACAAAGGAACAGAGAGTAAAATCGATTCAATTGTACAATCAAAACAATAAAAATGGGGCTGAAACTGCAAGATTGTTATCAGCTGAATTTAACATCCCAAATTTGGTTTCATTTCATTTGTATTGAACATTATTAAACCGAATAAGCATTATATAAATTTTGTTAATATATTATATTTATCCATTAACCTATGGCAATACATTCGTGTTCGAAAAAATAAAGAATAATCAAAAAGGCTTTAATTTTGTTCCACTTATAAAAAGGGCGTTACTTATGCCGCATGTATGTGTTTATATATATATATATATATATATATATATATATATATATATATATAGCGGTAAATAGTGAAGCAGACTGGGCTTTATAGCCTTGATAAGCCAACCAACCTAAAAGAAGGATAATAATGAACTCCCTACCAAACCCAACAGAATGTCTTGGAGCAACATTCGAGATCTTGGAGAAGGCAGAGTACAATAATGTTTCATAGATTATATATATATATATATATATATATATATATATATATATATATATATATATATATATGGCGAAACAGTCGAAAGCGCTCGGGATATAAGTATGGGAAATATCATAAATCAATTGGATCCAGACTCAAAAAAGATCGTCAGAAGACTGGAAAAAATATTAATCCAAAAATGAAGAAGAAATACTCCGTGTTGTTTAATAACACATGCCTAAAGAATATATATATATATATATATATATATATATATATATATATATATCCAAAGAAACATAGTTATCACACAAACCTTTTACGAATTTTTAACTTTTTCTGCTAATTTTTACCGACTCGGAGATAGCCACTCACATAATAACATGTTGGTAACAACTTCATTGAGTCAGAATTATCCTGATGAACCATTAAAAAGGTATTCAGAGAATTATTTTATTATTGTCTGAAGTATTAACTAACGTTAAACTTTTTTTTAATTAAAATATCATATTTTCTCATTTATATATTTATCGGATTTATTTACATTTTCCATGATATATATATATATATATATATATATATATATATATATATATATATATATATTTGTTAAAAATAATGATTCAGATATAGATTATAAGATTCTTAAAATTGTGTTTTTTTACAATCATCCTATATATATATATATATCATCATCATCATCATGTCGCGCTTGCAGCACGGATATCCATGACAATCTCTCGCCAACCCTCCCTATCACTCATTGCAACTGGGAGGTCCTCTGCTGAGCATATAGCGTCCTCGCATAGCTGGTCAATGTAGGTCCTTGCTGGGCGCCCCACACTTGCATGTCCATGTGTTGGCTTCCACAGGAGAACGTCGCTTATGAGCTCGTCCTTGCTTCTCCAGCAGTGTCCTGCATGCCTTGTCCGTCTCACTCGGATAGTTTGAGAGATGGAGGCAGGTGACCGTACAGCTGTCTCTTCGTGGGGTATATATATATATATATATATATATATATATTATATATATATATATATATATATATATTCATCAAAATTCATTACAAATCGCTTTTGCCTGATAAGCTTATGTAAAACTAATCTTTAATTTCAAAGGGAAATAGTTTAGATTTAAAAACTAAAGTTCATATGAACTAATTAAGAGAGAGAGAGAGAGAGAGAGAGAGAGAGAGAGAGAGAGAGAGAGAGAGAGAGAGAGAGAGAGAGAGAGAGAGAGTTATAAAAGAAATAATTCCTCAACCAGACAAGTATATATAAAATGTAGCTACTTATAATCTTTTAGTTCTTCTGAGGAAGGTGTACCTTAATTACCGAAACCGTGATAGAGAGAAAACAAATTTTCTACAACTATATATATATATATATATATATATATATATATATATATATATATAAGGTGAATGAGGTGCTCATCACTTTTATATATATACTAGCTAAAGTACCCGGTCCATGACCGGACTAAAATGAAATTTGGATCACCAGGGAGTGAGAGAGAAAGTGGAAGACAGTAGTTAGAGAGGGGGTAAGAGGAAAATAATTCTTTAAACTAAAATCATTGAGAATTTGTATATTTCAGGATTTGTATTTTCTGTTTTATAGTTTAAAATTATTTCATATTATTATACAACAAATTGAAAGTATTCGTTTGTATATTTGTTTGTTATTGTTTTAAATTTTTTGTACATGACAACAATTCACAGTTAGTTCTTAATTGCATGTTGAGTTTAAAAAGAAGCTGAGAATCGAAAATTTAAATTCTTCGTATTGCAATATCTATTTTTGCTAAAACCTAAGATAGTATTATAGGGACCACCAATTGATCAGTTTAGGCCATCTTGAATAAAACGGAAATATTTTGTTATTATTTATAATTAGTTGATTTTTCATAGAATTTAAAAAAAACTCTTATCGTAACTTGTTTTTAGCTACGTTAATTTTCAGTTGATTTAACAGTGCAAAAATGAAAACATTGTTTTTCAATCATAATTTTCATTATTTCCGTAAGCTGAAAAAAAGTTAAAAAATCATCAGGAGTTTATTTAATGTTTTTTCTTTCAAATGGAAAAAATTTTTTCAAGAAAATATTAATTTTTCTGCAAGTTTCATAGTGTTAAATATAGGGGGGGGGTAAATTTCACAGGGTAAAATTGGTGGTACCTAGTATTTTAAAAACATTGTATAAAAACGTTTTGGTGGACCTGATTATCTGGACTCCCCCCCCCATCTTTTTTCCCTTCAGTTGATTATTATCGATTACACACCAATCTATCAGATTGAAAAAAAAAATTCTTAAAAGTTCTTTATTATTTGAGTATTCACGGGTGCTCATTTCCTCGTATAAGTTTATAGTAAATTGATCCCCCATATCGGAACCGCTTGAACGGAACCCCAAAAAATTATTTATTTTCCCATTAAACTACCCCCCCCAACCCTAACCCCTACCCCCCCCCTAGTTAAAATTAAGTTTTATTACAAAATTTATATTAATTACAAAACATCAATTTTCATAAAAGTTCAAATGTCACCTATGAAATCTCTATTTAAACATGCCAATTTTTCAGAACTGAAAAGTTGCACTATAAACTCAGCAATGTTTATTGACTTCACAATAAAGAGTAAAATCATAAAACTTAAAATTTAATTTGTAAGGCAAATTCTGAGGAATATTTTTTAAATTTTTGAATAATAATTTAAATGTTGGTTGTTAGTTGTTTTGTTTTATCAACTTTTCGGGTAATTTACTAACGAATCATGTCATTTTGATAAACAAAGCGCTTACAATTTTTTGTACTTACATATAATTTAAAAAAAATGTTCCAATAACTGGATATTGTCAGATAAACTTGAAATAAATTTCGTCTTACAAATAATTGACTACTTATCTCCAGTCGGACCTTCGACTAAAGATAAAACACCGGATTTTTAGTAACCTTTGTTTTTGTTTTTTTTAATCGTGGTTTGAGAAAATAATTAGTTAACGAACCAAAAGAAAAACAGTTTCTAAGGAAATTCGTCAATCTTATTGTTATTTTTAACCCTTTAAAACTCTAACAATAAAAATTAAATAAATAAATTAAAGAATTAAAAGTCGTTTTATTCGAATGAAAATCTTAGTTTAATTTATACAAATATGTAACCGTACTTACGACGTAAACTGATTTTCATGATACTGTTATTTACGGATTAAAATATTTTTTTAATCATGTAACCGTAAAGCGTGCATTTTGATTTTCTACAATTTTTATGCATTACAAAAATTAAAATTAAAATGAGTGTACTGTACAATTTAAGAATATGGACAAACTCGCTGTAAAAAATAATTTAATCTATAAAAACACATACAAATTACATATTCAGAAAGACTAAGAGATTCCGAACTGCCGTATTCGTATTATCGCCTATACGTAGTATTTTTTTTTTTTAACTCGCTGTAAAAAAAAATAAATCTATAAAAACACATACAAATTACATATTCAGAAAGACTATTTCATCTTATTACTAAAGATATAAATATTTTAAAGATTAAAATCCTAAATAGGTAAGAGATTCCGATCTGACTGATATAGACTGCATTGCTTGTATCGCAATAATCATAGGCGGCGTGGCTATCCGAAGCGATTTTTTAATTTTTTAACTCGCCGTAAAAAATGATTCAATTAATAAAAACTCACACAAATTACATATTTTGAAAGAGTATTTTCTTATCTTTCTAACGATATAAAAATTATTAAAGACTGGACCATAAATAGGCCATAAATTCGGAGCTGAACGGCTTAGACTGCAAAATTAATTCATTAAAATCAAAACTTCGCTGCTGTTATCGCTTTAACAATAAGCAGGCAGAGACAATATTTTATTATCAGGAGGGGCTGATATACGGACAGTTCCGCAAATTGGGTGATTTTGGATTAATTAATCGATTAAATCCCTTAATTAATAAAAATCAATAACCAAATTTGGAATTTTTCTTAGTTAGAACGATATCAATGTGTATGCAAGATTTTGAATCTGAGTGACCTCCCGTTTTTTTGTTATACGTCGACACGTACATACCAAAATCTCTGTTTTATATATTAGATATATATGTATATATACATATAAGGTGAATGAGGTGCTCATCACTTTCTTATATATATATATATATATATATATATATATATATATATAAAGATAAATCTAATGAGTCAGACGAACCTACTATTAGTTTCGCTTAATGCTTTTCAGGGCTAAGATCTGACTACAGAGACAAGGAGCAAAACGAATTAAATAGTACTAACCACAGTAGTCATTTAAATTAGCTGAACCAGACGGACCAATAAAAATATATATATATATTTGTAAAGAAAGAAGCCTTAAATACCGGGGGTATAGCGATTATGGTTCATTTCCACACGTGGGTATCTGAGACCCACCGTGCTTCCTGAGATCACTTTATTCAAATGATCTGAGGAAGCTCGGTGGGTCTCAGATACCCACGGGTGGAAATGGACCATAATCGCTATACCCCCGGTATTTAAGGCTTTTTTCTTAACAAATTACTTTGTTCTGTTTATTAGAATTAAACATTGAGCTCTTAAACGTGACCTTAACATACTGTTAGAGAAAGGGACCAGCTAAGAATCGTCCTAATACCAAGAAACTTGGAACCCCACCAAAGTATATATAGTATATATTATGGATGCGGACTATGCTGATGACCTGGCACTACTCGCAAATACACCTGCACAAGCCGAATCCTTACTACACAGCCTAGAAAAGGCAGCACGAAATGTCGGCCTGTACGTGAACTCTGATAAAACTGAGTTCATGTCTTTCAAAAACAAAAGCGACATCTCAACCATCGATGGCAAACTCCTAAACTCTGTAGAACAATTTAGATACTTAGGCAGTAACATCTCCTCCACAGAAAACGACGTTAATGCACGCATAGGAAAGGCATGGGCCGCTATAAATAGATTATCTATCATATGGAGGTCCAATCTCACAGACAAGCTAAAGAGAGAGTTCTTCCAGGCCGTTGTCGTGTCAGTACTGCTGTATGGCTGCACCACCTGGACCCTAACTAAACGACTAGAGAATAAACTAGATGGGAGCTGCACAAGAATGCTGCGGGTGATCATGAACAAGACGTGGAAACAGCATCCTACGAGAAAACAGCTGTATGGCCACCTGCCACATATCACCCAAACCATCCGAGTAAGACGGACAAGACACGCGGGACACTGCTGGAGAAGCAAGGACGAACTCATAAGCGACGTCCTCCTGTGGAAGCCAGCACATGGACAAGCCAGTGTGGGCCGACCAGCAAAAACGTACGTTGAGCAGCTCTGTGCGGATGTGGGATGCTGCATAGAGGACCTCCCGAGAATGATGAGCAATAGCGACGGATGGAGAGAGATTGTCATAGATATCCGTGCTGAAAGCGCAACATGATGATGATGATATATAAAAGAAAGTGATGACCACCTCATTCACACTTATAAAAACATGTGTGATTGGCTTAGCTTTGAGGAGAGACACTAAGAATAGTTTAAGCAATATTTGTTTACTAAAGATTATTATTATTAGTTACTTGATACCATGTAATTATGTGCAAACAAATGACTATTATTGAATTGAAATAATTACTTGAAATCAAATAAACAACACCATATAATAAGGATTTACATTTAAGCATTACATCTTGGACGATTTGGACTGTCTCATTTTTAACCAGTGGGTGTTGCAAGATGATAACGGTCGTTATTAAGGAACACGATATATGGAATTTAACTTAATAAAAAAAATGAAATAAAACAATACTTCTCCTAATTATTCTTTTGTTGATGAGTGTGTATAAGTGTTGTTGAAGATGTCTCCTAACTTTGCTGTAAGCGTTTCAGTATTTGAATATCTCGTATGTGGTTGCTCGGCAGCCGTCTTTCGCCAGACAGCAAAATATTGGTGCAACACAGTTGTTTGAATGCATTATCTAGGATAATTCTTAGCTACATTTTATTGAAAATATTGATGCATGCGCTTAGCTACATGAAACAAAAATAAATGAATAAATGCTATTCATGTATGTTATTTATCATATACATATTCATATCTATCTATTTATCAATATATCTAACTGAGCGCTCCACATTTGTAGTCATGTGTCGGACTAGGCTAAACTTAGTAATTGCCTACCTTTAGTATGTTTTTATACTATGAATTTCCCCTGTCTGTCTGTCTGTCTGTCTGTCTCTGACTTAAATTTGGTGAATATTGAGATTTTTTTCTGTTTGTATAATGTCTTTTTTCAGTGAATCCCCTTATTTTTGTAAAACCCGTCTGATGTGACTGGGCTCTTAAGAATTTTTTTTTTTAATTTAAATTTTTAAAATCTTTTGAGTTTCTGGTTGAAATAAATAATTACGGAATGACGGTTTGTTAAGTTTTTCTTTCTTTGAAAGTTAAATATTGCTCTGTATATAATCTAATTTATTGATTATTATACATTGAGATCTCTTTAGGGATTTATAAAAATCCTTGTATGAATATATGTTTGCACCCACAAGAGAATACAGTATGGTTATACAGTGAGATTTTGAAGATCCCAAATAGAATCATCCCTTACAAACAGTCATTTGGATAATCTTACATTATATATATATATATATATATATATATTATATATATTATATATATATATATATATAAGTAAAGTCGTCGGGGTGGCCTAAAGTCGGCATCAGCCAGACTGCAAGTGAGTCAATCTCATTTTCACTAGCGCTAGACCAAGGAGATTGTTTTGGCGTATGAGGTGGAGTACCACACCTACCATCAGGTCCACACTTTAATGCACAGATCCCTGTGCTACTCATACGCTGAGTTGGCGAGGGCCGGTATCGAACAAGAAACCTTGTTGCTCCTAAAAACCACTCACAACTCTAAGTTTCACGTAATTGAACATCAATGTGTCTGAAATCTACTGAATCATTTTTAATTCAATAAGAATAAATTTTATTTTATCATCGATATATATATATATATATATATATATATATATAATATATATATATATATATATATATAGGGGGGTTGTAATTAGAATATGTACACTCACGGCTAGATAAAACATAAAATGTTTAATAAGTAAAACAATTATTGCAATGTTCTTTAAAATATTTAAATGATTTCATTTGTAATTTTCATCTATAAAATAAACTAATCACAACTGGGAGTTTCAGGTAAACGATCTTCAGGTGAGTATATGCAACTACGTCTGAAATATATATATATATATATATATATATATATATATATATATATGTGTGTGTGTGTGTGTGTGTGTGTGTGTGTGTTGTGTGTGTGTGTGTGTGTGTGTGTTGGATACGAAGTGATACCGAAATATTCTGTAAGTATAGAAATATGAAAAAACAAATATTTAGAGGGTGCATTTATTAATGAATGAGGAGTTCCTTTTTATTCGAGTGTTTAGGTTTATATGTATATCAACCATCATCAGGGCATTATTAAAGAGTGATGTCATAAACATTTTTTCAACCGAAAATGTATTTGATATATATATATATATATATATATATATATATATATATGTGTGTGTGTGTGTGTGTGTGTGTGTGTGTGTGTGTATACTAGCAAAAGTACCCGGTCCACGACCTGACTAAAAAAAAAATTTCAAGAACACTAAGTAGTGAGTGGGTAAGAGAGAGAATGAGAGGAAAATAATTTATAGAATTTTAAAAAAAATGTAATTCTATTTTTCAAAAACTGTTTTGTACATATGACAAAAACTTAAATTCAATTCTAATTGCTTGTTTTTCTTAATTGCTTGTTGCATTAAAGTGATAAAAAATATTAATTTAATTTATTTTTTACCCCCAAAAAGTAACAATTAAAGGAGCTAAGTATTAAACACGTGTCCTTATTTATTTAGCTCTATCGACTGAGGCTGTACAATACGCCGACAGCACCTCTGCTGAGTAAAAACTCCTTCCAATTGGGTCGCCTGTTGGCCGTAAGTGACGACCTGTGGTGTTTGCAGAGCAGTCCATGGCATGTACTGTTACTTGGGCTAAACGGGCGGTTGGAGAGATCCCTTCAACCAATCGGCTGGTCATGTCAAGCCCTAGCACCTATATGATTGTCCCTACCGTATTGCTCTTATGGTAAAACTGAATCTAGTGGTGAAGTTCCAATTATGGAGCTCTGGGAAGTGTGGAATACCCCTTCATTGCCATTAGTCCAAGGCCCACATTGACCCAGGGGTAGTACTTGTTAGGCTCACCAAGTACGACCACGCCAGGTCCCATCTATTAATTAAATAGATAAAAAGAAGGAGTTTTAAATATATGTTTAAAAATGAATTAGAAATAATTTGAATATCTAGGAATAATTTGAATATCTAGTAATAATGAATAAAACAAACATGACCTCGGCATAAATTGTTTTAAAATCTCAATAACGTGTTTGTTTTAGTACGTAATTTACTTCAGACAAAGTGTCCGTTTTCGTAAATTTATTGGCAGAATTTCATTTTTAAAATGTATCAAAAATTAATTACATATGTAATATAATTTTGCTTTTTTACTGATACTCATTATGTTACTACTTTTTGACTTAAACAAAAATTTGACCTTATATAATCGATTTAATTAATTTTAATTTGTTTTTAAAGTGAACATTGGCGCTTGAATTGTTGATACCTAATAAAAATACATATTAGTAAATATAATTAGCCTTTCTACGACCATATGCTTAGAATAGAATTATTTTAGAAATAAAAAAATGTCTTTTTTCATACAGTGTGGGTCTGTTTTAAAGCAAGTTCAAAGCCTGTGCCGACGAGTGGGATGGAAGTTTTTTTTAATTTTTTTTTTTTATTACAGTTACGAACCGAGTCGGCTGTCTTAACGCTACTTCAAAGCTCGATTTGTGCCGGCGAGAGATGGGGTGGGAGGGTCTGTTTAAGGGTAGTTTTTGTTTTTTAGAAATGAACATACGTATTTTTTTTCATACAGTAAGAAACCGGGTTTGATGTCTGTTAAGTTCAAAACTAAACTCATATCGACGTGAGTAGGTGTGGGGTGGAGGGGTATGTATACGGCTTTTTTTGTATTTTTTCTTAATTATTGAATTATATCACTTAATTATTAAAAATCAAAAAACAAATTTTGTGTGTTTCTTAGTTATAAGCATATTAGGGTGTATGCAAGATTTCAAATTTCAATGGTCTCTCGTTTGTGAGTTATAAGTCGACACGTACATACAAAATCATACCAAACTTCCGTCTATATATATAGATATATTAATTAAGCGTAACGTATTTACTGAAATGTATCAATAATAAATGAATTAAAAATGAGTACTAATAAAAAATATGGATAAACTAATTAATCTACATAATGTAAGTTTAAAAAGTCACCTTATGTAGATTCATAAAAAAACTCATTAAAAAACATCATTTCTAATTATGATACTATTAAACAAAGACCAGGTTTCTTTCAACTTATATCAAACTTTTGAAAAGAATTATAAGTTACCTTATATAGATTAGTTAGTTTTTCCATATTTTATTAATATTAACTTTTTATTAATTCATCATTAATACATTTTAGTAAATACGTTGCCTTTAGTATTTATAGTTTAAAATTTTAAATGGATTTTGAACTATATATATATATATATATATATATATATATATATATATATAAGTTAGGTTAGGGAAGACATGAAGTCAACGCCACTTAGCAACTGACAGTTTCTCGACGATGTAATTTTAAACCAACTTAGATATGCATGCTGTGATTATTGATGTTGATCACTCTTACACACACACACACACACACACACACACACACACACACTAACACACTAACACACACACACACACATATATATATATATATATATATATATATATATTAAAACTCTGACGACATGAAAAAAAAACTCCCGACAATACAAATTGTAAATACAATATATATATATATATATATATATATATATATATATATATATATATATATACCAACCCCTCCGCACGAGCAGGACGCGATACAAGGTCAATTTCTTAAGCGGAGTTTAACTGGTTTGAATTCAGAGTTTTCCTTCTCCTAGACTGGTTACCTAGCCATGATTAAAGAGTCCAGTCTACCCTGCTATTTACCCATAGCTGGAGGGAGAATTGGATTCTTACCTTTCCCAAGGGTATTAGCGACATGTGAAATGCAAACAGCTTCGTCCAGGAATTGAACTCGGATCGATGAGTCCATTTCCCACGACTCTAACCATTAGACCACGCGCCTCCATAAATACAATATACAAACTTGTGCCTGGAGAAAATATATATATAAAAAGGAAAGACCGAAACATACCCACCAGGTGAAAATACGAAAATTGATAGGACCCAACAAAATATTAAATGCAGACTTATCGGGAATAGAGATGAGACTGTAAACCATATACTCTGCGAATGTAGCAAACTAGCACAACGAGAATACAAAACTAGACACGACTGGGTTGGGAATTATGCAAAAAATGTAATTTTGACCACACAACAAAATGGTATATGCATAAACCAGAATCTGTTCTTGAGAACGAAATGCATAAAATTCTCTGGGACTTTGAAATAAAAACGGATCACCTTATCCCAGCAAGAAGACCAGACCTAGTGTTGATAAACAAAAAAGAAAGAACTTGTCAACTGGTGGATTTTGCAGTGCCAGCAGATCACAGGGTGAAGCTAAAGGAAAATGAAAAAATGGACAAATACTTGGACCTTGCCAGAGAACTGAAAAAATTATGGAATATGAAAGTGAAAGTGATACCAATTGTAGTTGGTGCACTTGGAACAGTCCCAAAAGGATTGGAAAAGGGTCTGGAATGTTTGGAAATCAGAGGAAGGATTGAAACCATTCAGAACACTGCACTGCTGCAATCTGCCAGAATACTCAGAAAAGTCCTGGAGACCTGAGGAGACTTGCTGTCACTCAGACTCCAGTGAAAGACCATCAGCTAATGCTGTTGTGAAAACTCAAATAGAGCAGCAGATCACAGGGTGAAGCTGAAGGAAAATGAAAAAATGGACAAATACCTGGACCTTGCCAGAGAACTGAAAAAGTTATGGAATATGAAAGTCAAAGTTATACCAATTGTAGTTGGTGCACTTGGAACGGGCCCAAAAAGATTGGGTTAAAAAGTTTGGAAAATCTGAAAATTAGAAGGAGAATCGAGAACATCCGGAATACTGCACTGCTGCAATCTGCCAGAATACTCAGAAAAGTCCAGGAGACCTGATGAGACTTGTTGTCACTCAGACTCCAGTGAAAAGCCATCAGCTAACGCTGATGTGAAAAACTCAAAAGGAGTGAATAATAAAGCCTAAAGAGTCGAAAACTACCTACCTAGTTTTCATAACGGTTCATCAGGATAATTCTGAAGTCTGAAGTCTGAATCATTCTGATGATCCGTTAGGTGAAACATTGCTAGGTAGTTTCTGACACTTTAGGCGTTATCATATATATATATATATATATGTGTGTGTGTGTGTGTGTGTGTGTGTGTATTTGGGCAGCATTCTTTCATTTATACATGTAGAGTTAAACAAAAGGCATATCTCCTGTTTAACAATTTTATTTGTGATCTTTTCCAATTTTCTGGCCAACTTTTTAATGTCTGGGTGGAATTGATGGATAAGTCTACCAAAGTTCAGTTCCCGAGTACTTTGGTGGTAAATAAGAAAATTGGAAAAGATCACAAATAAAATTGTTAAACAAGAGATATGCCTTTTGTTTAACTCTACATATATATATAT
>CM042165.1:24873834-24881334 GCA_023376005.1 Doryteuthis pealeii
TACGTTTTACATATTGAACTATTTAGCAATAGCTCTTAAGTAAACATATCTAACTTGTAATAATTAAATTATCATAATGCGGTATAACCACAGGTCCTGCTAGTATGGTTTAAAGAAACTATTCTTCTTTAACTATTTGTTTTGTCTTTTAATGGAATGGAACATTGTAAATGTAGTTATGCTTACAACATTTACATATTTCAATTTTTTTAACTAAATAACACATAATGAAGAATGTGAAGAATCAACATCACCATTACTCCCCGGCCCACCCTGACCCGGAACGGTAGTGCCTGTTAGGGTCCGATCTATGGGTTAAATAGATTTTAAAAATCTATCACTGATAATAGGCACTCCACCAATAATACTGCAAAATAACTTGGTCCATATAGATGGATAGACCACGCACACACACACACACACACACACACACACACACACACACACATATATATATATATATATATATATATATATATATATATATATATGTATATTCTCTCTCCAGCTATGAGTTAAATAGTAGGGCAGACTGGGCCCTTCAGCCTTGGGTAGGTAACCAGTCTAGGAGAGGGATAACCCTGAATTCAAAATTCCTGAGGTCGGTCGTTGATTGGATTTGTGGTAACCCTTGATGCACCAATTCTTTCCTATCGACTGTGCCAAAAAGTGTGGATGGCTCAACACAAGCCTTCACCACTATAAACAAATCACTGTGTGGATGTTCATTGTATGAACACATACGTCGATCGACGGAAGAGTCCATCATATATATATATATATATATATATATATATATATATATATATATGGTAATCACTAGCTTACTTGGTAAGTTAGTGGTGGACCAAGTTATTTTGCAGTATTATTGGTGGAGTGCCTATTAACACTCTCCATTATGGGTTATTTAGTTAAAAGATTTGAAATATTTCTACTAAAAAAAATCACATATTGGGATGTCATTGGCATTAAATAATATAAACAAATAAACCAAGCAAAATTTCGTTTCACAAGTAGATGTTAGATAGAATCTACTTTGTTTTGTACACATTATGCATCAGTCTAAAGCAGGCGTGGGGGGGATCTTCAGCCTTTTAAACTATCAAGTGTCTTTCCACAGACTTGTCAACAAAAAAAAATTAAACCTCCTTTATAAAACCTTGTATCCCAATGTTTTCTCACAAAAAGCAATCTCAAAAGTAATTAAAGGATTTTTCATTTTTTAAAAATTAGTATATATTAAATTTAATTATTCTAATTAGTATATATTAAATTTAATTATTTTAATTAGTATATATCTTTATATATATATATATATATATATATATATATATAATTCACATATAGTCATCATATTTGGTTTTATACATATTAATCAAATTTGGATTAAGTTAACTAAAAGTTTAAACTTTAGAATTTGTTGTTAGCATACTAAAAACTGAAGTGCAGTCTTATGAGTACCTTAAATCCGTGTATAATCCGCATTTTTTCCCAAAATTTAAAGGTCAAAACCCTAGTGCGTACTATATACGAGGTTAAAAATAAAAACTATTTGGTACACCTTTTTTCTGGTATGTAGATTTATCTTTTATAGTTATAGCAATATAGGCCCATAATTATTATATATATTTTAGGTTTTAAACATCCTCTGTTATTATGGCACTCTTTCTATGCAACACGTTTCTAGGATATTTGCTATCCTTCATACTACTCTGTTTTTACTGTCATGTCACTTTTTTGTCTGTCTGGACGACCTAGGAATCAACCTTAAGATGTATCTCTTTTTTCATTCACTTCCTGTTTCTATGGTTACAATCCTACACTGTTAAAAATATATATATATATTTTTTTATTATTTTTGTTTTTGTTTGAATTTATATATATTCAGCTCTTTGGGGTTTTTTGTGATATGCTTGTCCATAAGTGAATTGAGACCCTTCTGATGAGGCGAAAATTTGGGGAGCCGGTTTAAATCAACTTAGATTTATATGGGCCCCAATTTTCGTCGAAATAAATTTTTTATGGGATCACTGTATTGAGTTCTTCCTTCACTTTTTGATAAATATTGCTCTGTATATAATCTAAAAGGTTATTTTACATTGAGCTCTCTTCAGTGATTTAAAGATTCGCTGTATTTATACATACTGGATCATCAATATTTGTACAGTGGATCTTATAAATCACATATAGAATCATCCCTTACTACCAAGTTTTGGATAAATCTATATATATATATATATATATATATATATATATATATATATATATATATAATAAAGATGATTTACCGGGAATAAAAAAAACGAGTTAATCGTAACTTCGACCGTCGATACAATTATTAACCGAATAGGGCGGGGTTATAAAGAATATAAAAGTGCCCAATACGTTAGCAGAGCGGATTTAGTAGAAAGATATAGATAGATAGATCATCGTATATATATATATTAGTGGAGTACTTATTATCAGTGATAGAGCTGTTATATATATATATATATATATATATATATATATATATATATATATATATATATATATTGATGGCCTATTTATAAGTAGATACTGTCCAAAATCATTGATAGAGCATTTATATCTAAGTTAAGGTAGCTTAGACAGGGAATCACTGTTTACTTATGAAAATAGCATCCATATGGGATTTTTGTTGAGCAGTTTCCATGTTTTTATGTATTCTTGTTTGATGAATGTGTAAAAGCCTGAAACTCTGGCCCACAAAATTTCCATGTAATATATATATATATATATATATAGTTGTAGAAAAGTTATTTCCCTATCAGGGTTTCGGTGATCTTAGTACACCGCCTTCGGGGAACTAAGCCTTTTCTATTAATGCTCTATATATTACAAGATATATTGAGCCCTTTTGGATTAACTACTTATGCTACTACAATGTTTACATGGTAGTAACCCTTTGATATATATATATATATATATATATATATATATATATATATATACATATATATATATATAATATATATGTGTGTGTGTGTGTGTGTGTGTGTGTGTGTGTGAAGAATAAGCTTAAAAGTTTACATTTAATCTTAGGTTTAATCATTTAATCTGTAGGTCTAAGTCGTAATAAAAAGTAACTAAATTAACATGAAACCATCCGTCTCACAAAAAACAAAAAAACATCATAAAAATAAGAGGTATTACTTTCGGAGCGACCTTTCTACGAGAATGGGCATGGTGCCTCTATATCATCGATGGTGAAAATTCATAACTGGTGAGTATATGGAGAAAAAAAACTGATTTGTAGCTGAAAACTTTCCTATTTTTACAAGTAAGTAAAGTTGTTGGAGTGGCCTATTGTCGGTATCAGCTGGACACTGAGGGAGTCTATCCACTTTTTAATAGTACTAGAAGTAGGAGATTTTTTGCTGAGAAGCAGCGCTAGATAAGCGAGATTGATTTTTGGCGAGGTGGAGCACAACACCTACCGTTAGCTCTCCACTTCATTGCACAGATCAGATTACCCAATCTGTGCTATTCATGCGCTGAGTTGGCGAGGACCGGTATAGAACCAGGAACCTTAAGATTCTGGGTGCTCTA
The DNA here is from genome assembly GCA_023376005.1 of Doryteuthis pealeii. Classification (NCBI taxonomy): domain Eukaryota; kingdom Metazoa; phylum Mollusca; class Cephalopoda; order Myopsida; family Loliginidae; genus Doryteuthis; species Doryteuthis pealeii. Next base: position 24,877,405 of record CM042165.1, read on the forward strand.
ACGACTCAGCTAAACCGGTCAAATAATCCTATCTAACCGTTCCTTATTTCTGTTGTAGTTTCTGTGGAAATGAACGAGGCATTACTTTCTGAGTGTCTCTCGTATAAGTAAAGAAAAAAAAATCAATAAAAAAAGGTTGTTAATATTACGAACTACCGTCAGACTCTAGTCTCGAGAGGGAAGTCGATATATGCGATAACCACGAGGCTTTGTGCAAAACAATAAGATCGAAAAGATACCATCGGTTTTATTATCTGCAAGTAATGGGGTGGGGGCGGGGACAACCTCAATTCGAAGAACATTGCTAGTTCAACTGTTCACAAACACTTGTCAGTTGGAAATTACATATCGACTTCCGGTTGCGAGTAACCTCCCTTGCCGGATGTCGGAACATGAGTCCTATATAAATACTCGTGCATTGCTTCTCCAGTAAGTAGTCGAGTATAAAAACCCGTACGTTTAGCACTGGCTGCGCTCCAATATATATATATATATATATATATATATATATATATATATATATATATATATTGTTTGAGTTGTATATAAAGATCTTCTGATTTTCCTCTTTGGTCGTCTTTATTTCAAATATTTTTTTACGGATCTACATATTTACCAACTCTTTCGCACGTGCAGGATGTGACACAAGGTCAATCTATTAAGCGGGGTTTAACGGGTTTGAATTCAGAATTTTTCTTCTTTTATACTCGTTGCCTAACCAAAGTTAAAAAGCCTCGTCTGCTCTACTATTTAGCAATAGATAAAGGAAGTATGGCTTAATATCTACCTTTCCCAAGGGTATTAGCGCTATGTGAAATGCAAACAGCCTCGTCCAAGATTTGACGAATCCATCTCCTACGACTCTAACCATTACACCACGCGCTTCTTTTTACCGAAATATTTTGTCTTTTATACAGCAACATTTGGTAATCATTGGAAAAGAAAGAATGCAATGATTAAGAATTTCCCTAACATACATCTAGCCCCACCCGCCCTGTCGACTGGGGCTGTTGAACAGACAAACTGTACCTCTGTAGAGAAATACCCCCCCCCCAATGGGGCCACCAATTGGCTGTAGATAGCGACCCGTGATGCTTAAAGAAGTAATCCTGGCGACTGAGTAGTCTATGAGATACAACTTTGGCTAGACGGTCGGTCGGAGAGGCCCCCCTCCGACCAATCGGCTGGTCTAGTCAAGCTCTAGCACCTATATGATTGTTCCATCCCTATTGCCCTTATGGCAAGCCAGGACCCTTTTTGTCATATATGTGTTTTGAAGGCCATCACTGATGGTCTCGGTGCCCTGGGTATGAGTCAAACTGCATCTCGTGAAGTTCCAATTCTGGAGCTCTAGGGAGTGTGGAGTTTATCGCCATTACTCCTAAGAGTGGTAGTACCTGTTAAAATCCTATCTATGGGTTAAATAGAAAAAATGAGTTTAAAAATTTGCTTTTCAAAAAATACCCCAACAGTGGTTGACATGCCGTAAAATCCAAACAACCAGCCAACCAACTTCTAGAAATTATGTAAGTAGTTGGTTCGGTTTGATTTCTCTGTTGCATACAAACCTTCGTGGGTTATTTAATGCCAAAGCCATCCTTTTAGAACAAATTTAGCTGTACTTTTTAATCCATAGCTGGGGGTATGAAGGGGTTCATACCTTTCGCAAGAATATTAGTCCGAAAGTGAACGTACGAGTAATAACACGACTGGAGTTCGAACTCGCTTACTGCGATGTCGCAGTCCAACGCGTTAGCCACTACACCATTCGTATTCGATAGGACCGCGTGAAAAGAAATCTCTTAAAAAACAACTGCATAAAAATTGTAAATATGAATTACAATGAACGTGATTCCCTAACCTTTAAGAATAGATAACCCAAGATGAATTGACATGCCGTTATAATCAATTATTACTTTTTAAATACAGTATCACCGAAGTTGTTTTAACAATCCCAAGTATGGCCTTCAGGAATTTTTACGGATCAGGTTGTTTAACTTTTTGCCTACCAAATTTCCCTCCCCCCATGGCTGTACCAAATTTTCTTGATATTTTTTCCCTGTATGATGGGATATTTCAAAGTTCATTATCTATTTGCCTCAGAACTAATTCTATTCAAATAAAGTCCTATTGAAGTCTTATTGTGACCTAAGACTTTCTGCTCATTTATAATGAATTAATCATCTGTTTTTGTACTTTGTTTCGCAGTAGTCGGAGAGCCGATGTGAGTGGCTTAAAGTTTGCAAAGAATTAAATCCTACCAGTGATATTACGAGTTACAGTTGGTTGGTTGGATGGTTGGTTGGTTGGATCATTACGGCATATCAATCCATTGGTTTATTTTATACTAAAGACGTTTTTTGTTTTATTCCTTTTTGATGGGTACTCAATTTGTTTTAAATACATTTTTTATTTAACCCATAGATCGGACCCTAAAAGGTACGAACACTCCGGGTCAGAGTAGACCTAGGAGCAATGATGATAAATGGATGCTCTACATAGCTCCAGAATTGGAACTTCACCCTCAGATAGTTTAATGTCTTACACAGGACAATAAGACCCTCACCCACCGCCTTCTAGCACATATCTGATAAAAAGGGTTAGGGCTTGGCATAAAAGCAATAAGGTTGGGACAATCATATAGGTGCCAGGGCGTGGCGTGACCAGCCGATTGACCGGAGGGGCTCTCTCCGACCGCTTGTCTAGCCTAAGTAAGGACCATAGTGGCGTGTTGCAGGCCATGGGCCACTCAGCCATCAGGATTCTGTCCTTAATCATCACGGGTCACCACCGCGGTCAACAGGTGTCCCATTAAGGGTCTTGCCCCTCTGCAGAGGTACAGTCGGTGTATTCTAAAGCCCCAGCCGACAGGGCTTGTTACAGTTAGTAAATAAATACTCTAGCTGATAAGTTGTGACTCAGAATAATTGTTACATAATTTATAAGCAGCTTATGAATTATGTACGTACCTGTAGTAAGTTTATTTGAGTAAAATTCGTTAGAACTGGGATTCAGTGGAAAGTTACCATGGCCGATGATTGACAACCGGTGACATTCCGCTGACCTTCCGATAGACGCTATTACGGGAGTGAGATAATTTAGCTTCAGATGGACTAAAGATTTCTGGGCGAGTGGACTCGAAGTCGCTCGCTCTGAGGGTCGTCACCCCCGAGGCGACTGAAATATGGCTGGGTTGTTGAAGTAAAGCTTTAAAGGAAAAACAACAAGTCTTGTTTGTTAATTTAAACAAAAGAAAAACCATCCCGAAAGACCAACAAGAAAGTAAAAGCAACCCAAATGATCAGTCCGAGAAATATATATTTACCAACCCCTCCGCACGAGCAGGATGCGACACAAGGTCAATTTCTTAAGCGGAGTTTAACTGGTTTGAATTCAGAGTTTTCCTTCTCCTAGACTGGTTACTTAGCCATGGTTAAAGAGCCCAGTCTGCGCTGCTATTTACCCATAGCTGGAGGGAGAATTGGAGTTATACCTTTCCCAAGGGTATTAGCGCCATGTGAAATGGAAACAGCTTCGTCCAGGAATTGAACTCGGGTCGACGAGTCCATTTCCTACGAGTCTAACCATTAGACCACGCGCCTCAGTCCGAGAAATAAGACTGAATAACATGGCGGCCGGTCGAGTTAGAAGTAAGAGAAACAACCGTTAACAAGTAAGAGCCCTCATCTCACCTATTATCTATCTGTCTGTCAGTCTATCTCCATTACTTATCCGAGACATGTTAGTAGATATACAACATAATATTTGGTGAATGAAATATGCGAGGAAAGGTCAGAAGTCGGGATATTTAATTGGATATTAAACCTGAGTCGTTATTGCAATGTGATCTTACGATTTAATTTATAACTGGACAACTTGCGTGTCTGCCTTTTCTAATAGTGGTCCGTGATGATGTTAATACTTCTATTT
>CM042165.1:24886334-24911334 GCA_023376005.1 Doryteuthis pealeii
ACATGCCGTAAAACCAATCAACCAATAACAAATAAGTGACAACATATTTCCTTTTTTTTATCGTTTCCTTTTTAAGAATATTGTTTACCTTTTACCTTTTGTTTTTTTATTTCTCCTTTCTCCTTATCTCACTCTCTATCTTTTTTTAAAAAAAAGAATGTAGAAGGCGTGTGATGTAATGGTTACCATCGTTTATTATTACATAACTTTATTATACTATAAATGGTCGGCAGACTTCACAAATTCTCACTGTGTTTATTTACTCATGTTCCACGCACGCTTTAGTGTGTTCATGAGCATGTATTTCAGTCAATCTCTCTCTCTCTCTCTCTCTCTCTCTCTCTCTCTCTCTCTCTCTCTCTCTCTCTCTCTCACACACACACACACACACACACACACACACACACATATATATATATATATATATATATATATATATATATATAAGGTGTGTCAAAAAAGGATCGAGATTTTTTGTACTTTTTGACACACCTTGCATTCTGAAAAAAAAACGTTTCATTCATTGTTCATTTCTATATGGGTAAATACAGCTTAAATATCGATACTTTTATGACACACCTTGCATTCTGAAAAAAAAATAACGTTCCATTCATTGTTTATTTCTATCTTGGTAAATACACCTTCAATCTCAATACTTTTATGCCACACCTTGTATATATACTCTGTACATAACTATGTATTTCAGTCAATATCTATCTATCTGTCTCTCTATCTCAATCTGTTCCTAACCATTGATTTCAGTCTATGTGAATCTATCAATCTATCTGTCTGTTCATAGCCATGTATTTTAATCTATCTATCTATTTCGTTCAGTCTGTTTATAGAGAGACGCCCGGTTGGCTTCAGTGCTCGCTTGACATTCCCACTTCTTTTTGTAGACTCTTCGGGCATCAGGCAATTAACTTGACCACTGCACTTTAAGAGAAGAGCTATGCTGCCTGAGTTAACGGTCCCCCTGAAGCCAAACACTTCAATTTTATCACCCCGGCATGAATGCTATGGCGCAAAGCTACAAGGGCCATTGGTTTATAGAAGCTTTTATCACAACATATTAGCTCAGTACATTTCAGTCAATATCTATCTATCTATCTATCTATCTATCTACCTATCTATCACAGAATTGTTTATAGCCATGTATTTAGGTCAACATCTATCTATCTATCTATCTATCTATCTATCACAGAATTGTTTAGGGCCATGTATTTAGGTCAATATCTATCTATCTATCTATCTATCTATCTATCTAACACGGAATTGTTTATAGCCGTGTATTTAGGTCAATATCTATCTATCTATCTATCTATCTATATATATATATATATATATATATATATATATATATATATATATAGATATTAACCAACCAATATTGGAGGTACGAATTTGTCTGTGTGGCCTGAAGCACGGTCTCGGAATCTACGCTTTTAGCCCTACCTGTCCTTGCCCGATTATCAAGGTTCTTGCAGCTGAGCGAAATTTCTTGAATCATCAGGTTACTGTACTGTGAGAAGTAAGGATGAACTCATAAGTGACGTTCTCTTGTGGACACCAACTCATGGAAAAACCAGTGTAGGCCAACCATCAAAAAATTACATTGATTAGCCTAGTGCAGACACTGGATGCTGTGCTGTGCATCTCCTTTCGTGTTTCGTCTTCGGGCGATCTACACCATAGATGAAGAGAATCAGATCCTAGGGATCCTAACTCGGGTCAACCTTTTCAAGTACTAAATAAATGACAAAAAATAATAAAACACCATTGTATCATCAAGTCGAGCTGACAGCACAGATTAAATCTAGAAAGGAACAAGTCATTGTATCCCGATTTACGCATTGGTCATACAAGACTAACGCACTCTTATATACTCATACAAGAACAACAACTACAATGTGGAACATGTCAAACACCCTTGACAGTTAAACACTTATTCATGGAATGCAAGTTTTTTGCTCACATCAGAAACCGTTATTTTAAAGCAAACAATATAAAAGCTCTGTTTGAAAATGTCAACATGGAGGATATTCTCTCTTTTTTGAGGGAAATAAAATTATACCATAGAATATAGACATGATACCATACAACATAATCCCCAATAATGCTAACACATTGTTAAAACCAATTACTAAAAAGTATAAATATAAATACACGATATGTATACTTCCTAACCGTTAGGCATGACATAACCCCAGACGGGTTGATATGCCGTTAAAATCAATAACATAAACATACCCCCTCTCTCTCTCTCTCTCTCTTCTCTCTCTCTCTCTCTCTCTCTCATTTGATCAATCTTTCCGTGTCAGTGTCTGTCTGTCTGTCTGTCAGTCCATGTGGTTTTTCCAGTCATTATCTGATGAGACCCGAAAAGGAGCGAAAGGTTAAATTTTTGCTTCCGTCAAATTTTTGTTTTCAAATCATATTTCTTACAACAAGTCGATCATCGTTTTTAGCAAGTCCTCAGTATGGTATCCAGTGTCTGCACTGGCTGATCAATGGAATTGTTATGGTCGACCTACAGAGGTTTGTCCATGTGTTGGTGTCCACAAGAGAACGTTACTTATGAGTTCGTCCTTACTTCTCCAACAGTATCCAGCATTTGTCTTACTTGTATGCTTTGTGTTATAGGATGGAAGTAGCCGTACACACGAATAATTATCATAAACTTTTTAAAAAGTTGGGCATCTTACAACCCGTTTGTAATATGGGTAAGTACGGCTTATGTATAGTCGTCGGGGCGGCATACAGTCGGTATCAGCCAATCAGCAATGGTGTCTATCCCCTTTTCACTAACGCTAGACCAAGGAGATTATTTAGCGTATGGGATGGAGCGCCACACCTACCATCAACTCCTTACTTTACCGCACAGATCCCTGTGCTACTTATACGCTGATTTGGCGAGGGTCGGTATTGAACTAGGAACCTTGTGGTTTTTAGCCGAAAGCTCTAACGACTGAGCTAACCCGGCCCTTTACATTCTTTACTTTTAATAATCACTATCTTACAACACATGTGTAATCTTATTATAATGGAGATTGTGTGTTTTTCTGTCTGTAACCGAAACTATATTACTACTCAAGTAACAATTCCCTTTGTTATTTACGTCACATTCTCCATGATTTTATTTTCATTTAAACCTCAATTATTAATAAAATTGTTTTTAGATTATTAATACTGTTGACCATATCTACGTACTAACAATATGCAGTTGTATTTATATATACAACAAAATAGCGGTTTGTAGTGTGAATGGGAAAGTTAATTTGCATATTGATATTAAAAATTTGATTTTAATAAATATATGCTTAGTATTATTGATTTCTAATTTTTTGGTTTTATCTTAATGAATATGAGCAAAAATCTCTTCAATAAATCTTAAAAGAAATCCCTTAACAAGAGGAAATAACTAATATTATTCTTTACTTCCTATTTTAACTAAACAGTTTAATTAGGAAAATTTAACAATGAAAGACGGGAGTAAGGGAAAATGATGGAATAGTTTCAAAGCTGTTCTATTTTTCAATCTTACTCCCTCTGTTCCAAATCTTTTTATCTACATTCTTATTCAGTTTCATTAGCCTTTCTAATTTAATGATATTTTATTATATTAAAACTTAAATACTTGCACCCGGAGGGTGCATATATTTGCTAGTATAGATAAGTATTGTAAGTAGATGTTTACCTAACCTATTCACCACAAGTAGGGTGTGACACAATATTGCAAGCATAGGGCATCCAGCGAGGATCGAACTCGCTATCCAGTAGTAATCGATCTGCGAGACTAAGCAGCAAGCTATTACACTACCATGGGAAGTAGGTATTTATCCAACCAGTTCTCTACGGCCAGGGAGTGACAAAATGTTGCTAGTATGGGGCATTCAGCGAGGATCGAACCCACTATTCAGTAGTAATAGATTAATTAGATTGGGTTTCCCACGATTACACTAAGATGTGGCGCTCTCGGTATATACTGCTAGTAGTTCGCCACGACAAGTCGCACGTATGGGGCATCCAGCGAGGATCGAACTCGGAATTCAGTAGTAATGGATCTACGAGACTAGCTTGCCAACCATTGCACCATGATGGGACGCCCTGAATAAGTACCGTTAATAGGTATTTACCCAACCCGTTCGCGCCACAGTTAGGATGTGACACAAGGTCAGAAATATGGGGCATCCAGTGATGATCAACTCACTATTCGATTTTAATGGATCTAGGTTCATTGATTGGTTGGTTGGTTGGTTGGTAGGTTGGTTGGATTGTGCAGCATGTCAATACTTGTTGGGTTATTTTATGCCAAATATCTTCTGTTTTATTTATTCTTGATGGCTACTCAATCTTTTAAAAACTCAATTTTTTAAATACATTCTTAAAACTCGCTTTCATGTATTAAACCCTTTGATGAGACCCTAACATGTATTACCTCTCCGGGTCAGGGGTACCTGGAAGTAATGGTGATGAAGGGGTGCTCCACATTCCCCAGAGCTCCAGAACTGGAACTTCATCCTCAGATAGAGTTTAACGTCATACCCAAGACATTAGGACCTCAACCACCGACTTCTAGCATATACATGATAAAAAGGGTTGAGGCTTGCCATAAGGGCCAATAGGGTTGGGACAATCAATCATATGAGTGGTAGGGAATGGATCTAGGAGACTAGGTTGCTATTATATCACGATAGGTAAGTACCGCTAGTATTAATAATTTTGAGAAGAGTTAACATATTTAATTTAACTAGCAAATATATAAGTATTTAAGTTTTAATGTAATGAAATATTGTATTAAATTAGAAAGGCTAATGAAATTAAATAAGAATGCAGATAAAAAGGTCTGAAACAGAGTAGTAATCGATCTGCGAGAAATCGAAAAATAGAACAACTGAAACTTTCTCTTCCATCACTCCCGTCTTTCATGGTTAAATTTTCCTAATTTAACTATTTAGTTAAAATAGGAAGTAAAGAATAAAATTACTGTTATTTCTTCTTGTTAATGGATTTCTTTTAAGATTTATCCCCGAGAGTTTTGCACATATTCATTAAAATAAAACCAAACAATTAGAAATCAATAATACTAAGCACATATTTATTAAAATCAAAATTTTAATATCTATATACAAATTAGCTTTTCCGTTCACACTATAAACCTCTATTTTGTTGTTTATAAATACAATTGAATGTTATTAGTATGTAGATATGGTCAAAATTATTAATAATGTTAAAACAATTTTATTAATAATTGAGGTTTAAATAAAAATAAAAATCATGGAGAATGTGACTTGAGTAGTAATATAGTTTCGCTTACAAACAGAAAAAAACACAATCTCCATTATAATAAGATTTAATTTAAAAATGTATTAATCTATATTAATATATAGAGTTAACAATATTTTTTAGGCATCTGTACCCTAATGTTCAGCGTAATCTCTTAGTATAAATGTAAATATCAGTTTTGTAAAGTTCATTTAGTCAAATACATAGTGGTACCTTGAGTTTTATTTGTTCCGCTCGTAACTCAATTTCCTTGTATATCAAATCAATTTTCCCCATTGAAATAAATAGAAATGCTATTAATCCGTTCCCACCCCACCCCAAAAATACCTAATTTTTTGTTAGTTTCTTTTTTAATAATAAAAATATCATTGTGTTGTATAAAAAACATAATAAAATAGAATGTAATGAATCATGTGCTGTAATATGTTTTAATGTTTATTTGGTTATTTCCTATAAGTCTAACATGATCAAAGGGGAACCACTCTTGACTAATAATTTATTTATTTATTGATCTACTAGGAAAAAAGGAGACGGGATGGGGTTAGGGTTAGGGGTTAGGGTTAGGGTTTAGGGTAAGGGTTTAGGGTTAGTTTAATGGGAAAATAAATAAATAATTATCAGTCAAGAGTGGTTCCCCTTTGCTCCTGTGAAATAACCAACATAAGCGTATCTGAAGGCATTAATCAGAAAGTAAACGTAATCGCTTGACTGGAGTTCGAACTCGATTACAAAGATGTCGCAGCCCAGCACATTAGCCACTACGCTCCTCCTACCGTTTTATGAAACGTGCTGTATGGACCCTGAGAGGCGCCTGGAGAATAAGATAGATGGGAACTGCACAAGAATGCTGCGTGTGATCTTGAACAAGTCGTGGAAACAACACCCCTCAAAGGAGCAACTATATGGCCACCTGCCTCCTATCTCAGAAACCATCCGAGTGAGATGGACAAGGCATGCTGGACACTGCTGGAGAAACAAGGACGAACTCATAAGCGACGTTCTCCTGTGGAAGCCAACACATGCTAGTGTGAGCCGCCCAGCAAGAACCTACATTGACCAGCTTTGCGAGGATACTGGATGCTGCACAGAGGACCTCCAAGGACAATGAATGATGGAGAAGGTTGGCGAGAGATTGTCATGGATATCCGTGCTAATTGCGTGACATGATGAGGATGATAATGAAACGAAAGCAGCCTAGTTCAGGGTTTGAACGTGACTCGCCGAGTTAATATTCTGCAACGAAAAATCATTACACTACACGCAGCAGTAGAAATGATGCTAATTTGTTTTAAAATATTGTCACAGAAAATGCGGAATCTCGGAATTCAAATAACTTATAACTTATAAATTTCTTTCTCCTAGACTGGTTGCCTAACCAAGGTTAAAGAGCCCAGTCTGCTCTGCTATTTATCCATAGCTGGAGGGAGAGTAGTTGGATTCATACTTTTCCCAAGGACATTAGCGCCATGTGAACTGTAACTTCGTCCAGGATTTGAACTCAAGTCGACAAGTCTATTTCCTACGACTCTAACCATTACACCACGGCCTCCAACTTAACAATCAATATATAATAGATTTTGTTGTTTTGTTTTTTTCTAAATAAACAAAATTGAAATATTTTTCATAAATCTTGTCAATAACTCTGCACTTTTAACGTGAACTAAGAACTGCTGTCGCTTCTCGATATAGAGTTAAGAATTTTATTTATGACAAGGGAAATAAGTTGCCAATTCTTACAGACGATAATAGATAGATAGGTCGATAGATGGATAGAGAGATAAAATGGATTGATATATGCATAGATATGAAGACAGGTTGATATAAAAACAGAACTAGATAGATAGATAGATAAAATGGATTGATATATGTATAGATATGAAGACAGGTTGATATAAAAACAGAACTAGATAGATAGATAGATAGATAGATTAGATTGATATATGTATAGATGTAAAGACAGGCTGATGGAACAAAATGAGATTTTTTGATATGCCATTAAACAAAGAAACCAAACCAAACCAAACCAAATCAAACCAAATAGATGGATAGATAAAAAGTTTGTCGAACGTTCTAGTAAAAAAAAAAACAACAGTTAAATTTAATATCTTAAAATATTAAAATAGAGAAGTAGAATTCAAATGTACTAAAATCATAAAGTTCTCGATTTTCTTCTTCTTTATATATATATAATATATATATATATATATATATATATATATATATATATAAAGCTGCAAAAACCTACATCAACTAGCTTTGCAGGGATCCTGGATGTCGTGGGGAAAACTGCCAGAGGTGACGAGAGAGTCCGTGATGTCAGCGCGTACTGATGATATATATATATATATATATATATATATATATATATATATATATATATATATATTAATATTGATAATATACTGTGATATATTTATGATTAAATAGATAGAGCAGGTATATCTAAGTTAGAGTAGCGTAGACATGAAGTAAACGACATTTGGTAACTGACAGTTTCTCGCCTAGCCATTACCTATAATTTTTACCGTTGAGTATCTGTCCACGTTACCCTAGCATATATATATATATATATATATATATATATATATATATATATATGTGTGTGTGTGTGTGTGTGTGTGTGTGTGTTAAAATTTTTATATACCTATCTATGTATCAATACTCGCGTACCTTAATTGTACGACCATTTTTTATCTTACAACAATCTCTGGTTAAACATGAAACCGTCCAAGATGAAATGCAAAGATGTAGATCCTGATTATCTGGCGTTACTTATCCGCTGAATCTTTATTTCTCATGATGGTCGCCACCGCAGCTAAATAATGTACCATTCCGTTTTTATCATAAAGAAAAAAGGGAAGAAAAGGGACAGGATACACAGAAAAAATATAATAAAAAAGAAAGAGAGTATGGGAAAGATAGAGAGAGGGTTTGAGTGTGCGGAAGTGATAACGCTAATCTGCTTCAATCGAACATATTGAAAGGATGTAAAGAAGGAAAGAAAGAAGAAGAAAAGAGTAAGAGTTAAATCAAGATTATTATACTTTTTAAAAAAATGAACTATTTGGCAATAGCTCTTAAGTAAATATGTCAAACGTTGTAATGATTAAATCATCCTACTGGGATATATTAACAGGTCATGCTAGTATATCTAAATTCTTTAATGAGACAGACAGACAGATAGACAGACATGTGTAGGTAGACAAAGAGACTAAGAAAAATGGGACCATATTACCTTTAGGCACCCCTTTTTGATCTCGATTAAGAAAGGACGTTTTTCATTTACACCGTCAATATCCGGTTGTTTCTTAGGGTTAGGGGTTAGGCGTTAGGGTTAGGGGTTAGTTTTATAATTTTTTTTTTAATCTAAAAATCGTATGTTAAAACAATCGGATATTGACGGTGTAAATGAAAAACATGTCCTTTCTTAATCGAGATCAAAAAGGGGTGCCTAAAGGTCATTTGATCCGAAAAAAGAACTAGAGATAAACACAGACCAAAGGAACAAGAGCAGAAAAATGGCTGAAACAAGCCGAAAAGATAACAACGTAAGAATTGAGCCAATACTTATCTACTTTGGCTAAATAAAGAGCTTGATTACATAACAACCACATCCACCATCGGGGCAAGATGGATATTATACATACATATTTACCAACCCCTCTGCAAGAGCAGGATGTGACACAAGGTCTATTTCTTAAGCGGAGTTTGAATTCAGAGTTTTCCTTCTCCTAGACTGATTACCTAGCCATGGTTAAACAGCCCAGTCTGTCCTGCTATTTATCCATAGCTGGAGGGAGAATTGGATTCATACCTTTCCCAAGGGTATTAGCGCTATGTGAAATTCAAATAGCTTCGTCCAGGAATTGAACTCGGGTCGACGATTCCATTTCCTACGACTCTAACCATTAGACCACGCGATGTGTATTACAAGGTATAGAAAGGCTTGGGTGTCGCAATTCACTATTATGAGGCAGTAGTTGAAAACAGTTTTACAGTGGAGATCCTTTGTGGCATAAAGTTTGATCCTTTCTTGAAGTAGAAAGATGTAGTATCAGTTTTAATCCTTGTCTGTTAATCTGTCCTAAAAGCTGTTGATCTCAGAGATGATCTGTTCTTCCTTTAGCAGTCCTTCCAGCGAGTAATTTTTTTATCAACGACTTTAAATAGTAAAGTAAATACATGTTTGGGCGTTTGTGATTGGTCGATTTAGCCACCGCTGTTTTGAAAAACTTAACATAAGAATTTCTCTAAATTTTTAGATGAGGCTTGTTAATTAGTATTATTTGGATTATTCGGACTATTGTCCAACTTCATAAAGGCGTTGGGTTAAGACAGTTCTAAGTGACAGTTATCTATGGGCTGCAAGGCGACAGTAACATAGAATAATAATTAACACAGCTTAACACCTGTACCCCAGCAATGGTTAGCGGAATGAGAACAGGATACCCCCGTGGATTGAATAAAGGGTTGGGTTCAAAGTTCCGTGATGGCTTTCGGTTACGACAAGAAGGTTCCCGAGTTCGAAAAGAAGGTTCTCGAGTTCGAGAAGGCTCCCAAGTCCGACAAGAAAGCCGGGGGGCATATCGGCCGAAACGTTGTACACATAACAATAAAGATGAGGACAATAGTCCGAATAATCCAAATAATACTAATAATATAAGAAAAAGATAACAAATTAAGAAATGAGCCAATTCTTATCGAAATATAGATTATTTTTTACTAAATAAAGAGCTTGATTACTTTGATGCGGTGTATGTGGTTAATTAGGATATTATGGTGAGGACTGTGTCTTTGCCTGCCTGTCTTTCTTGTCAACTGCTAATAAAAATGTTATTTTTATAGTCGTTGTCTCCGGTCAGCCAAGGGTTAGCTGCATCCATCTAGTGAATAACATGACTGCCATTAGGTAAATGAGATTCGACGTCAGATTAAGAATAGGGAAATGAGGAAAAGATTTGATAGAGACAGGCTGGGATAAATAGATAGATAGATAGATAGATAGATAGATACGATTAAACTAATATATGAATACACTGAGATAGATAGATGGATAGATAGATTGATGGACAGATAGATAGATACTAGACTAGACTAGACTAATATATTAATACAGAGATAGATAGATAGATAGATAGATAGATATAATTAGGATAGATAGACAGATATATATGAAGACATAGATAGATAGATAGATAGATAGATAGATAGATAGATAGATACGACTAAACTAATATTTGAATACATTGAGATAGATAGATAGACTAGACTAGACTAATATATAAATACAGAGATATAGATAGACAGATAGATAGATAGATAGATAGATAGATCTGATAACTAGAATAGATAGACAGGTATATATGAAGACATAGATAGATAGATAGATACGACTAAACTAATATATGAATACATTGAGTTAGATAGATAGATAGATAGATACGTCTAGACTAGACTAGACAAGACAAGACAAGACTAGACTAGACTAGACTAATATATATGAATAGATAGATAGATAGATAGATAGATAGATAGATAGGACCAGACTGGGATAGATGGCTTGAGATAGATAGATAGATAGATAGATAGATAGATAGATAGATAAAAATGAAGAGAAGCTAAAAAAAGAGAAAAGAAGATCAGAAATTAACATAAGTGGAGAAGAGAAAAAAAGCATCCACGACGTGACAAAGAAAAAGTTAAAGGTAAATCTATTAAAAACCAAATCAAACCAAAATAATCTATATGCAATGATTATTTACTATGATTTAATTTAATAAATTTCTTCCCTTGTCCTACAACTAAAATAGCAAATAACGAAAAATAAACTCGATTTTTTTTTTTAGATGAGGCTTCATGTGAATAATTTTGATATTTCGGACAGTGTCCTCAGCTTTATTGTGCTATATACAAACACAACGTTCAGACCGCTGTAATCTCGGGCCTTGCTTAGGTTTTTCTTATTTACTTTAAAACAAAGTCATCATCAGACGATAACCTTGAGTTCAAACGTGGTTTCGAAGCTAAAATATCGTTACTACTAGTTTATATCTTAGCTCTGAAACCACGTTTGAACATAAGGTTATCGTTTGATGACGACTTTATTTTAAGGTAAATAAGAAACACGTAAGCAATGCCCGAGGTTACAGCGGTCTGAACGTTGTGTTTATACATACCACAATAAAGATGAGAACAGTAGTCCAAAATATCAGTGTCCTGGGTATAAAGTTAAACTGCATCTAATGTTGAAGTTCCAGTTCTGGAGCTTTAGGGAAAGTGGGGTACCCCTTCATCACTATTACACTCAGATCCACTCTGACCCGGAGTGGTATTGCCTGTTAAGGTCCTATCTATGGGTTGAATAGAAAGAATGAGTTTGAAAAAAATGAGTTTGAAAAAAATGTTTTAAAAAACATTGTGTAGCCATGAGTGAATCAAAACGTCTTCGGCATAAAATTAGCCAACAAGGGTTGATATGCCGTAAAATTCAACCAACTATAATTTTATTTAGTAAATTGTTGGACTTGTGCTGCAACTAAACTAGTGTGCCTTTGGCATGATGTGAATCTGCATCTTACGGTGAAGTTCCAGTTTGGAGCTTTGGGGAGTGTGGAGTACCCCTTCATTGCTGTTACTTCCAGGTCCACCATGACCCCGAGTGGTAGTACCTGTTAGGGTACTAACACTAATCTAACCCATCTATGTACCAAATAGATCGAAAAATGAGTTTGCAAACAATGTTTAAAAGAATTGAGTTTGAAAAAAAAAATGAATACCCAGCAAGAATGACTAAAACAAAACATCTTCGGCATAAAATAACCCAAGAAGGGTTGTTGGCCTGTCGGATGAGGCTGTAGAATACCCCGACTGCGCCTCTGTAGAGGGCTAAGAATCCCCCAGATGGGGCTACCTGTTGGTCGTAAGTGACAACCCGTGATGCTTAAGGATGGTATCCTAGTGGTTGAGCAGTCCATGACATGCAACACTCCACTTAGGCCCTACTTAGACAGCCCTAACACCTATATGATTATCCCAGTTCCATTGCCTTTATGGCAAGCCCTAACCCTTTTTATCATATGGGTGGCTGAGGGTCTTCATTTCCTGGGAATGACATTAAACTCTATCTGATGATGAGGTTCCAGTTCTGGAGGTCTGGGGAATGTGGAGCACCCCTTTATCACCATTGCTCCCTGGTCCACTCTGACCCGGAGTGGTAGTACCTGTTAGGGTCTAATCTGTGAGTTAAATGGAAAAATGTGTTTATAAAAAATTGAGTATCCATTAAGAATGAATTTATTTCAAAACTTTGTCGGCATTAAATGAGCCACCGAGGTTGATATGCAGTAAAACAAAACAAACCAAACCAAACCAACAAGGTTTGACATGCCGTAAAACCCAACCCATCAAGAATGAATAAAACAAAACGTCTTTGGCATAAAATAACCCAATGGGTTGACATGCCGTAAAGTCCAACCAACAAATAAACTAGTAAATAATGAAAAAAAAAACTCGAAATTAAAAAAAAAATAAGATCATGAATTTTCTAATGTTTGGCTTTAAGGCTTCAATTTCATTCAGTTTTAGATAACGATTTTAATCTTGTGCATAATCAGTACGTTAGTCATTTTGTATCTGGACATTTGGAAGAAACACCACCGGAAGTGAACCCTGACACCAAAGATCTGACCTAGTTTTACAGTTTTTAGGGCTACTACGCAAATGCTGTCTTTGGAGTTGTTTTTTTTTTGTCTTTTTCTTCTTTTTTAAGAGATACCTTTTGCTTTTTCCAGGCTAACGATAGATATTGAGGTTGGAAAACCGTGTTCGTATTTTATTGAACATTAGCAGGACCTGTGGATATATCGCAGTATGATGATTTAATTATTTTTCTTCCCTCGTTCCTTTGGTCTGTTTATTTCTGTTTCTTTTTTTATAGTCCATTTGTCTACCTGCACCTGTCTGTCTGTCTGTCTGTCTGTCTCATTAAAAAATGTTGAAATACTAGCAGGACCTGTGGATATATCACAGTATGATGATTTAATTATTACAACGTTTAATATGTTTACTTAGGAGCAATTGCAAATAACTCATTATGTAGAAAGTATAATAATTTGATCTCTCTCTCTCTCTCTCTCTCTCTCTCTCTCTCTCTCTCTCTCTCTCTCTCTCTCTCTCTCTCTCATCTCTCTCTTCTTTTAAATAGATTAGCGTTCGGTCTGCTCTATCTCTCTCTTTCTTTGTGTAGTATGTACTTTTTCTCTCTCTCTTTCTTTATAGTAAGAACGAAATGGTCTATTATTTACCAGAGGTGACGACACTCATAAGAAATAAGAATTCAGCGGATAAGTGACACCAGATAATCAGGATTTACTTATTTGCATTTCATCTTGGGCGATTTGGATGGTCTCATTTTTAACCAGAGAGTGTTTCAAAATGATAACGGCCGGAAGATTAAGGAACAGGAGTATTAATATATAGAAGAGTGTTTTAACTATTATCATAATATTTTTATTTATTTTGCTTTTATCTTAAGTGAAAATGGGCAAAAACAAAGAATGAAGATAGAAATATACTGATATCATATAGGTTGTTAGATACGGTCGAAATAACATAGATAAATACATGTCTTTAAATTAAGATAAATATCATAGATAGATAGATAGATAGATAGATAGATGTGTATGGCAAGAGGGAAAACATATACATAAGAAAAATCCGAGATAAGTAGATAGATAGTAACAGTATGAGAAAGCTAGACGGATAGATAGATAGATAGATAGATAGATAGATAGATAGATAGATAAAGAACATGGTGGGAGGATAGATAGATAGATAGATAGATAGATAGATAGATAGATAGATACGACTAAACTAATATATGAATACACTGAGATATATAGAGAGAGAAGAAGAAGAAGAAGAAGAAGAAGAAGAAGAAGAAGAAGAAGAAGATAGATAGATAGATAGATAGATAGATAGATGAATTGATAAATTGACAGCTATGAAGAGATTGAGATAGGTAGATATGAAGAGACTGAGATAGATAGATTATATATATATATATAGATAGATAGATAGATAGATATGAAGAGACTGAGATATATATATATATATATATATAATATATATATATATAGATAGATAGATAGATAGAATATAAACAGACTAAGATAGATAGATAGATAGATAGATAGATTCATTCATTCATTCATCCATTCACTTACAGGTTAATTATTTGAGATGAATTATTACTATTCTTTGTTTATTACGCCTCCTTGGGCATCTCCCTTTTTTCTATCTTCCCTTATCAAGCTCCCTTGAAATAATGTCTAACCACCCAGCCAATTAAACGCAACACCAAAGCCAACTCCCAGCTGACATACCACTATTCCTGCTGTGAGTTCGATCCTCACAGGGTACTCCACTACTATTGATCCGATACTGTGTCACTGTAATATTTGTTCCTAACCATAAAAGTAGTAATCTTGTATATAGGTTAATTTGTACCAATTTTCGAGTTTTTGTTGTTTTATCTATTGAAATTCGGGGGCGTGGAGTAATTGGACGGTGGATATTTGCCGCTCATCCCACTTATGAGGGCTTGACACAAGGACATTTTTATGTGGAAAAAATTGCGTCGATTCCGTCGGCATTCCCCCTCGAGAGGGGCGCCTCAGGCGCTGGGCAATAAACCCAGCCCTGCCCCTTTAAGTCAAGGGGGCAAGTGTTGCCTGGGGGGATAGCCCCCTGGGATCGACGCTGTTAATTTAACACACCGGTCCAGTGGCCAAAGCACAACGGACCCCCGAAGGACGGGTTGAAGTAATTGGACGGTGCTCGAGGGCCCAAAGAACCATGACGCCCAAGAAGCGAAAGTTTCATTTTTTTTAAGTGGCCTCAAAGTAATCAGTATGTTAAAGCTGAATTTTTTTTTACACCACGAATCAATGGTATTCTGTTAATAGTTAGTGCACTTAGTATGTTTGCAGGGGTACTCCGTATGTTCGCAAGAGCACTCTGTATCATAGGAAATAAGCATCCCATAGATTTGTCAATATATTGAGAGGGTTATTTCTTGTTAAGATTGTACATGTCTGTATTTAATGTGAAATCTCAGCCTTTCATAAGCATTTGTCACGTAATATCATACCTATCTAAAAGTAAATAAAAACGTCCAGACCAATATATATATATATATATATATATATATATATATATATATATATATATATATATATATATTACTAATTATATATTAAAAAATTGTAGTAAGAAAAAAAACAGCAAATAATTTGTTAGCAAATATATACTACAAAACCTTGGCTGGGAAAAAATGAAAAAAATGGGGGAAAAAAAGACCAAGACAGTCGCAGAAACCGAAACTAATCGATTCACACTATAACACTTAGCTAAAAGAAAAAAATATATATGCCGCTAGGGTTAAACCTAAAATGTAAAGAGTGCGGTACCTAAGTAGAAGCAGAGTATTAATCACACACACACACACACACACACAACACACACACACACACATATATATATATATTATATATATATATATATATATATATAACACTGTTATACACATATTCTTATACAACAGTTTCGGGATTGTCAGGGTAAATAGATAGATAGATAGATAGATAGATAGATGTGCACACAACACACACACACACACACACACACACACACACACACACACGGACACATTTTCTTTTTATTTCTCACACACATATATATATATATATATATATATATATATATATATATATATATATTATTATTATTATTATTATTGTACTAAAGCATATTTGTCTCCTTAAGGCCTTTTTAATGTCACGAAAATTATACTAAATTGTTACTTAGTTCTAGGATTGAGTTATGTTTGGAAAAATCCATTTTAATTGGTTCTGATTAGTCGTAATTTGTCAAATACTGATCTGTCTCTTACTCCATATTCTGCCTGTCACTTTCCCTTTCTCTGTGTATATCTTGATTACCTCCTCGTTATATATGTTAGTTTCTCAGTAATTGGAGCGTTTGAAACGTATTTGTATGTTAAGTTTCATAAACAGCCAACCCGGCCAATATCTTCGCTCTTGGTGGATTTAAATTAGGCCAAATGTTTCCATTCTTACAAATCTTACAAAATGAATTTAATATTTTTTTTAATTCTCCGGTCGCATTTTAAAAAAAATTTAATTCGCTTTGCAAACTAACTTTTCCCTAATCCCAATTATCTACCTATATATATATATATATATATATATATATATATATATATATAATATATATATATATATATATATATATATATATATATATATATAGGTAGATAGATAGATATGTGCTATATATATATATATAGTATAATACATATATATACATAATATATATATATAGAATACACAATAATATATATATATATGTGTGTGTGTGTGTGTGTGTGTGTGTGTGTGTGTGTGTGAATGAATTTTGTTTTTGAAATTTTTTATTTTTTTATTTTATTCCAGCAACATGTGTTTCGAATCTTCTAGTACCTTCTTCAGGTTTTGTTTAACCACTTTACTGATTTCACTGACAATTCTTCAAAGCCGTGTCAGTGCTACTGTACGGCAGCACCACAAGGACCCTAACGAAGCGCTTGGAAAATAAATTAGATGGAAACTGCACAAGGATGCTGCATGCTGCCTTAAATAAATCCTGGAAACAGCACCCCAAAAGACAGTTATACGATCACCAGCCCCTATCACACAGACCATCTGGGTGAGGTGAAAAAGACATGCCAGACACTGGAGAAGCAAGGACGAACTCATAAGTGACGTTCTACAGTGGACACCTACACATGGACACACCAGAGTAGATCAACCAGCAAAAACCTACATCAGCTCTGTACGGATTCTGGATGCCACGCAGAAGGCCAACCGGAAGCAATGACCGATATGAAATGGGAATCCGTGCTCACAGCGCTGATGATGATATATCAATATTGATAATATGGGTTCTCTATTCATAAACACGTTAAATACCAACGTTGTTTTATCAACTTCTTCCTATTAAACGACTCTTAAAATATTATTTAAAAAAAAAAAGGTTATTAACCCTAAGTGTAGGATATACCTGATATTTGAGCCGGAAACTAACCTAATGTTTTGAAGACCTGCTTTTGAGAGAGAGAGAGAGAGAGAGAGAGAGAGAGAGATGAGGGGGAGGGGAAGGAGGAGAGAGAGTCTTATTTGTCTGAATTTTTTAATGAGGCATGATAATTTATGTTATTTAGATTTTTTTTAGACTGTTGCCCTCATGTTCAAAGTTTCGACCGATGTGCCCACTGACCTTCTTCAGGTGTTTCTCGTCGACACAAGGTCACAAATATGGGGCATCTAACAAGGATCAAATTCGCTTTCCAGTAGTAACGGATCTGCGAGACTAGTTTTGCAAACCATTACACCACGACGGGACGCCAAAAAAAAAAAATAAAGAAAAGGATTATTCAAGAATACGACTGACCGTTTCGTGAATGAAGACTGCATCCAAGAAATAGTTCAAAGAGTCGGACCATTTGATCTTTAGGCACCCCTTTTGCGATCTCGTTTCATAAGGACATTTTTTTTCATTTACTCCGTCAAAATCTGGTTGTTTGTTAACAGACGATTTTTAGATTTTTTTAAATATAAAACTAACCCCTAACCCTAACCCCTAACAAACAACAACCGAATTTTGACGGTGTAAATGAAAAAAAATGTCCTTATGAAACGAGATCGCAAAAGGGGTGCCTAAAGGTTATATGGTCTAAAGAGTCTTCTATTTATCGGTCACATTGCCCCCTTTGCCTTCATGCTAGCGTCCATGATTATCTCCCTTTTTATCTATTGGAGATTACATAAGTAGACTGACGGCTGAACATTGGGGGAATGTGACTCGCCAACTACAATTGGTATCACTTTCACTCTCCTATTCCACATTGTTTTTTTTTTTGTTTTGTTTTTTTTGTTTGTTTTTTCAATTCTCTAGCAAGGTCCATGTATTTGTCTATATTTTTGTTTTTTGTTTATTTTAATCTTCACCCTGGGACTGCAAAATCAATTAGTTGACAAGTTTTCTTCTTTTTTTTTCTTTTTTTTTTTTCATTAATCAATATTAAGTCCTATCTTCTGGCTGGGATAACAAGTCTCCTCAGAAACCCAGGATTCATCTTAGTATTCTAGCCGATCTCAACAATGCTGTTGTTTTGAGGATCTGGATTGTTTCTCTGATTTCTTATTCATCTAACCTATTTTCTAAACTTTTTTTTTTGGGGGGGGGCGTTCCAAGGACACCAACTACAATTGGTATCATTTTCATCCTCATATTCCACAGTTTCTTTTTCTTCAATTCTCTAGCAAGATCCAGGTATTTGTCTATCTTTTCGTTTTCTTTCATCTTCACCCTGTGATCGGCTGGAACTGTAAAAGCTACCAGTTGACAAATTCTCTTTTTCTTGTTAATCAATACTAAGTCCTGTCTTCTGACCGGGATATTATTATTATTATTATTCCTTTTAAGTTTTCACATCAGTGTTAGCTGATGGTCTTTCACTGGAGTCTGAGTGACAGCAAGTCTCCTCAGGTCTCCTGGACTCTTCTGAGTATTCTGGCAGATTGCAGCAGTGCAGTGTTCTGAATGGTTTCAATCCTTCCTCTGATATCCAAACTTTCCAAACCCTTTTCTAATCCTTTTGGGACTGTTCCAAGTGCACCAACTACAATTGGTATAACTTTATTATTATTATTATTATTATTTATTATTATTATTATTATTATTATTATTATTATTTCACTCTTTACGAGTTTTTCACACCAGCGTAAGATGATAGTCTTTCACTGGAGTTTGAGTGACAACGTCTCCTCGGGTCTCCAGGTATTATTTGACTGAAGTTTTTAGATGAGGCTTGATAATTTATGCTATTTAGATTTTTCAGACAGTTGTCCTCGTCTTTATTGTTATATATACAACCCTAACCCTAACCCTACACAAAGTTCTTG
This sequence comes from Doryteuthis pealeii, assembly GCA_023376005.1. Lineage (NCBI taxonomy): Eukaryota > Metazoa > Mollusca > Cephalopoda > Myopsida > Loliginidae > Doryteuthis > Doryteuthis pealeii. The sequence continues at coordinate 24,905,645 of CM042165.1, forward strand.
GTTATGGGCTTTATCAACACATAACTAACTCCAGGTGAAAATTGTCCCACCATATATTCGCATACAGATTGAATTTTGAAGCAGGATGAAAAATGTCGACCTATACACGAGTAACAATTCAATAAAGTTTGTAGATGTTGAAATTCTTACATAACTGGACGAGGAGCAAACTCTGGCTTCCAAAAATTAATCTCATAAATTAATGATTTCATAACTGTGAATTAACAGTCGACTTATACACGAGTAAATCATTTCCTACTGTTGAAATTCAAACATGAAGAGGACTAGGATTAATATTTGGGTTCAAAAGTTAACTTAATAAATTACCAGCCATGAATCAAGGGTAGACTTATACACAAGGTCGACTTATACACAAGTATACTTGGCATCTAATATTAATGTACGTGATATTTGAGCCGGAAACTAACCTAATGTTTTGAAGACCTGCTTTTGAGAGAGAGAGGGGGGAGAGAGAGAGGGAGAGAGAGTCTTATTTGTCTGAATTTTTTAGATGAGGCATGATAATTTATGTTATTTAGATTTTTATGACTGTTGCCCTCATGTTCAAAGTTTCGACCGATGTGCCCACTGACCTTCTTCAGGTGTTTCTCGTCGAACTATCTGGATTAAATAAGGGTTCAGTTCAAAGTTCCCTGAGGGCTTCCGATTCTGACATAAACGCTCCCGAGTTCGAGAAACACCTGAAGAAGACCGGCGGATACATCGACCGAAACGTTGTGTATATAACAATAAAGATGAGGACAGCTGTCCGAAAAATCTAAATAATACAAAAAAAGGTGTCGACCTAAAATACGAGTATTAATTTAAACGGGTGGGATTAGAAGTCAACTTTGGTTTAAAAAATGATCATGATCATAAATCAATAGTCAATCAATCTTTATATCAAAACTCTTGTTCCTTAATTGTGCGACCGCTATCATCTTGCAACACCCTCTGGTTAAAAATGCGATCGCCCAAGATGAAATGCAAAGATATAAATCCTGATTAGCTAGTGTCTCTTAACCACGGAATATTTATTTCTTATGAATGTCGTCACCTCAGTTAAATAATGGACCATTCCGTTTTTATCATGAAGAAAAAAGAAGATGCTACACAGAAAAAATATAATAAGAAAGAAAGAAATAGAGTAGGGGAAAGATATAGAGAGTGTGCGGAAGCGATAACGCTAATCTGTTTCAATTGAACATAATGAAAAGATGAAAAGAAGGAAAGAAAGAAAAAGAACAGAGTGATAGTTAAATCAAGATTATTATATATATATATATTTTTTTTTTTACATAATGAGCTATTCTGCAACAGTTGGTAAGTAAACATATGAAACGTTGTAATAATTAAATTATCATACAGTGGTATATCCACTAGTACAAGAATAAATAATTTTGTAAGGCTAAAATTCGAACATAATGAGAACTAGAAGCAATATTTGGCTTCAGTAATTAATTCAATAAATTACCGACAATGAATCAAGCTTCGACTTATACACGAGGTCGACTGATGCACGAGGTCGACTTATACACGAGCATTCCCAGCTTACAATATATGTGTGCCCCGGAAGCTAACCTAATGGTTTGAAGACCTGATTCTTAGGGAGAGAAAAAGGTGGTTTTGTTTTACGGCATATCAACCTCAGTGGGTCATTTAATGCCGACTATGTTTTGAAATAAATTCATTTTTAATGAATACTCATCTTTTTTACAAGCTCATGTTTTCTATTTAATCCATCGATAGGACCCTAACAGGTACAACCACTCCGAGTCAGAGTGGACCAGGGAGCAATGTTGATAAAGGGGTGCTCCACATTCTCCAGACCTCCAGAACTGGAACCTCACCATCAGATAGAGTTTAACATCATATCCAGGACATGAAGACCCTCAGCCACCACCTTCTAGCACCCATATGATAAAAAGGGTTGGGGCTTGCCATAAAGGCAATAGGGTTGGGGCAATTATATGGGTGCTAGGGCTTGGCGTGACCAGCCTATTGATCGAGGGGGACCTTTCCGACCACTCGTCTAGACCAAGTAAGGTCCAAAGTGGAGGGTTGCATGTCATAGACTGCTCAGCCACCCGGGTTCCATCCTTAAGCATCCCGGATCGCCACCCACGACTAACAGGCGGTCCCATTGGGGGAGTCTTACCCCTCTGCAGAGGTGCAGTTGGTGTATTCTAAAGCCCCAGCCGACAGGGTGGAGAAAATGTATCGACCTATACATGAGTAATCTATACATATATAAAGGCAGCTTGTGTGTATGTATGTATGCATGTATGTATGTATGTCCGAATGAAACTACAAAAATAAAAAAAAACGACAAAGTAAATATATATACACGTTAAATATCACTAATTCTTGCTTTATGTGCAAAAAATTATGAAGATTTGATTTATATTCGAAGATATTTAAAAATCAAAATATACATAAAAATAGCATTGAAATTCTACTTAAAAATCTCCAGCATCTGTAAATCTCAAAAGTAAACAAATCAATAAACCAGGGTCCCCCTCTCCCTAACCAGGTGACGCTAGGTAGCCGCTTCTAGCAATCTTATAAAGTTAAAATCTGAACATAACAGGTAAAATGAGGAGTAAACTTTGGCTTCAAAAATTAACTCAATAAATTATCGACCAGAAATCAAGGCTCGACTTATACACGAGTATAACATCTATGTGCCTCATTCTAGATCCGGAATTTAGCCTAATGGTTTGAAGACCTAATTCTTAGGGAGACAAAAAAAAGTGGTAAACTATACATGAGTAATAATTTTATAAAGTTAAAATGTTAAACATAACAGGTAAGACAAGGAGGAAAATTCAGCTTCAAAAATTAACTCAATGAATTAGCGACCAGGAATAAAGGGTCGACTTATACACGAGGTCGACTTATACACGAATACACGTGGTATCTAATATCTATGTGCTTGATTCCTGACCCGGAAGCTAACCTAATGGGTTGGTAATTAATTTAACTGCAAGAGCAAACCGTCTTCCTGTTTGCACTTGTTCTATGTAAGTATTTGGAAAAAAATCCATATAAGTATATAAAAGTTTTGAGATGTCAAGGTGCGTGTTCAGTGGTTTAAAAAAACAGCTCTCAGCAGTTATACGACTGATGTCATAGTTGGTTAATCGACAATAGTTCAATGATTTGTTTTAGTGCTTAGTCACCTGCAGTCCGGAGTGCAATGGTTGAGAGACACCCAAGAGATGTATTGACTCCAGATCAAAGATCGAACCCCTAACCAGCAGTTCAATTTTGGAAGAAAATAAATAAACAAATAAATAAAAACGCATAAAAAAAATAAACAAAACTGCCTGTGCAACAAGGAAATGATTGTTGCACGAATAGCGTTGGCATCTATCCGTCTACTAGAGACGATGGGATAGTGTCCAAAAAATGGAACCACGTAACCTGTGCGGGTCGATATGGAGGATAAGCTGTCGCCCAAGCAGCATGTCCCCCTATTCACATTGCTGTTGTAGACCAAAGGAAAGGCAAAATAACATGCAGTTTGGCAACGATAGAATAGCAGGAATTAGCACTGAAGTTCGGCATCATACCACCTTAGGGACTCCAGCTCCGGATTTGATTTCGGGATTTACTCCCCTAGCTTTTCCTTTGAATGAGGTATAGCCGCTAGGCAACGGAGGTTTTATAACAGAGTTTTCCTGGTCTAGATGGATTGCCGTCCAAGGCTAAAGAGTTCCATCTACCCCATTTTGGGATTCATATGAGTAGTAAGTACCCCATCCTATTACTATCGGTGTGGGTGGCCGTTGGCTTCCCTGGAGCTCATCCATTCTTTAATGAATATAGAACATGGTAATCCAATTTGTCTGTATTTTCAGATGAGGCTTGATGTGAATATTTCTAATTTTTCGGACTCTTGTCCTCATCTTTATTGTGATATGAATAAACACAACGTTTTAGCCGTTGTATCCTCCAACATTCACCTGGTGTTCCCTGTGTATCCGAGTATAGTAATGATTCAACTTGGGAAGTTTGACTGTCAAACAGGCGTCGAAGAATTTTCTAAGATTTCATTGATGTCACTGGATCTTGCGCCTCGAGTTCTACAGAAAACGGCAATAAACATTTTTTTCTATATGATCATGCTTCTTCTCATGAGACATGTCCCATTGACTCTATTTACGACGTATCCCACGTATACGGGTCAGGCACAGGGCCTTATTAATATGGGACCACCCACGAACCGAAGCTCATCGGAGGCGGGTGCAAAAATACGTTGATACCGTCGGCATTCCCCCTCAAGGGGGCGCCTCAGGCACTGGGCAATAAACCCAGCCCTGCCCCTTTAAATCAAGGGGGCTAGTGTTGCCTGGGGGATGACCCCCTGGGATCAACGTTGTCAACTTTTATAGTCCAGGGCCGAAGCCACCGGACATGTCCGATTGACAGACCTGCAAAAAACAATGACGTCATCTTTTGAACGAGATCTTTAAAAATTCTTCGACGCCTGTTTCATCAACAGTCAAACTATTAAAAATGATTTCCTAGGTTGGGTCATTACTATGCTCGGATACACGTGTAGCCCAATTGTTAGCAAGTTAGCTTAGGAGAGAGTTCGATTCCCACTGAGTGCCCCATACTTCTGGAATTGTGTCACATCTAAGCTAAGCTGAGTAAATAACTATACTCGGATACACAAGAAACACCTTAGGAGGGACAGAGGATACAGCGGCTGGAATGTTGTGTTAATAACTATCAAAATAAAGATGAGGACAATAGTCCGAAAAATCAAAATTATCTGTGGTAATCAGAGTTTGCAAACTTTTCAGTGTGTCTCACATGGAGGGGTGGGGTTTGTTCTATGTATACATTGAACATTTATAAATGTATACATATGTTCTATTACATGTACACAAATGTCACTCTCACTCTCTCTCTCTCTCTCTCTCTCTCTCTCTCTCACACACACACACGCACACATACGCACACATCTCTCTCTCTCTCTCTCTCTCTATATATATATAATATATATATATATATATATATATATATATATATATATATCAGATACACACACACTCACAATATATCAATCTATTTATCTATCTCTCACTCACAGACACACAAGCACACACTCTCTCTCCCTTTCCCCCCCCTCTCTCTCTCTCTCTCTCTCTCTCTCTCTCTCTCTCTCTCTCTCTCTCTCTCTCTCTCTCTGTATCATAAGTTGTTTAGTTGTACGCCACAATCCTTTTCGGGTCATTTAATGCCGTCAAATCATTCTGATAAACAAAAGACTCTAGTTGCAGTTGCTTAAGTGGTCACCCAATTAAGTGAGAATGATGGAATATATATATATATATATACATGAATGCACAAAATATCGATGTTAAAAACGTAAGAGGCCTCAATAGAGCAGTATAAAATACTAGGATTTGCTTATATATTTAAGCAATCATTTACAATAGTATAATTACACTGGTTTACAAAGAAATTGAGGCAAGCACAAAAATAGCTGTTTTAACCTAATTTGGGGGTGCTGAATTCAGATTTGAAATCCGTTTTTACTCATCACCTCTAGTTTTTTTTAGATATGTATAGTGTACATTTTGTACACATACTGTACATAAAGGTGTATATGCATTCAGTGTTAATTTCTAATATTGTGTGACTTATGTCTTCTTTTTTAGTTATTATGCAATAAA
>CM042165.1:24916334-24926334 GCA_023376005.1 Doryteuthis pealeii
TGCTGTTCGGGGCGACTGAGCCGTCCCCTGACCTCACAATGGCCGCACCGACCAAAACTCTGCTTTGGGACAACAAAGCCCTTAAAAGAACAGAATGTAATGCTCTCCTGCCACTGGTGTTGGCAGACGTAGATGATGTGGACGAAGGGCTGTTGACCAAATTGAGCCGAGTCAAGATGTTAGCTAGCCAAACAGGACCTGAGCCTTCAGAATTGAAAGTATTGAACGATTGCCTGTCCAGTTCCTCCTTAAACTGATCCAACAGGGGAAGGTTTTCGCACTTGGCCACCTGAGAGGCGGTCAGCGTGCCTTCCATGTACTCCAAGGCTGTCGTCACGGAGTCTGCATTGCCTCCAGGCCGTCCGAATAAGACTGAGTTGGAAGATGAAAACAATGATGATGAGGAAGAAGACGAGGATAGGGAGGAGGCGGCGGCGGCGGCGACAAGTGATGATGATAACGATGTAGATGACAGACCAGAGGATGAAAAAGATGAAGACAATGAAGACGTGAACGAAGACAGAAACGACGACGAATATGACGACGACGACGATGATGACAATGCTAAATCTGGTGAATTTTTCGTGTAACCTGTGGCTTTTGTTCCGCCGTTGATTTTCGGCTGCGTCAGGGCCGACTGAGATCTAATTCGACGGCTGGAGAAGCTGTCCCCACCAACATCGGAAGATATGCTAAATCGTTGTTGAATATGGGATGGAAACTGTGCGGTCTGGGCTAGTTCCACAGAGAGGTCGTGTGCCGACGTAGCTATCAGTAATTTGACAGAAAACACCATTCCCCAGCAGAGTAGAGACACGTTACTTATCCGTGACTGCATGATGGCTCGATGGCTCTGTCACTTCAAAAGCTATTGTCATACCAGTAAGAGAGATCCGGAGAGATCTAACGTTACACATCCAACATGGCTGCTCTGAATTTCCGATACAGGGTAGAGATTTGTTTTCAAATCTATAGAACATAGTACAGTTCACAATAGATCTTCACGGTATTCTCGCATGACTCTGTGTGCGTGTGTGTCTGTGAGTGAGCGTGCGTATGTATGTGTGTGTGCACGTCTGATACAGACATACAGAGAGCAGTGCAAAACAGAGAGAGAAAAAAAGAGAGAGACAGAGAGATACACTCAGAGAGACCGTGTACACTGTTGCTGTTGCTGCTACTATTTATCTATGCGCGTGCATATGTCAGACTGCGTGTGTGGTGTGAGAGAGAGAGAGAGAGAGAGAGGGAGAGGGAGGGAGAGGGAGAGAGAAAGTAAGAGAGAAGGGAGGGGAGAAAGAGAGGGACAGAAAGGGCTGGAAGAGAGAGAGAGAGAATGAAGAATGGTTGCAAGAGGTCTGTGTGTGTATATGTAGAATTACTTTTATGCGGTTCTACTGATCGTAACGTGTTTGCGTCTGGGCGTGTGTGCGTGCGAGCGCGCGCACCCACGTACCTGTGTGTGTGTGCGTTCGTGCATGTATGTGTCGTGTGCTTATTTGTGCGCGCACGCGTGTGTGTGCGTGTGTGTGTGTGTACGCGCGCGTGTGGATAAATGCTGGTGTTGGTTAAGCGAAAGACCACGAGAGAGAATTAGTGATAGAATAAGGTACAATGAGTGAGGGGTAGATTAAGAACGACTGCAAGTGATAAGAGAGGGACACTGTAAAAAACTGACGAGGAAACGACAGAGAGAGAAACGAGAGAGAGAAAGAAAGAAAGAAAGAATGAAAGAAAGAGGGAGAGAAAGAAGATTAAAAGATGAGAGAGAGAGAGAGAGAGAATGAGGGAGAGAGAGATAGTGGTTTTAAAGACTGCAAGGAGGAAAGGTAATTAATAAATTTATGACGAGAAATAGAAAGAAAATGTGTCCGTGTGTGTGTGTGTGTGTGTGTGTGTGTGTGTGTCGGTGTGTATATATGTATGTGTCTGTATGTGTCCGTGTGTGTATGTGTGTGTGAAGGGAATCAGTATATGTATGCATACAAGTGCAGGTACATCGTTTCCCCCTTCTTTTTTTTTTCTTTTTTTCTTTCTTTTTTTTCTTCTTCTTCTACTTGCTGTTGCTTACCCGATAATCACTCTCTCTCTCTCTCTCTCTCTCTCTCTCTCTCTCTCTCTCTCTCTCTCTCTCTCTCTCTCTCTCTCTCTCTCTCTTAGCGATTGTATTGGCTATGTAGTAATTATTATTATTGTTGTTGTTGTTGTTGTTGTTGTTGCTGATAGTAGAAGTGGTATTGACGATGATGCTGGTGATGGTGATGTTGTCACTGTACAATAGTGTGACTACTGTGGTGTCGTATTTGACGGGTGTATCAAAATGAAGGAACGTGGAGACCAGACAAGACAAGACGAGATATCAGAAAAGCGGTCTTAGATATATATATATGTGTATATATATTATCCCAATTATTCAGTTGTCTTCAATTCTTAACTGTTGCTTTTCGTTCCGTCAGTACGTGTTGTTCTGTTTTATCATTCCTCTCTCTATACAGGTTGCCGCCGCCGCTGCTGCTAGTGCTGCTGCTGCTGCTGCTGCAACAATTGTTGTTGTTGTTACTGGCTTGCTTGCTCGGGTGGTGGTGGTGGTGGTCGTCGTCGTCGTCGTCGTGGTGGAGGTGGCAGTCACAGTAGCTGTGGTAGCGAACTAGATGAGGGCGGTGGTGTAGGAGATGGCGACGTCGAGGGCAGGTTTTTTGACTCGTAAAAAAAATAGAAATAAAAAAATTATTTAAAAAAATCAGCATCCAAATAGATAAAATAAATAAATAAAAAGAAGGTGGTAGAAGATAACGAAATAAAGAAGTAGAGAAAGAAGCGAAAGTGAGAGAGAGAGAGAGAGGGCGAGAGAGAGAGAGAGAGTAAAAACTACAAGGAGGGAGAAAGAATGAGAGAAAGAGAGAGAGGGTGAGAGAGAGGAAGGTGAGAGAGTGAGATAGAGAGAGAGGGGTGGGAACTGATGCACGCGCGCAAACCTCTTGCCACACGTACATACGTTGATACGCTCGTACGTGTAGAAATATGTGCCAAATAATTAGATAGATAGATAGATAGATAGATAGTGTGATGAACAGATAGATATAAATAGACAGACAGACAGACAGGTAGAAAGTTAGATGGATAAATAGATAGTGTGACGAACAGATAGATAGCAATAAACAAATAGATAGATAGATAGTGTGACAGACTAATGAATAGAAATAAACATATAGATAGATAGATAGATAGATAGATAGATAGTGTGACGGACTAATGAATAGAAATTAATAGATAGATAGATAGATAGATAGATAGATAGATAGATAGATAGTGTAACGGACTAATGAATAGAAATAAACAGATAGATAGATAGATAGTGTGACGGACTAATGAATAGAAATAAACAGATAGATAGATAGATAGATATATAGATAGATAGTGTGACGGACAGATAGATATGATTAGACAGAAAGAAAGAAAGATAGATAAATAGATAGTGTGACGGACAGATAGATAGATAGAGCGCGTTTGTCTGTGGGGAGAATTAGAGAAGGAGATATAGAGAAAGAAAGAGGTATAGAGAAAGTGTGTAGAGAGACCAAACAAATTTGAGAAAGAGAAAGTGAGACGTAAATAATGACCCAAGAGTAGAGAGAAGAGAGTATAGCATAAGGAGAGAGATAGAGTGAAAGCATAATAAGGGGGAGAGAGATAGACAGAAAGACAGAGTCAAAGCGAGAGAGAGAGAGAGAGAGAGAGAGAGAGAGAGAGTACAGAAGTACAGAAAAAAAGAGAGAAAACGAAGCAGAATTACAGGCAAAAAATGTGAAAGAAAGAGAAAATTCAACAAAAAGAGATAGAACGAAAGATTAGCAAAGAGAGAAAAGGAGAGAAAGCTTATAATAGATAGATTGAAAGCTTAAGAAAGAAAGAAAGAAAGAAAGAATCGAAGAGAGAGTCAGAACGGGAATAAACGAGAGAGAGAGAGAGAGAGAGAGAGAGAGAGAGAGAGAGAGAGAGAGAGAGAGTTCAACAAGGGGAAGACCACTCAACTAAAAGAGAAAGAAAGGATGCAATAAAAATAGAGAGTTAAAGGAAAACCCAATAATAAATAGAGAGAGAAAGCTTAACACAGAGAGAGAGCGAGAGAGAGAGAGAGAGAGAGAGAGAGAGAGAGAGAGAGAGAGAGAGAAAGTTCAACAAGGGGAAGACCACTCAACTAAAAGAGAAAGAAAGGATGCAATAAAAATAGAGAGTTAAAGGAAAACCCAATAATAAATAGAGACAGAAAGCTTAACAGAGAGAGAGAGAGAGCGAGAGAGAGAGAGAGAGAGAGAGAGAAGGGAGAAGGAGAGAGAGAGAGGGGGAGAGAGAGAAAGATTTCTCAATAAAGGTTTATTTGGTTTCTTTGTTTAATGGCATATCAAACTTCGTGGGTTATTTAATGCTAAAGCCATACTTGTGGGAGAACAGTAGTGGTACTATTTAACCCATAGCTAAGAGGATGAGGGGGTTCATACCTTTCCCAAGAATATTAGACCAAAAATATACGTAATAGCGCGACTGGCGTTCGAACTCACTTACTAGGATGTCACAGTCCAGTACATTAATCATCCCACCAGCTCAATAAAGATAGATGGATAGAAAGACAGAGAGAGAGAGAGAGAGAGAGAGAGAGAGAGAGAGAGAGAGAGATGATTCTACTGATATATATATATATATATATATATATATATATATATAATATAAATCTATCCAACTATCTATCTACCTACCTATCTACCTATATATATATATATATATATATATATATATATATATATATATATATATATAGCTCGCACTACTATTAACTTATATATATATATATATATATATATATATAGTTTAAGGATATATACATATATTACTATTAACGTATATACTACTGTTAACGTATATATATATATTATATATATATATATATATATAATATATATATATACACACGTTAATAGTAGTGCTAGCTATTTAGCTAAAAGCAATGTGCATAGCTTATGGAATGAATAGAAAGAAAAGAAGAAAAACAAATAAAAATATAAAAAAGGAGGGAAAAATGGACAGATAAAAGTTGGATTACATGGAATAGAAATGAATGAATCTTACAAGTACACACACGCGCGCACACACACACTCACATAGGTTGAGCTATATATAAACACACAAACATATACGTAAAAGAGGCGCCTGTCCTAGAGCGGAGGTTAGCTAGCTATTCTCATAAACTCTTTTTCTCGTGCAGCGAGTTCGATTCTTACTGAACGCACCGCTAGTATTAGGTTTTTCCTCAGACTCGACTTAGCATAGTAACTACCGTAAATACTCGTGTAAAGGTCGACTTTTGAAGATTATCTTTTAGGAGCAAAAAAAAAACAAACAAACTGTCAACGTTGTATATATACCATGTGTAGGGCACCTCATCGTGATGTAATAGTTAGCCAGCTATATTAGCGCACCATTGATAGAGAGTTCGATTCTCACAGAGCACCCCATTCTTCTGGCCTTGTGCCACATCTAAGCTAAGCTTAGTAAATAACTACATATACCATGTGTAATTATTTTCTTAGGATGAAATTTGTAGATAATAAGAAGGACGAGGAGCGACCCATGGCTTCAAAAAATCCAATTCATAGATTAATGATTTGGTGACTCTATATCTATAATTTACTATTATTAGCTTAGAATGCGGCACAAGGCCAGAAGTATGGGGAACCCAGTGAGAATCAAACTCACTAACAATGGTCTGCAAATCTAGCTTTCTAACCATTACACCACGTGAGGTGCCCTTAGTTATTTACTAAGCTTAGCTTAGATGTGGCACAAGGCCAGACGTATGTGGCACCCAGTGAAAATCGAACTCACTAACAATGGTCTGCAAATCTAGCTTTCTAACCATTACACCACGTGAGGTGCCCTTAGTTATTTACTAGATGCAGCACAAGGCCAGAAGTATGGGGCACCCAGTGAGAATCGAATTCATTAACAATGGTCTGCGGATCTAGCTTGCTAACCATTATACCACATGAGGTGCCTTTAGTTATTTTCGAAGCTTAGCTTAGATGCGGCACACGGCTAGAAGTATGAGGCACACAGTGAGAATTAAACTCATTAACAATGGGCTGAGGATCTAGCTTGCTAACCATTACACCACATGAGGTGCCTTTAGTTATTTACTAAGCGTAGCTTAGATGCAGCACAAGGCCAGAAGTATGGGGTACCCAGTGAGAATCGAACTCACTAACAATGGTCTGCTAATCTAGCTTGCCAACCATTACAATTGACCTATAGACGAGAACGACTTGCGCGCGTAGCGTAACGGTTATCTACGTTGAAAATGGACTCGGCGAGCTGAGTTCAAATCCAGGTCGAGGCTATAACCATTTCACTATGCAATGGCGAAATAGTAATCAGACTGGGCTCTTTAACCTTGCGGAGTCCCCGTGGCGTATTGGTTAATGAACAGTGACATCGTAGCAAGCGAGTTCGAACTCTGCGTGGTGTAATAGATAGAGTCGTAGGAAATGGACTCGTCGACCTGAGTTCAAATCCTGGACGAAACTACTGTTCACATAGCGCTAATACCCTTAGGAAAGCTATGAATCCAACTACTCTCCCTCAAGTTATGGGTAAATAGTAGGGCAGACTAGGCTCTTTAACCTTGGTTAGGCAACCAGTCTAGGAGAAGGAAAATTCTTAATTCAAATCTGTTAAATCCGTTTGGAGTGGTCACTACTAGAATAGGCTCAGTCCTAATTAGTGATCTATTTCACTAATTTAAAAAAAAGATTACGTTCACTTTTCGCAACAAAGCTAAAGAGCTCAGTTCACCTTACTATTTACCCATAGCTGGAGGGAGAAGACAAGGATATATGCCTTTCCCACTTTCTCACTGGGTGCCCAAAGAATATGACCATGTATCAGATTGAACAAAACACGTGTGCGCCAAAGCCGAAAATCAGAAAAGAGAGGGAAAAGGTGACAACATTGAAAGAAGAAAGAATGAGTGTGGGGGAAAAATCCCGAACACGAATGAAGATTATCGTGAAATGTGATGAAGCGAATGTAGAAACAATAAACACTTCTGAATGTTAAGGAATGTAAAAGATAGATAGATAGATAGATAGATAGATAGATAGATAGATAGATAGATAGGAAGAGACTGAGATAGATAAATAGATATATAGATAGATATGAAGAGACTGAGGTGGATAATAGATAGATAGATAGATAGATAGATAGATAGATAAAAAAAAGCAGTTTGAAAAAGATAGAGAGATAGATAGATGTGAAGATCCAGATAGATAGATATATAGATAGATAGATAATGAACAGACTGTGACAAATATATGCAAACCTATAGAAACTTCTCTTTGGGGGGGGGGGGTCATCAAAATCGGCTTGAGTCAATTTGATATCTTAAATAGTAACAGCAAAGATGTCAAAGAACGCAGTCCCCTACCAAACATTTGTAAGAGTGTCGCTACACAATCTTCTCAATCTTCTATTTATTCATTGTAGCATTTTTCCACATTCAGACTAATAAATAAAACTTATTATCAATGGAGGGACCAATTTAGCTCGGTCGGTAGAGCACCCGTCTAGGTAACCACAAGGTTCCTGGTTCGATACCGGTCCCCACCAACTCAGTGCATGAGTAGCAGATTGGGCAATCTGATCTGTGCGGTAAAGTAGGAAGCTGACTGTAGGTATGGCGCTCCACCTCAGCAAAAAACATTTCTCTGTTCTAGTGCTAGCGAAAAAGGGAAAGAGTTTCACGATGTATGAGACTGGGTGACAGAAAGTCTCCTCAGGTCTTCAGGACTCATCTGAGTATTCTAGCCGATCTTAACAATGCTGTCGTTTGGATGGTCTCGATTCTTTCTTTGATTCCCCGTTCACCCAGACTCTTTTCCAGAGTCTTGGGGACCGTTCCATTCCAGACCCTTTTCTAATCCTTTTGGGACTGTTCCAAGTGCACCAACTACAATTGGTATCTCTTTCACTTTCATATTCCATAATTTTTTTCAGTTCTCTGCAAGGTCCTGGTATTTGTCCATCTTTTCGTTTCCCTTCATCTCCACCCTGTGATCTGCTCGGACTGCAAAATCCACCAGTTACAAGTTGACAAGTTCTTTCTTTTTTGTTAATCAACACTAGGTCTGGTCTCCTTGTTGGGATAAGGTGATCCGTTTTTATCTCAAAGTCCCAGAGAATTTTATGCGTTTCATTCTCAAGAACAGATTCTAGTTTATGCATATACCATTTTGCTGTATGGTCAAAATGTAATTTTTTGCATAATTCCCAGTGGATCACCTTCACAACCCAGTCGTGCCTAGTTTGGTATTCCCGTTGTGCTAGTTTGCTACATTCGCTTAGTACATGGTTTACAGTATCATCTCTGTCACCGCACAGTCTACATTTACTATTTTGTTGGGTCTTATCAATTTTTGCTTTGATATAGTTTGACCTTATGGCATTATTTTGTGCATTAATTTATTATTATTATTATTATTATTATTATTATTATTATTATATCACTCCATGTGAGTCCTTCATTGGTGTCTAAGTGACAGCAAGTCTTCTCAAGTTACCTGGATTCTTCTCAGTATTCTACCCGATCTTAACAATGCTGTTGTCTGGATGGTCTTGATCATTTCTCTAATTACCAATTACCCCCGTCTCTTTTTCAGAAAAAAAGGACACCAAATACACCTGGTTTCACCTTCCTCCTCATGTTCCACAGTTATTTCAATTCTCTGGCAAGGTCCTGTTACTAGTCTGTCTATTCGTTTTCTTTCATTTTCAATTCATGGTCAACCGGGACCGGCATAATAAGCTAGATAGCGAGTTCTCCTTTTCTTGTTAATAAACTCTAGATCTCACCTTCTGGTCGGGATGAGGTGGTCCGTTTGTATCTTAAAATCCCAGAGAATCTTATGCTTCCCATTTTCTAAAACGGATCACGGTTAGTGTATATACTATTTGGTAGAATGGTCAAAATCTAATTTCTTGCACAATTACCAATGGATCCCCTTTCCACCCAATCGTACCTATACTTCTACTACCTTTGAGTTAGTTTGCTGCGTTCGCTTATTATGTAATTCAGTTATGTCAAAGTGAATAGCCCCCCCCCCCGCCTGCTAGGGTCGCGTGGATTACATATGTATGTCATGAGGGCTGCACATGACAACTAAGTCTCTAAATCCTTCTTCTACATTAACAGAACAAAATGATGATTGCTATCATTAATTTCTTTATTATCAACTAAAGGTAAATGAATACATATTTAAAAAAAACATTTTTTGTTAAAAATAAAGGAAAAAAGAATATTACTGTGCGAGTTCAAATAATAAAAGTACAAGTGTCACCGTCACTTTCACTCCCCACCCCTTCATCCACAGTTATTTCAGTTCTCTGTCAAGGTCTGTCTCTCTATTCGTTTTCTTTCATGTTCAATTTGTAGTCAGTCGGGACTGCATAATCAACTAGCTATGTGTTGATTGAAAGCAGGAGAAGGCAAGAGGAAAGACTCACCCCCTTTCATTGAATGAGTTAACCTCCTCCTTCCGCAACTATAAGGGGAGGGGTGAGAGACAAAGCGTTGATAACAGACTGTTTCTTAACACATTGCCCTAATGAAAATAAACGACCGTTTTCGCCCAAAAATTTTTTTTTTGGAAAAATCTGGGGTGCTGTAAAAGCGCCGTATGAGTTAGCCCATCTATCAATACATATATAAAAGTCAGTTGTGTGTATGTATGTATGGATATATGTCCGGAGGAAACTGCGAAAATAAAACAATTAACGACAAAGTAAATATACATACACATTCACTATCACCATATCTTGCTTTTTGAGCAAAATAATTAAGAATTGATTTATATTCGTGAAGATAATTAAAAAAAACAAAATTTGAATAGTAACAGTATCGATTTTTTTTTAATTTAATATTTCAAAGACGAGACATTAATTCTTTTTTTTT
>CM042165.1:24936334-24956334 GCA_023376005.1 Doryteuthis pealeii
ACCGAAAGTACTTGGTTTACCAATAATAACTTATTACTGCATTTCAAGATGTTAGAATTAAAAAAGAATTGTCAGAAAACTTGAAAGAAAAAGGAAAAACTGGAAAACAATAGGGGTTCTATTTTATTTAACCAAATTTGCCCATATATATATATATATATATATATATATATATATATATATATTATTATCATCATTATTATAATCATATCTATTGTTATAGTTATTATTATTATTATTATTATAATGGTTATTATTATTACTACTACTACTATTAAGTCGTGCTATTAATATTTTAAACTGTTTAATGATTAAGTAAACATATGAAATAGCAAAAGTGGTTAACTACTAGAGTAGGCTCAGTTCTGATTAGTTATAATCCTTCATACATTTTGTTAAAGTTATGTGTGAAAATAAACATATTTCTTTCTTTTTTTTAACCAGCTTTAGTGAACGGTAAGAAAATGACGTTAAAAGAAAGAAGGAAAAAAATAACGTTTAAAAAAAATCAAGACGCAACTAATAGAATTGAATTCAAACGTAAAATATGAGTAAAGAAATCTAGCTAAGTAATTGTTTATATTTACGCAACTTCGAAAAAAAGAATCTAATAAATACTTTATAAATTTGTAAAACAAACAATGAATTTAAAACATTAATGAGAGAATAAAAGTAAAATAAATATCAAGATAAATACATGCTTTTCTTATTAAGCTTAAGTTATATTAAGATGTATCTCTTAAAATAAAAATCAACATCTACAGAGCAGTCGTGCTTTCTACTTTACTGTATGGTGCTGAAGCTTGGACATTTTACCGCAAGCACATAAACCAACTTGACGCATTTCACATGCGTTGTCTTCGTGTCATTTGCGGTATAAAATGGGATGACAAAGTAAAAAACAGCACAATTTTAAAAAGATGTGATATTGCTGGCATTGAAACTCTACTAGCCAAGATTCAACTTAGGTGGGCTGGTCACGTTGTCCGTATGAATGAGAACAGGCTCCCAAAGAAGTTTTTATACGAGCAACTACCAAATGCTAAGCGTTCCATTGGACGTCCTCTCTTACGCTACAAGGACAAATTGAAGGACAATTTGAAACGCCTAGATATTGACCTGAGTGCTTGGGAAGATCTAGCATCGGATCGGAAGGAATGGCGTAAGACCTGTTTCGCTAAACTAAAGAGCTTTGAACAAAATAGACTGAAGCATAGAGATCGGCTCCGCATAACTTTAAAAGAAAAACATTTAACTCCTGCCTTGGATCATTTCGTTTGTCAGTGTGGCTTCATGGCTCGCAGCACGGCTGGGCTGCTGTCACACTCGAGGAAACATAAAATGTCTTCTGAACAGCATGCACAACATGGGAGTAATTTTTATAAAAAAAATCAACGCTTTTTCTTCTTTAATGAAATATGCCTACAAAAAATATGCAGCCAAAATACACACACAAGCACAGACATACAGACACACACACACACATGTGATATATATATATATATATATATATATAATATATATATATATATATATTTTATATTTATTTTACAATGTTTTCATAGATCAATGTTCATTATCAACGACCGCGGTTTCATGCTAAAAGCAATCATCAGGTTGAGGAGCAAGATCCAATGGTGTTTGTTGGAGTTCTTTACTCAATGTCACAATGGAGTAAAGAACTCCAACAAACACCATTGGATCTTGCTCCTCAACCTGATGATTGCTTTTAGCATGAAACCGCGGTCGTTGATAATGAACATTGATCTATGAAAACATTGTAAAATAAATAAATATTAGCTCTTACAAACTGTGATTGAGCACTGTATTTTCTTTGTTTCATCGCAAAAGAAATTTTGTTTTTACATATATATATATATATATATATATATATATATATATATATATATATTATATATATATACTTCGGTCCTTTCTTGGGCTAGACGTTCGGTTGGAGAGGCCCGGACCGATCAAATAGCTAGTTATGTCAAGCCTTAGCAACTATATGATTGTCTCGACCGCATTCTTCAAATTACTCTCATGGTAAAAAAAAAAACAAATTTTTATCATATATGTGCTAGAAGAGGCTGGATTAGGTTCCATCACCACTTTATCAATACGCATGAATTTATTTCTTATAATTTAATGATACACATGAAGTTAATGAAAATTATTTTTGCCAATTTATTGATACATCTCTAAAAATCTAAAATAAAAATTACTGTCCTGGGTATGACGCTAAACTGCATCTTGTGGTCATGTTCCAATTCTGGTGAGCACTGTCGGCTGGGGCTGTAGAATACCTCGATTGTCCCTCTGCAGAGAGGTACCCCCCCCTAATAGGGTCACCTGTTGGCCGTCGGTTTCAACCCGTGTTTCTTAAGGACGGAATTCTAGTGGCTGTGCAGTCTATAACATGCGACACTACATGTTGGCCATTACTTAGGCGAAACTGGCGATCGAACATCTTTTTATTATTACTTTGTTAATTAATTTATATACTAAAAAAAGTACGCCAGAAACACTTAAGAAATTGTTAGGTAAAATTATATATACTAGCAAAAGGTAAGCAAGTATTTAAATTTTAATAAAATATTATATTAAATTAGAAACTAAATAAGAACGAATATAAAATATTGCACTTATTCTAATGTTATTTTAATTGATCTTAATATAAAATTATATATGGAACACCAGTGGTGACGTAGTTTCGGTTACAGACAGACATATAATCTCCATTATAATAAGATATGTATGGGTGGTTGGTTTGGTTGTTTTTGTTTTAGGGCATATCAACCCTTTTCGGATCATTTAATGCCAATTCAAGTCTTTTTGATATCAGGTCGCTTACTGTAGTTGATATTGTTTAAATGGTGTGTGTTTTCTTTTTTCTTAAATTTCAAAAAAGTGTTCATCAATGTTAGTTTTGTTTATATAACCTTTCCTTTTATCTCCCTGATTTTTTTGATTTTGAAAACAACAAAAATTCCATTTTTATTACAATTTCATGGGGGACATTCGCTTTTTTGTTTTTTAGTCAAATTACTAATGATGATTTTGCTGATGTTTCAAATTACTAATGCTGATTCCGACAACATTAGGCATGCAACTGTAACTTAATTTCACAGTGTTTTTATTAAATATTTTATATGATTTGTTGTCCAGTGAAATTTTTTTTTTAATATTTTGAAATAGATATCTTCCAGTTAATGTTTAATGGATATATTATACGGTGGTGCGAACCATAGAATATTTCTCGAACTGTTTTTTTTTTTAATTTTATTTTATTTCTCTCATCAAAGTTTTATAAGTTATTATCAGGTTGATTTTAAATCCACTGTTCTTAAGTGTTTGTTCGTATTTAACTTTTTCCTGTTGAAGATGTTTATATCGGAAGAATTATTCGATAACTTAGTAAATATACCGTTTGGGGATTTGTTTAAATGCCTGTTTACGGTGGTTGGACCCTGTGTTAATGGATGGATCTGGTTGTTGGGGTCTTCTATTCGGGATCGGAATGGCTGTGTCTGTCTGTGTCCTTTGGTGGATCTGTTGTTGGGCTGGATGGCATTTGAGTCTAGAACAACTTGAAATCTCTTGAGGATATCTTGTCTTGTGCCGTTCATAGTTTTTAATAACGAATACAAGACGTTCTTATTTTATCTGAGCTCATATTTCATTTTATCCCAAGTAAAAATGCCTTGGATAACAGACACTCATCTTATGTCTGTTTTCTTCAAAATCTCAGCTCAGACTTCCCACTCACCACCCTCTCTGTCTATTACTCTCCTTTTCGACTTGTGTTGGCCAATCGGAAACCGACAGGTAGCCTTTCATACGTCATTCCAAAAACTGTGTTTTTCCATCTCATTATATTAGTGTCTGGGAAAAAAAGCTATGAGACCCAAGGAGATCCATGAGGAAATGGGTTA
Organism: Doryteuthis pealeii; assembly: GCA_023376005.1. Taxonomy (NCBI): domain Eukaryota; kingdom Metazoa; phylum Mollusca; class Cephalopoda; order Myopsida; family Loliginidae; genus Doryteuthis; species Doryteuthis pealeii. The sequence continues at coordinate 24,940,270 of CM042165.1, forward strand.
TTTCCTATAAGTCTAACATGATCAAAGGGAACCACTCTTGACTGATAAATTATTTATTTATTCATTGATCTACTAGGAAAAAGAAGACGGGGTTAGGGTTTAGGGTTAAGGTTTAGGGTTAGGGTTTAGGGTTAGTTTGATGGGAAAATAAATAAATAATTTATCAATGAAGAGTGGTTCCCCTTTGATCATGTTAGACTTATAGGAAATGACCAGGAAATGTTACGGATACTTGCTAAGGAAACTCTTTCCTTGCAACTGTGAAGAAGTGAGCTGCGGAATTTAAGCGGAACTGGAACACCACAGATGATGACCCTCGGTCAGATTGTCCAAAATCTTTGGCTCTGTCGACAGGGGCTTTAGAATACACCAACTTCACCTCTGCAAAGGGATAAGACCCCTCCCCAATGATGCCACCTGTTATCCGTGGGTAGCGACCCGTGATGCTTAAGGATGGAACTCTGGTGATTGAGCAGTCGATGACATGCAACACTATACTTTGGTCCTTACTTAGGCTAGACAGGCGGTAGGAGAGGCCACCTCCGATCAATCGGTTGGTCACGTCAAGTCCTAGCACCTATATGATTGTCCCAACCCTATTGCCCGGTGATTGAGCGTCTTAATGTCCTGGGTATGACGTTAAACTCCATCTAATGGTGAATTTCCAATTCTGAACCTCTGGTGAGTATGGAGTACCCCTTCATCGCCATTACTCCGAGGTCCACTCTAACCCGGAGTGGTAGTACCTGTTAGGGTCCCATCTATGGCTTAAATAGAAAAAAAATGGAGTTTAAAAAATGGTTTAAAAAATTGAGTTAAATATTGAACACCTATCAAGAAGAATGAATAAAATAAAACATCTTCGGCATAGAATAACCCAGCAAGGGTTGACATGCCGTAAAACTCTACCTCTGATGGATAAGTTGATGTCATTCACCGTATGTTTTTGGACGCAGACGTCTTACTGTTCGGCAGATAGCTAAACCCATCTATACATATATAAAAAGGCAGTTGGTGTGTATGGATGTATGCATACATACATACATACATACATACATAAAACGGGATGTTCGCAAGGGGAACGTTAAAGCAGTAGACGACCAAGGGCTTCAAATCGGTCTACTATGTGAACAGTGCGGAAGGCCGTGTCTGAGCAAAGCTGGCCTGATGAGTCACCAAACTGTGCATCGACGAAATGGACCAATAAAATACCCTGTGCTTCCTGGAATAACTTGTGAATGTGGGAAGATGTGCTGGACTAAAAAGCCAGATTCGTGCAGCTCACCGTTGAACCTGTTGAACTTTTAATATTGTATTCTTTGAACTTTTAAACTTTTTTTTTAATCAAGCAATGGCAATACTCGAACACGAGTTTGCTGCCATCATCATGCATGTATGTATGTCCGGATAAAACTACAAAAATAATACAATGGACAACAAAGTAAATATATATATACAGATTAAATACTGCCAGTTTTTGCTTTTTTTGCAAAGATTATGAAGATTTTATTCATATTCGAAGATATTTAAGAATTAAAATATGCATAGAAATAGCATTGAAATTCTACTTTAAAATGTCCAACATTTTAAAATTTAAATAGTAAACAAATGAATGCACCAGTTTTTTTCTCCTCTACCGAGTTGACGCTTGGTAGCCGCTTCTAGTAGGCATTAATTCTTGTTCAGTACACACTGTTTTTACTGATATCTTGGGAATGAGCAAGCTGCCAGCAAAATGAATGCTGATGCCACAAGCTGAAAAGGGTTAACATTCCAGTGCACTTCTGGTTCGCTTCCAGGCTAACCATATAATATATATATATATATATATATATATATATATATATATATATATTCAAGCATGTGCTATTGAATAACACGGAGTACTTCTTCATTATTTGAATCTGTGTCTTTTCCAGTCGTCTGGCGATCTTTCTGGTGTTTGGATCCAATTGAAATAGGATATTTCCCATACTATTAGTCCGAGCACTTTCGACTGCTTCTTCAGTCGTCATCATGGGGTATATGAGTTGGTTTTAGTTCGTTTTTTAGGTCTTTTATCTATGTTTTTTTGTGTTTTTTTTGTTTGTTTTTTTTTTTGAAGAGTCTATTTTTTTTAGAGGGTTGCAAGTTAAGTGTGTTAGTTATTAATTTATCATGCTTAAAAAATAACTTGCTGCCAAAATACACAACATTTAAACTATATATATATATATATATATATATATATATATATATATATATATATATATATATATTGGTTTGGTGGTTGGTTTGAAGGCAATCCCAATGCAAGTGTAAAGAAAAATGAGGTAACCATGATATTGTTTGCTTACCTTCGATTTATTCTTAATATTTTTGAGATAAAAATCCCTTCGTCAGAAGATTTCTGAAAGTCTTGAGCTGTTAGGTTGTTGCTAGGATCTGTCTATTCTGTTGTATGACTGTTGATGTCTTCCAAACTCTCTCTGTGTGTTATAAAACTTATATATATATATATAGAGAGAGAGAGAGAGAGAGACATCCACAGACACCGTGTTTCGACGTATCACGTCTCTTCAGTGTGGCTAGACATTCGCAAGCTACCTACCAACGGGATGTAAACCTAAACGATTTATCATCAGTCAGGCTTCTTAACCACTCGGCTATCAGCACCTAGGAACTGGGATTAGGCTTTTTAACTGATAAATACATGCATCTATATATATGTAAAAACCGTCAGAGAGTGCTCTAAAGCTTTAGTCGGAGGTCGTCAGCGAAAATCTCCTCAAAAGTGCTCAATCCACCAGGGGGTGAGAATATATATAAGTGAGTTGATTGCATATAAACTTTGTTCTTGTGAACGTTGTTTTTGGATATCATGAAGCATGGAAAATGAATAAGCGAACAAAAACAAAAAAACAGAACAAAAAAAAAAGAGTTTCAATATCCAGCCGTTGTTCTGTACCTGGTTCAATTTATTCCGATATTTCAGGTGACCTTCACCCTTTATCAAGGTATGATGACTGTGTGTTGAAAAGTGAAATAAATGTGAGAAAAAGAATCGATATATATATATATATATATATATATATATATATATATATATATAAATAATCTAATGAGTCAGACGAACCTACTATTAGTTTCGCATAAAGCTCTTCAGGGCTAAAATCTGACAGTCAGATTTTAGCCCTGAAGAGCTTTATACGAAACTAATAGTAGGTTCGTCTGACTCATTAGATTATCTTTATTACTTGACTCTACTTAGGTATCGAGCACTTTTTACATATTAGCTTCTCCTAGCGGTTATATGAATATATATATATATATCTTATATACATATATATACATATAAATTGTTTTTTCTTTTGGCCAAATACTGTACCAATAGATTATTTTTTGTTGGTACGAATATCTTGGCAAAAGCAACATATCATAATAGATTTTTTTATTAGAGCAATCCACTTAAAATGCTCTTGATATCAGGCAATTTACAATCCAATTTACAACTGAATGATATCTTGTGGGGCTTCTGTCGCGCTTATGAATATTATTGTTAATATATATATATCTTCTATTATTATACTAAAGCTGAGTTTATCAACCTTCTCCAGCTAAAGGATTTTTTCTATTTATGTTATGGACACAATATTTATACTTAGATATTCCTTGGTGTTAGCACTACAAATTGTATGAAAAAAAAATCAGTTTAATTGGTTTTAATTAGGCGTAATTAGCAATTAAGTCAACGACCGACCAATCCCTGTCTAAATCAGACCTGGCTCTCTTGCACTCTCCCTCTATATAGTGAGCTGTTAGGTTGTTGCTAGGATCTGTCTATTCTGGTGTATGACTGTTGATGTCTTCCAAACTCTCTCTGTGTGTTATAAAACTCTTATATATATATATATATAGAGAGAGAGACATCCACAGGGGTGAGGGGGAGAGTTATTGTGAGTAGTCGAGTTATACAGAGTAGGAGTGCCTGCTGATTTTTTACAGGCAAGCACCCTGGTCTGGAGAAAGGGAGGGGCGAATCTACCTAGAGTTAGGAGAACTCTAGGTAAATTCGCCCCTCCCTTTCTCTAGACCACAGAGAAACAAAACAAAATAATCTTTTTACGCCATGATTTCAATTTTAGTTGAGCGTAAATTTTACGAAATTGAAATCATGCTTTAAAATAGATTTTTTAAATTACTTTAATTATTAATTCATAGAGTATTAAACTTACTTTAAAAAATATTTCATGTTGGGTAAAAAAAATAGTTATATATTTAAATATTATGGAATTCAAATGAGCAAACATTGACTACCGTGGGGGTAGTTTTCTTCGGGCTTAAAAGTTTGTTTTAGTTAAAACTAAAACAAACTAGAATGACTTTTGATTTAGGTCGGTAAAATTAAAACGGAAAGTTTATTGCTGGTACCAAATCACAGTTTAACTGCAGTCTATGAATTAACATTTTGCGAATTGGTTACGGTTTTAGGGCATTAAGGTTGTTTTTAATTACGTATTGCTTAAAAAATAAAAAAAAACACAAATTACTATACATTTAATGTTGAAAAATATTTTTAAACTAAGTTTAATTGAAATTATACATTGCTATATTAACACAAACAACTGTTTCAATAATAGATTCAATAATTAATTTCAATGGTTAATTAAATGTATAGTAATTTGTGTTTTGTTGTTGTTTATTTTTTAAAGCAATACGTAATTAAAAACAACCTTAATCCCCTAAAACTGTAACCCAATTCGCAAAATGTTAATTCATAGAATGTAGGACTGACTTCTGACTTAGGTTGGAAAATTAAAACGGAAAATTTTTTGCTGGTACCCAATGACAATTTAACTACAGTCTATGAATTAACATTTTGCGAATTGGGTTACGGTTTAGGGGATTAAGGTTGTTTTTAATTACGTATGGCTTTAAAAAAATAAACTCTGTCTTTAGTCTTTTTATTTATGCAGAAAATAGTATCAATCAAATATATACCACTCCGATATTACAGTCTGAATAATACAAATAATTGTAATCTTTGCGGAGTTCCGTCATGGCCTCTTGCCTCAAAACATGCTTGCCGGTGACTGCTGAAAAAAAAAAAAAAAACACCAGCTACGATTGAAGTCCGTAGCGGAAGCGGCGTGAAAAACAAAAACAACTAGGGTTTAGGGTTTAGGATTTGGGGTTGGGGTTTAAGTTTAGTTTAATGGAAAATAAATAAATAATTTGGGCTCTGTATACAGGGTGACCCAGAAAAAAAAGAACTTTGTAATAAAACAGTTAATTTTAACTAGGGGGTAGGGTTAGGGTTGGGTTTTCAGTGGAAAATGCCCTAAGTTGGTTCTTTTTTTTTTTTTTTTTTTTTAAAGTGATACCGCTTCGGATGCAGGAAGCCAGGACGGAACTCCGCAAAGATTACCATTATTTGTATTATTCAGACTATTGTTCTCGTCTTCATTGTTATCTGTACAAAGTTTCGGCTGATGTACCCTCCGGCCTTCTTCAGGTATTTCTTGTCGGATCGGGAACCATCTTGTAATTGGGAGGGAACTTTCCAGCTGTGTTAATTATTATTCTATGTTACTGCTGTCCTGACCAGGATTGAACCTGAAGTCTAGAGATAACTGGCATTTAGAACCTTTATCTATTAGGATATGTGTTCAATTGGACAATCCAGTGTGAATTTTTCAATTGCAAAAGTTACAATTTATTTTGTAAAAACGGATTTTAAGTAGCCTCTTGGCAGGCATCTTGATTGGACGGCTTTTTTACTGATGCTTATTATGTTACAACTTTTCGACTTAGACAAAAATTTGACCTTAAGTAATCAATTTAATAAATTTTAGTTCGTTTTTAAAAATGAAAAGCAGATGATATTTTGCCAGATCCAACTCTTTTCCCTAATCATCAAGAGAGAGCTTAATGGGTGACCCAATGGGTCACGTTTTGTCTAGTATATATATATATATATATATATATATATATATATATATATATATATATATACCACTGTGTATGGTTAACACTATCCCAATTGATGAGACAGTAGTAAGGCAATATATACAGTATTATTAGGAGGGTGCTCAATATCTGTGATAATAATAATAATAATAATAATAATAATAATAATCTTTTTGTATATATCTATCTGTATGGAAATATTTCCATGAAAATAGAAGGGTTGTTTACATGCAAATAAATGTATACACATTTATTTATATATATATATATATATATATATATATATATATATATATAATAGAAGTGCTTTTGATACTTTGATTCTTTATAGATATTTACTACGCTTAGTTTAGATGTTAAACAAGGCCAGAAGTATGGGGCGTCTAACGAGAATCGATCTCACTAACAATGGTCTGCGAATCTAGCTTGCTAACTATTACACCACGTGAGGTGCCCACTTGGATTCTATATAAGCAAAAAAGAAGAAAAAAAAGAAAGAAAAACCAACTGTCGAAGACAGAAAATAAAGAAAACGTCCAAGCCTCTAATTTATCTTCCCATTTTTTTTATTTAAAAAAAAAACATAACTGTCATGTTTACACCAATATGACTTGCTCGATCGACAAAACCCTTTTACCCTGAAGAACAACGACTCTTAACCTAAAAATTTACTATCACCGGTGGTGCTGTGTGTACTGGGTCTCTTTTTTTGTTGGTATTACTACTATATTTACTCTAGTCGTTGTTGCCATTGCTACGATCACTTCTGCTGCGGCTACTGCCATTACTGCAACTGCTGCGACTAGTTTTCCTCTAAATTCTAAAAGCAACGAAATAGATATATTGATGGAATGGTTTTCAATGCCAAAGAGTCTTTCGGCCTCCTTTTTTCTTCTCTTTGTTTTTTTCTTTCTTATTTTTTTTTTTTTTTGTATTCATTGTGTTCCAACATCTGACCGGGTTCTCTGAAAGTCTTTGAATTCTTCTTTCATCACGTGATTTCAAATGATTCCTTTGGAGATTATTTTGGGATTTTCGATGGGAAAAGCTCAGGCCGCTGATATATATATATATATATATATATATATATATATATATATATATATATATATATATATATGTGTGTGTGTGTGTATATATATATATATATATATATATATATATATATATATATATATATATATATATATATATATATATATATATATATATATATATATATATATATATATATATATATATATATATATATATATATATATATATATATATATATATATATATATATATATATATATATATATATATATATATATATATATATATATATATATATATATATATATATATATATATATATATATATATATATATATATATATATATATATATATATATATATATATATATGGCCAGGTTAGCTCAGTCGGTAGAGCGTTCGGCTAGAAAACACAAGGTTCCTAGTTCGATACCGGTCCCCGTCAACTCAGCGTATGAGTAGCACAGGGATCTGTGCGGTAAAGTAAGGAGCTGATGGTAGGTGTGGTGCTCCACCTCAGATGCTAAAATCTCCTTGGTCTAGCGCTATTGAAAAGGGGATAGACTCCCTCGCTGACTGGCTGATACCGATTTTAGGCCGCCCCGCCGACTTTAATTAAATTAACTAATATATATATATATATATATATATATATATATTTATTTATTTATTTATTTCCAATCGCTCCCTGTCTTCCAATCGCTCAGTTTAAACTTATTAGTATATATATATATATATATATATATATATATATATATATATATTCTCACACACATTCATAAATACAGACACAGAGACACAGAGACACAGGCGCACAGATAGACACATATTCCCACACAAGCACTCACATACTAGCACACACACTAGCACACACACACACACACACATATATATATATATATATATATATATATATATATATATATATATAATAATCACAAATATAATTATTCCTTCATAGCAACCGACAGTATTCGCTATATTAACTGTTAAAGTTCCAATACTTACTTTCAGCCTTTACATAAGTTCTTTATATATATATATATATATATATATATATATATATATATATATATATATACACACACACACCTATATATATATATATATATATATGTGTGTGTGTGTGTGTGTGTGTGTGTGTGTGATGTACTCATCGGTCAAGGGCCCACAGTCCAATTGCACCACCGACACATAGGGGATGAGCTGATATCAGAAGAATAGTGCAGCCTTGTGCATATATATATATATATATATATATATATATATATATATATAATATACTCAACCTATTATTAAATCGTCAAATAATTTGTTAGTAAAAATATACTACTAAACTCCACCTGGGGAAAAGTGAAAAAAAGAAAAGACCAAGTAGGTTACACCAACCGAAAATAATTGATTAACTCTCGGCCAAAAGAAAGAAATTCACATATAGATAAATAAATAAATAAATGAATAAATAAATATATATATATATATATATATATATATATATATATATATATATATATATATATATATATATATATAAACCGCTAGAATTGTCTACAGCTAAAATAGAAAAGTGCTCGATACCTAAGTAGACTAAATTATTATAAAGTTAATCCTAATGAGTCAGATATACCTACTAATAGTTTCGCTTAGTGGCTCATCAGGGCAAGAATCAGATTCTGGACCTGATGAGCTACTAAGCAATTAGGATTAACTTTTATATATATATATATATATATATATATACCTATCCGTAGGTTGGTTATCAGGTAAGTCGGTATTGGGAAGATTCTAATTTAGACCTTTTTTCCAACAACGGAATTTTAAAGTTGTTCAGGCCCAAATTGAGAGCTCAATGTTTAGTATCATTGAACAGAGCAATATAAATGGTCAATAAAAAATAAGTAAGATATTGTACTTTCTTATGTGTAAGTAAAGTTGCGTGGTGGCCTATTGTTAGAAATAGCTGGACAGTGAGAGACTCTATCCCCCTTTCACCAGCTCCAGACCAGGGAGATCGAATTTGTGTCTGAGGTGGAGCGCCACACCTACCAACCAGCTCCCCACCTCACAACACAGATCCAAATTGTGCTACTCATGTGCTGCTTTGGAACCTTCTGCCACCTAGAAAATATCCATAGTACTTATCAAGTAGTTACTAAATTAGTCTACTTGGTTTGATACCGGTCCTTGCCAACTCAGCGTATGAGTAGCATAGGGGTACGTGCGGCAAAGTGGGGAGCTGATGGTAGGTGTGGCACTACACAAGACGCTAAAATAATCTCCCTGGTCTAGTGCTAGTGAAAAGGGGATAGACTCCCTCGCTGCCTGGCTGATACCGACTTTAGGTGACCCCGACAACTTTACTTATTTACTTTAATTATAGTTATAAATCTTGCTATGAAAACATAGTTTCACATAGTGCTAATGCTCTTGGGAAATGTATGAATCGAACTATTCACATCCAGCTATGGGTAATAACCTTGGTGTGGCAACCAGTCTATGTGAAAGAAAACTCTTAATTCAAACCTGTAAAACTTTGCTTTAAAAATTGACCTTGTGTCACATCCTGCTCATGGATAGCATTCCTATTTGATTTTTTTTATTTGAGGTTCTAGTTATTTAATCACATTAGTTATATAGAACTCTGTAAATGGAGTTCAGAACTGTTTGAATTATGCAAATATCCCCAGTTGTTCAAAAGTTATGGGAATTTAAAGCCCCGAAATTGGGAGTACAAAATGGACATGATTTTTTTTTTTTTTTAATATGTAAAATTACGGACCAATTCAAAACAAGAAATTCAGTCATTTCTTCACCTTTTGTTTATTTTATTGGAGCAATTTTGATAAAAGTTGACATTCTTATGTAAACTTGTATGTTCTTTCTGATTCTGCACTCATAATTTATGTATCTCCGTGCTGAAACCCATTATTTGGGGAATAAAAAGTAGGGATATCAACCTTTTTTTTTCAAAGTTTACCACAAGATTATTCAACATTTTCATTTTAATACAGTATATATACACATATATAGTATTAATTTATATAAATAACATCACTTTGGACTTTAAAATACCTTTTTGAATACCTGCTATATTTTATTACATGCAAGAAATAGAATAACTCTTTATTTAATTTTATTTAACAAAGCCTGTCTTGCGTGTGTAGCTTTGTTTACGTGAGTTAGTTTTTAGTTTGAAAAAATCCTGACGTTATATAATTATTAAAATTTCGCACATTATATATGAAAATATTTCTGAAACTATATTCTATTAATTATATAGTGCTCTTTTTTCTTTTCTTATCCTATACTTTTTGAAGAAATCTTCGTCAACTTTGGTCTGTTGTGGTTTCGCTTCCAAAGGTCGGAAAAGAAAAATACAAGTTTCTGCTGGTAGTTAAAGGTATCTTCTAATTAAGTTAAAATTTCAAGAATATTGATAAAGATTATATATTTTGATTTTACAAATAATGTAACACGTTAGAATTTGACCACGGAAAAAAATTGTATACGGCATTTTCGCTTGTTTGAAGACAAAATACCGTTTTAACTCGTTGTAAAAAATTATTCAATGGATAAAAAACACATAAAAATTACATATTTAGAATGATTACTTTATTTTAATTCCAATCATATAAATATTTAAAAAATTGGACCATGAGTACGCAAGAAATTACTATTTAAACTGATATGGTCTGAATAAAACGTCGCCTTTTGAGAGTTGTGTTTATATTTGGAAGACAAGTAAAATTGATTCTTTTTTCAAAATTCAAAGTTTCAAAGCCAAACCCCGACGATGTAGCATCATTTACATTTCAAATATTATATATAAAAATAATTCTGAGACTATCTTCTATTACTTATATAGTCTTTTTTTTTCTTTTTCTTTTTTTTTTACTTATCTATACTTTTTGAAGAAATCTCCATCAACTTTGGTCTGTTGTGGTTTCGCTTCCAAAGGTCGGAAAAGAAAAATACAAGATTCTGCTGGTAGTTAAAAGTATTCCCTAATTATGTCTAAAATTTCAAGAATATTGATAAAGATTAGCTACTTTGATTTTGAAAAACAAAATAGTGTATAAATTTAGTCTAAAAAAAGTAACATTTTGTTTTAGACTGTTCGAAGCAAAATATCATTTTAACTCACTGTAAAAAATCATTCAATGGATAAAAACACATAAAGCTTAGATATTCAGAAAGATTATTTTATTTTCTTTCTAACCATACGAATATTTTAAGATTGGACCAGAAATACATGAGAAATTGCGATTTGAACCGATGAAGGTGAAAATTTGTCTATGTCCACCGATTTTACCAAACGAGCTGGTAATGCTATGCTGAGAGGTTTACAAGTCACTTCTGATACCCTGAGACATTTACCTTTTCAAAATGCATTAAGAGAATTTTCCCATCTGAATGGCACGGATGACAAAATTTTGAGAAAGACTCACGGAAACAGCATAGTCAGAGCAAAATTACGACTAAGCCTACGTAAAAACAAAAAGCAAACCAGTAAATCTGTACGATACGACTGGCCGACACTTGCCAACAGCGATATATGCAATCGCTACTCTGTGGCAGTAAGAAATAAATTCGATATCCTTCAGGAGACACCTGAAAGCTTCACTCCAAACGAGGAATACGAAAACTTTGTCAGTGCCCACCTAGAAGCAGCAGCTGAGTGCGTACCGACCAAACTAAGAGCTGAACACTCTGTTCCATGGGAGACAGAAGCAGATAGAGAAAAAAGAAACAATATCAAAAAAGCAACCCAACGTAATAAAACAAACCCAACTAACACCAATTTACACAACCTTAAGAAAGCCCAGATAGAACTGACCAAAACATACAAAAAAGAACAAATAGAATACATCTAAGTACAAACAAATAATATCAGACAATCGGTGGAAGACAGACAGTCGTGATTAGCATGGCAAACAGTAAATGAAATTAATGGTAGGAAATGCACCTCTAGATCAAACCTAAAGGCAACCAGCCAAAAAGATAGACTTCAGAAATGGAAAGACCACTTCTAGAAACTTCTGGGTAATCCCCCTAAAATCATAGAAAATAATACCCAAAAGATCGTAGATAGACACCTAGACATCAAACTGGGGGATTTCACAACAGAAGACCTTAACGAAGTCTTAAAGAAACTAAAAGGTAGAAAATCTGCAGGTCTTGACGAAATACCCCCCGGTGTATGGAAGATGAGAAAGTTCAATGACATACTGCTTAGGCTATGCAATGCAGTATATGGACAAAATAGAATAGATAAATGGACGAAAGGCTGCATCCTCCCATTCACCAAAAAAGGGAGACTTCGGAATCGCTAAAAACTACAAAGGCATAACTCTTACTGCTATTGCAGCTAAGATATATAATGCCCTTCTTCTTAATCGCATCCTATCCGAAATAGAGAAAATCCTTAGGAAAAACCAAAACGGATTCTGTAGAAATCGATCCACAACCTCCTGACTATACGACGGATCATAGAAGGGATTCGAGCAAAGAATCTAGAGGCAACGCTGCTATTCGTAGATTTTTCCAAGGCATTTGATTACATACACAGAGGGAAAATGGAACAAATACTACTAGCATACGGTATCCCCAGAGAGACGGTTGCCGCTATAATGATGCTCTACAAAGACACTAAAGCAATCGTACGCTCAACTGATGGTGAGACAGATTTCTTTGACATAGGTGCAGTTCTACAAAGAGATACATTAGCACCATATATATTTATAAAATGCCTAGACTACGTACTCCGAACATCATTAGATACCATAAAAGAAAAATGCTTCACACTAAAAAAAGGCAAGAAGCAGGTGATATCCCGCTGATGACCTAGCACTGCTTGCAGATACACCGGAACAGACCGAGTCACTACTACATAACCCGGAGAAGGTGGCAAAGAATATCGGCCTCTATGTGAACTCCGATAAAACTGAGTTCATATGTTTCAAAAAGAAAGGAGACATATCCACAATCGACAGTAAGCCTCTAAAGACAGTAGAACAACTCACATACCTAGGTAGTAATATCTCTTCCACTGAAAGCGATGTTAATACAAGAATAGGAAAGGCGTGGTAAGCTGTAAACAGACTATCAGTCATATGGAAATCCGATCTCACAGACAAGCTAAAACGACAATTCTTCCAAGCGGTGGTTGTATCAGTGCTGCTGTATGGCTGTACCACATGGACCCTGACGAGGCGCCTTGAGAATAAGATAGATGGGAGCTGCACAAGAATGCTGCGTGCGGTCTTGAACAAGTCGTGGAAACAGCACCGCACAAGGAAACAGCTGTGCGGCCTCCTATCTCACAGACCTGTTTCAAAGACATGCTGGAAACTACTGGAGGAGCAAGGACGAACTCAAAAGCGATGTTCTCCTGTGGAAGCCAGCACATGGACGTGCTAACATGGGCCGCCCAGCAAGGACTTACATTGACCAGCTCTGTGCGGATGCTGGATGCTGTGCAAAAGACCTCCCTGGCGCAATGAATGATAGAGAAGGTTGGCGAGAGATTGTCATGGATATCCGTGCTGATTGTGCGACATGATGATGATGATGATGATTATATATATATATATATATATATATATATATATATATATATAATACGTTAGGCTGCATATTTGTTTATGTTTTGTTTTTGTCTTGTTTTTTCCTATTGTACTTTTTCTTTTTCGTTCTTTCCTTTTTTTTCTTTTATTTTTTCTTTTTTTTCATTTTACTTCTTTTGGCTTTCGTACTACCTAAAAAGCCTCCTAAGGCGTTTTGTTCCTATGTGGTTTATCTATTTATCTGTGTGTGCATATGTATGTATGTATGCGTGTGTCTGTATCTGTGTGTGTCTGTGTCTGTGTGTGTGTCTGCATGAGTGTGAGCGCGTGCATGTTTGCGCATGTGAATTTATTTCACATATAAGGTGTTCTGTGTTTGAAGGTATTTGATGTATTTGCGTCCCGTAAACATTCTACTCTGAATGTGCACTTTTTGTGTGTGTGTGTGTGAGAGAGAGAGAGAAAGAGAGAGAGAGAGAGAGAGATTGAGAGAGAGAGAGAGTATGTGTAGGTGAGTGTGAACAGAGTGTGTGGGGTGGGAATGTGTGCGTGTGTGCGTGAGTGAGCATGTGTAGGTTAGTGTGAACTGACTGTGTGTATGCGTGTGAGTATGAGTGCGCGTACGTGAGTGTGAGTATGTGTAGGTGAGTATGAACTGAGTGTGATCTGAATGTGTATGTGTGTGTGTGAGGAGAGAGGGGGGTGTAGGTGAGTGTGAACTGAGTGTGTGCATGTGGGTATGTGTGTAAGTGTATGTGTGTGTGTGTGTTTGTATGAGTGAGTGAACATGTAAAGATGAGTGTGAACTGTGTGTGTGTGTGTGTGCGTGCGTGTGTGTGGGTGAGTGCGTATGTGTAGGTGAGTGTGAACTGGGTGTGAACTGAATGTGTATATGTGTATGTTTGAGAGAGAGAGAGAGAGAGAGAGTAAGTATATGTAGGTGAGTGTGAACTGAGTGTGTGCGTGTATGTAAGAGTATGTGTGTGCGCACGTGTGTGTGTGTGTGTGTGTGTGAGTGTGTAGTGTGTAGGTGAGTATGTGCTTGTGAGGATTCATGCGCGTGCATGCGCGTGCATACATTCGATTGGGGGAGGGTATCGATCTTCGTCTGATCGTTCGTGCATTTTTTCGTGCCGATTAACCCTTTGTCAACATGTTCACACACCCGCGTTTTTTTTTGTTGTTTTTTTTTTTGTTAGTTTGTTCTTTTCAGTTTGTTTGTTTTGTTTTTTTTTTTTGTGGTTTCACACGATCAACATCTTTCATCTTTCTTCTTCTTCTTCTTCTTGCAATTCTTCTTCTTCTTCTTCTTCTTCTTCTTCTTCTTCTTCTTCTTCTTCTTCTTCTTCTTCTTCTTTTCTTCTTTCTTCTTCTTCTTCTTCTTCTCTTTTCTTCTTCTTCTTCTTCTTCTTTCTTCTTCTTCTTCTTCTTCTTCTTCTTCTTCTTCTTCTTCTTCTTCTTCTTTCTTCTTCTTCTTCTTCTTCTTCTTCTTCTTCTTCTTCTTCTTCTTCTTCTTCTTCTTCTTCTTCTTCTTCTTGCCATCCCTCTACTTCTTTTACGAGGAGAAGGTACGTGCGGCAGATGTGATTGCAAGGAAATAGTCTTGGCGAGCCGAGTTCAAATCTTTGCGTTTGATTTTTGGGCAAAAGGCCTTGGGAACAACATGAATTCCCCACAACTATATATATATTAAAACTCGTATTTTTAAGACCGTTAACATCTTGCAACACCCATTGGTTAAAAATAAGACGGTCAAAATCGTCCAAGATGAAATGCAAAAATGTAAATCCGGATTATCCTGTATTGCTTATCCGCCGAATTCTTATTTCTTATGAGTGTCGTCACCTCAGCTAAATAATGGCCCATTCCGTTTTTATTATAAAGAAAGACAAAGGATATGCTACACCGAAAAAATTTAATAAGAAAGAAAGAAAGAAAGCAACGGAAAGATAGAGAGAGGGGTGATCTCCCGGAAGCGATGACGCTAATCTTTTTCAATCGAACATAATGACAAAAGCAGGAAAGAAAAAAAAAGGAGTGAGAGAGCGTTAAATCGAGATTATAATACTTTTTACATATTGAACTATTTGGCAATAGCTATTAAGTAAACATATCAAACATTGTAATAAGTAAATTACCATAATGTGGTATATCCACAGGTACTGCTAGTGAGTAAATAGTCTTCATTAAGCAACCAGTCTAGGAAAAGGAAAAACTCTGAATTCAAAACCTGAGGAGTGCTGTTATCAGCCCATCCAAAGCGTATTGTTTGGTTTTGGTTTGGTTTTACGGAGCAACTTCCCTACTCGCCCGACCTGGTTCCATGTGATTTTTCCTCTTCCCCAAGCTCACGGGGGTTATCAAGGAAACCCGTTTTAAGGATGTACGCGACATCAAAAAGGCCGTGACGACAGAGCTACGGAGAATCCCGGAAGCATCGTTCCAGGGGTGCATGCAAGTATGGCAGAAAAGGATGGGAAAGTGCATTAGACTCCAGGGGATTATTTTGAA
>CM042165.1:24961334-24966334 GCA_023376005.1 Doryteuthis pealeii
GTTGCTTCCAGAGAATGCCTTTTGGTCTGGTCATGTCACAAGATGTATTCCAGCAGAAATGGACATGATTATGGAGAAATGCCCTGGTACACTAGGACTCATAGACGACGTCATAGTATATGGCAAAACCAAAAAGGAGCATGACCAAAATCTGCACAACTTGATGGTGAGAGCAAAAGCTAAAGGACTTAGTTTTAACAGCGAAAAATGCCAAATAGACCAAAAGCAGATACACTTCTTTGGGGCCATATATGACAAAAAAGGCGTACGCCCTGACCCTAAGAAAGTGGAAGAGATTAAACTACTACCCAGCCCAAAGAGCATCACAGAATTACAAAGAGTGCTAGAAATTATCACATACATGGCACCATTTATTCCACATCTCTCAGATCTTACAGCACCAATTCTACTAAAAAAGGAGTCGAAGTATGGGTGGACCGAAAGTCACCAAATGTCGCTGCAGGCGATAAAAGATTTGATTTGCAAAGAAATGCTGCTAACATACTTCGACCCTAAAAAAGAAACCGTAATTCAGGTAGATGCATCCAACAGAGGCCTAGGTGCAGCCCTACTGCAGGAGGGAAGACCCATAGCATTTGCCTCAAAATCGCTGACAGAAACAGAACAACGATATGCAAACATCGAGCATGAGCTCGTAACAGTTGTTTTCGGGTGTGAGTGTTTCCGAACGTACATCTATGGTTGTGCTTTCCAGGTAGAAAGTGATCACAAGCCCCTAGAGATGATCAACTTAAAAAACCTAATTGCAGCCCCTCCTCGACTCCAACGAATGTTATTACACCTACAAGGGTATGACATGACTATTGCTTACCGCCCAGGAAAGGAAATGGCATTAGCAAATGGTTTTTCCAGACTCCCCATCAAGAGAGCGAAAGAAGCTATCGACCTGGACATAAAAGTCGATTTTGTACAATTTTCAGCTCAGAAGTGACACAGATTCAACTGGCAACCAATGCTGACCCAACAATGTGCGAACTAAGGGAAATGATCCTGCACGGTTGGCCCGATACGTTCAGGGAAATTGGGAAGAATATGCGACCATACTGGCCCTACCGGGATGAGTTAGCAATAGAAAATGGGATATTACTCAAGGGTGAACGAATCATCATCCCAAAATCCCTGCAAAAAGAGGTACTGCACAAGATCCATTATGGCCATCAGGGAATGGAAAAATGCATGTTGCGAGCAAAAAGCTGTGTATTCTGGCACCACATCAACCAAGATATTGACAGATTAGTCCAGCTGTGCGATGCCTGCAAGGAGCACCAAAGAATGCAAGGTGCTGAGACCTTGATGCCACATGAGGTCCCAGTCAGACCATGGCAAATCGTAGCCACTGACTTGTTCCACTTCGAAGGATCAAATTTTATCCTCATTGTGGACTACTACTCCAAATACCCCTTTGTGAGGAAGTTAAATAATTTCTCCAGCCAGGAGGTTATAAACACGATGAAGCAAGTGTTTGGAGAGAATGGCATTCCAGAAAGAGTAATCAGTAATAACGGAGCACACTATAGCTCAGCTGCATTTAAGCAGTTTGCGAAAGAATGGGGATTTGAACATCGCACATCATCTTCGAGATAACCACAATCTAATGGACTTGCGGAACGTTGTGTGCAGTCGATTAAATCCGCCATCAAAAAAGCCAAGTCAAGCAACCGTGACATCGACATGTCACTGCTATGCCTTAATACAACTCCGATAGATCACACGATACCCTCACCTGGAGAAATGCTGTTCAACAGAAAAATAGTAAGCAACATTCCAATGAAATGTACTAACCACAGTGCGAAAAAAAGCGGAAATATCAGCTCGCTTATACAAGCGACAAGCTGAACAAAAAGCTTACCACGACCAGCATGCAAAAGACCTACCTGACATCCAAATAGGACAGCAAGTTAGGATGTATGACAAGGACACGAATAGATGGAACCCTGCAGTTGTCACACAGACATGAACGGAGCCAAGGTCCTACATCATTAAAACCCCATCTGGACAGGTCCTCCGCAGGAATCGAAAACACCTGAGGGGAGACCCATCTACAGCAACTAGGGATCAACCTGAGATTATGCCATCCAGAGTGGAAACCAACACACAAAAAAATATTCAAACAAAAATACTAAATACCCCATTCCAAACTAGCAATCATCATGTCCCACAGGAATCACAGACAAAATACAACACAACAGAAAAGAAAACAACCAAATCTGGTCGGATAATAAAATCACCGGCAAGATACTGCGAATGAAACAACAAAAACATTTCTTTTTTATTTTGTGAACTCATCAAAAAGAAAAATCCCTTCATGGACACACACACACAAAAAAGCAAAAAAAAAAAAACATTTCTTTTAATTTCTGTAAGGTACACATAAATATTTTTTTTTAATGAAAAATCTATGTGATCACAACTGAACAATTATATTTTTGATTTATTATGTTATATGCAAATAAAATTAAAATAAAAAATTGTAAGGGGAAAAAATTATTCTTGTAAAACAGGGGATGTGATGGTTTCGGTTGTTGAATACTATCCGAACCATTAAGAGTTACTGCCCTTGAACAGGGAGATAGAGAGAATAAAAGATGGCTTCTTAACCCTATACACGTCGTTCTCGTGTTCCTCATTGTAATTCAGATAACTTATCACATATTATCTATCTAACCATCTATCTATCTATCTATATGTGCTTTTATCTGCCTGGCTATACATCAATACATACATTAGAGACGCGTAGTGTAATGGTTAGAGTTGTAGGAAATGGAATCATCGACCCGAGTTCAAATCCTGCACGAGACTGTTTGCATTTCACATACCGCTAATACCCTTGGGAAAGTTAAGCATCCAACTCTCCCTCCAGCTATGAGTAAATAATAGGGCAGATTATGCTTTTTAACCTTAGCTAGGTAACCAGTCTAGGAAAAGGAAAACTCTAAATTCAAACTTAAATTCCGCTTAAGAAATTTACCTTGTGTCACATCATACTCGTGCGGAGGGGTTGGTAAATATATATACATAGTCTTGGTAAACATCGCCGAAATGCACTAAGTGGGTCATTAGTGATGTTACACCAGTATCCTTACAGATTTCGGGTTTTGCAATATTATATCTGTTCCACAGGTAGACCTGACATATTATCCGGCCGCCTCCTTTCCATATTCGCTCTGTGTATTTTACGAATAGTTCATAAATTCTTACATATTGGCCCAGGGATACGTAACAGCCACGCAGAGACTTGCTCGGTACTTGTATAAACTAGGAGATTGAAGGAAATACTTAACTAAAAAAGTTAATCTTTAAACATACGCTCATTACTACATTTTGGAGGGCGTCGTCAGTAATGTCAATCGCTTGGTTCATCGGGAAGTTTCGGGTCTTACATACATCAGTCTGCAATACTAAAAGTGATGTCACCCATGATACAGCTGAAACTAGTTTTGAGCCCTTAATAAAAATGGATTAAATGCTGCCAGCTCAAATAAACATAAATTTTCTAATCTCGGATCAGTTAGAAGAATTCTTGCTCTCAGTTTTCCCAATTTCATTTTTATTTGAACCAACAATCAGAGTTTGATCGAAAGGAGTCGAGGAATAATAGATGAGAAAAACTTTCTATCAAAAAGTGTTTTAATACTTTTGAGAGGAGTCCCTTGGAAAGAATTTTTCATTTATCCCCCTCATTTCATTCATTTTTTTTCATCCATTCATTCATTTTATCATTAATCTTTAGCTAAATAATTTAGAAGCATACGCGAAAACTTAAATAATATACCACAATAACTCAGAACATTTATAGGTTCGCGCTTTAATGACATTAATATTTAAAAATCACTAACTATATATATATATATATATATATATATATATATATATATATATATATATATATATATATATATATATATATATATATATATATGGTGGACTCTCCTATCGTGAACGATAGATGAGGGTCAGCAGAGAGTGATTTATTTCCTCCCATGTTGTGCATGCTATCAAGAAGACATTTTGTGTTTCCTCGAGTGTGATAGTAGCCCAGCCTTGTTACGAGATATGAAGCCACACTGACAAATGAAATGTTCTAAGGCAGGAGTCAGAAAGGTGATTCTTCGTGCTGTTACACATTTCCGAGAGACAGCATCCGTAGAGAGATAACAGCTATTCCAGTTGATATGCTAAACCACACTTTACGTGAGAAATCGAGCTCTCGAATGTTTTCGTCATGGTGGTGACCATCTCAAGGACATAATATTTAAATCTTTGATCCGATGTAAACTTCCGGTGTACCAGTTATATATATATATATATATATATATATATATATATATATAAACTCCGACAGTATAAAAAAAACTCCCGGCTTTATAGTCTGTAATTACACAATACAAATTTTTGCCTTGAGAAAAAAAATATTAAAAAAAAAAGACCAAATTATATGCACCTCCTGAAAATAATCAAATGGTGCTATTAAAATGGAAAAAAAATGGAAAAGTTACTTAATTTAAATATACTGAGTCAGAATTATCCTGATGATCCGTCAGGAGAAACCTGGGTAGTTATTTTCTGACACATTAGGCTTATTATATATATATATATATATATATATATATATATATATATATAGGTTATTTCCTATAAGTCTAACATCAACAAAGGGGAACCACTCTTATCTATTTTCCAATTAAACTAACCCTAGACCCTAACCCTAACCATAAACCCTAGACCCTAACTCTAACCCCGTCTTCTTTTTTTCCTAGTAGATCAATAAATAAATAATTTATCAGTCATGGGTGGTTCCCCTTTGTTGATGTTAGACTTATAGGAAATACACACACACACACACATATATATATATATATATATATATATACTAGCAAATATATGCACCCTTCGGGTGCAAGTATTTAAGTTTTAATGTAATAAAATATTGTATTAAATTAGAAAGGCTAATGAAACTAAATAAGAATGCAGATAAAAAG
>CM042165.1:24971334-25001334 GCA_023376005.1 Doryteuthis pealeii
TTGTAAAGAAAGAAAGAAAAAGAAAGAAAGAAAAAGAGTTGTAAAAGAAATAAAGCAAAAAGAAAGAAAGAAGGAGAGTTGTAAAAGAAAGAAAGAAAGAAAGAAAGAAGAAGAAGAAAGAAAGAAGTAAAAGAAAGAAAGAAAGAAAGAGTTGTAAAAGAAAGAAAAAAGAAAGAAAAGAAAGAAAGAAAGAAAGAAAAAGAAAGGGGCAAGAGTTTTAAACAAAAGAAAGAAAGAGGGTTGTAAAAGAAAGAAAGAAAGGAAAGAAAAGAAAAATAGGGAAGGTGAACAGAGAGAGGGACAGCAAATTGGAAATGGGTACGCAAGCAAAAGAAAGAAAGAAAGTAAGAAAGAAAGGAAAAAAGAAAGAAAAGAAAGAGTTGAAGAAGAAAGAAACAAACAAAGAAACAACGAAAGAAAAAATTGTAAAAGAAAGAGTTAGAAAGAAAGACAAAAATATGTAAGTGAAAGAAAGAAAGCGAACGAGAAAGAAAGAAAGAAAGAAAGAAAGAAAAAAAGAAAGAAAGAGAAAAAAACTGCGGATTTACTGTTCGTACAAATAACAGGAGTAAAAGAAATTGTAGGGATAAATGTTTGTGTTAATTGATGTTTGAAAGGCCCACAATGCCCAATTCTAACAATGCCCATGTACGCGTGTATGCATTTACCCTACCCCCTTCACCTTTAACCTAATTTAAGCTACGGGCTAGCTGCTTCTGTAACTTAACATACAAATATATTTCACGCTCTCTAAATCACCCTCATAACCCTCAAAGAGAAACTAACATATATATCGAGGAGGTCATCAAGATATACAAAGAGAAGGGGAAAGTGACAGGCAGAATGTGAAGTAAGAGATAGGTTTTTTACTTAATTGCAAATTACGACTAATCAAAACCAATTAAAATGGATTTTTTATAACTCATCCTAGAACTAAGGAATATTTTGATATTAATTTTTTTTTGTGATTAAACTAAACTGGAAAAAGGCCTTTAGCAAACAATTATTGATTCACTCAGCTATAATAATAATAATAATAATAATAATAATAATAATAATAATAATATGTATATATATATATATATGTTATCATAATGGAGATTGTGTGTCAGTAACTGAAACTACGTCACCACCAAAGTCACAAATCCCTTAATTATTTATGTTATATTCTCAATAGTTATTAAATAATAATCATTTATCATTCAATTTTAATTGGCATCTTATTTATTAACACTATTTCTATTAAGGTGTATCTGAGATAGATTTGCCTCCAAACAGCCCAGATCATCAATGTGTTTAAATCCTACGATATGTGTTATATATCATTAAGAAATAAATGTTGACATAGTATATGGTGTTAATAATTTGCATACAGGTTTTGATGAAATCTGTGTTTAATAAATAATTACTGGGTGATATTGATTTCTAATATTATCGCTTTATATTGAAATCAATTAGAAAAAAGTAAAAATAAGTATAATATATCTGGTGTTCTTATTTAATTTCATTAGTCATTCTAATTCAATATGATATTTAATTATATTAAAATTTAAATACTTGTGCCCGGATGCGCATTTTTGGGCTAGTAATATATATATATATATATATATATATATATATATATATATATATATATATATATATATATGGGAGTAAATATGGAAAATAAATCCGACAATATAAAGAAAATTTGAAAAAACAAGTGTTCCGAAAATGGGATGAATTTAATAATCGATGTTTAAAACATTTCGGTTACATTGAACCTTCATCAGGATGTCTCTTGGGGTGAAGAAAATGATGGATGTTTTTATATGTGTCAGGAGATGAAAATCTTTTTAGTTATGTAACTGTATTTGATCAGCGTTTTATTTTTGAAAGGCAAGTCGCGATCTACTCACGCGAAGGTGTTATGACGCGTGACGCAACTCGAAGAAATGCAAAAGACGAGAAAAAGTATTAATGGACTGATTATTTTTAAGAGAACATAGGGAAACAAAGTGGGAATGATAACTAAATAAATAATTAAATGAAGCCTGGTATTTAGTAATTATTTAACACTATTTAACTAGAAACGGAGATATAATAAATAATACATGTCAGTTATTAAGGGAACAAAGTGGGAATGATAACTAAATAAATAATTAAATGAAGCCTGATATTTTGTAAATATTTAACACTATTTTAGCTAAAAACATCCATCATTTTCTTCACCCCAAGAGACATCCTGATGAAGGTTCAATGTAACCGAAATGTTTTAAACATCGATAATTAAATTCATCCCATTTTCGGAACACTTGTTTTTTCAAATTTCTATATATATATATATATATATATATATATATATATATATATATATATATATATATATATATATATATAATTGTGTCTCTCAACACAAAGCAAAAAAAAATGATTTAATGACAGCATGTAACTCAGAAAACTCGAACGTTAGGGCAGTCAAAAGTCAAGGTAGCACTATTAGGGCCGGGTTAGCTCAGTTGGTAGAACGTTCGGCTAAAAACCACGAGGTTCCTAGTTCGAGAAAGAGCGTGTGAGAGAGAAGGAGAAAGAGTGAGAAAGCGAGAGGGGGGCGAGAAAGAGTGTGAGAGTGAGAAAGAGAGTGAGAAAGAGAGTGTGAGAGATAGGGAGAGATCGCTATTTCGAGCGTGAGAGATAGAGAGAGATCGCTATTTCGATCCTACGCAACAAAAGAACCTGGAATTGTGAATGCTTATTTTAACTCCAATAGAAGAACTACACTGCGAAGACTGCATAACACAAACCTCCTATCCCTATTTCTCTTATTCAATCTTGTGTCAGACCTGGGTAAAGCGAGTAAACATCGAACGACGATGTGAGATTGATATAACGATTCGAAACTAGGTATTGCCAAAATGTTGTTTCATTTTCATTTTAAAAACGAATTAAGATTAATTAAATCGATTAAGGTCAATTTTTTGTCTAAGTAGAAAAGTTGTAACATAATAAGCACTAGTAAAAAAAAAAAAAAAATTTTTAAAGAAATAATAATAATAATAATATTACATAAGTAATTTATTTTTAATACATTTTAAACTATTATTTTCTGTCAATTTTGCTCATTTTTTTAATGTATTTCCAAACTAAAAAAACATATTATTTAGGATTGTAAGGCTTATAAGAGTTTCTTCTTAGAAATCAATAACAAAAAACAATAAATACACTCAATTACAGAAGAATTAATAACTTTTAAATGAAATATCTTTATTTTTGGTCTAAACACGCAGAAAAAAAGACGCTCTAAAAAATTCTTGTGCATTTGTTTATAAAATAAAATGACCGAGAAAAAATGTCGCGGGACCTCTACTTGTATGGGAGGTCGTATTTGATGAAAAACAATTATCAAAAATCAGGGAATTATCTGATTTTAATTTTAAAAAATTGTGTTGACTTATTAATCAAATAATTCTTTTCTTTTTTTTTTAATTACTGAATCGTTTCAATCAAACTGATTCAATAGAAATAAATGAAAATTCTTTAAAATAAATATTTCAATTTATGCCTACCATAGCAGAAACAATTTATATTCATTTAGAATATGAAACGCCTAATTTTAAGCTTCAAATTTCATATTTTTAGATTCTAAAAAACAAATCTTTATTTAATAAAGAGTCTACTTTTGAATTGTTATCTAATAATCTTTGGAAAAAAATCAATTTAAAAATAACGCCCCCATCCTTTTAGACAGAACAAATATCGATGTATAATTTTTTTCACTGATATTCTAGAAGCTAATTATATATAAAAACAACAGATTAAAAATAAAAATCTCGAAAAAATTAAAAGAATTTTTTTTTTTACATTTAATTTTCCGATTTTCGGTACCTATTTTCTATCAGAATAGCTCCCTTAATTTTTTTTCTATTCACACCTTCGGTCTTTTGTCTTTTCATTTATACTATAATTAGTTTCGAAAGTATATAACCCAACCGATATTTTGCGCCCCCCCCCCCCAAAAAAAAAAAAATTAGGTGGGGATCAAAGTTAAGTGACTTGAAAAAAATCAGAAAGTTTCGAAATTAAATAACTGATGCATTATAAAATTCATTCATTGATAGATCAACACTGAAAATTTCATTAAAATCGGATAATTCCCTGATTTTTTGGTAATTTTTTTTCAATCGAGACTTATTTTGTAAAATACGGATTTTACGTCATCTTTGACACTCCCTATAGTTTACGTACTGCCCCCACTCCCAATAAAAATTTTCCCCAAGGTCCACCTTCTTATCTACCAGACTACTAGCATAACCATTCCCCATCCCTTTTCAAAAACTTCTACAGCGGAATACGTGTTACGTACGTGATCTCAAAGCTAACGACTGCACTGTGTCAATCCACTAACAGAGAAAGGGGGACAAAGGTAGATTCTCTTTTTTATGATCCAATCAGGTTTCTCTCGCACATCGATTCTTTGTGCGTCTGCGCGAGCACATACTAGCGGGCTCTGAACACCGGGTTAGAATCATGGCTCATAGCGTCATAGGATCGTCTTTTATTTATTTGTTTATTTATTTTTGATGCTGCGCAGAGGACCTCGCCAGTGCATTGCATTGAATGATAGGGACGGTTGACGAGAGATTGTCATGGATATCCATGCTACAAGCGTGACATGATGATGATGATGATGATGATGATGATGATGATGATTCAGTGTCCTTTGATTCTATGTCAATTACAGTTGGTTGGTTAGATTTTACAGCATTGTCAACCCTTCTTGGGTTATTTTATGCCGAAGAGATTTTGTTTTATTCATTCTTGATGGGTATTGATTTTTTTTTTAACTAAATATTTTTAAAACATTTAAAAAAAACTCTTTTTTGTCTATTTAACCCATAGATGGAACCCTAATAGGTACCACCACTCCGGGTCAGAGTGAACCTGGGCGTTGTGGGGATGAAGGGGTACTCCACATTCCCCAGAGCTGGAACTTTATCATTAGATACAGTTTAACGTCATACCCAGGACACTCTCGATTACGGACGCCCCCCCCCCATCCACACTATGTTACAACAAACATCTGCACTGTATTCGATTGATTGATTGATTAATTGATTGATTTTAACCGCATGTCAACCATCTAGTTTAATTTTAAACCTATGTCAACCCTTATTGAGTTATTCTATACTGAGGACCTTTTGTTTTATTCATTCCTGATGTGTATTCAGTTTTTTTTTTGGGGGGGGGTTAACTCATTTTTTTCATGTAACCCACAGATGGAACAGATACTACCACTCCGGGTCAGAGGAGATCTGGGAGTAATGACGATGAAGGGGTATTCCACACTGCCCAAAGTTCCAAAATTAGAACAGTACATATTTACCTACCCCTCCGCACCATCAGGATGTCGCACAAGGTCAATTTTTTAAGCGGAGTTTAACAGGTTTTAATTAGGGAAAATAAAAATCTCATTAGAAAAATAAGTTGTATACTTCAGGTCAAAAAGCTAAGGGAAGAGTATGTGAAGGGAACTGAGTTAGTTAAATTTTGGCAGTTAGTTGAAGGGGCCAGACGTGATATTGTCGGTTGTCTGTCTCAGGTAAGCCATCTTCTCACTGCGCTGTTGGACTCTTTTGGGCATTGGGTAATAAATAAGGCTTAGTAGTAGGGAAGCTCTAGAATTCATTTTACAGACAAAAATAGATTACAAAAGGTCGCCATTTTTCTCGCCTCCCCCCAAATTTTTCGAGTTTAAAATCGACATAGCTCGGCCATTTTTTGGAATTTGAAGCTCAAATTTCGGAGATTATCTTATTTTAACATAGTCCACACCTGGAAAAAATTTCAGAAAAAATTGAAGAGGGTGGGCGACATGGCCTGGAAGATTTGACATGGAATTTAGCCTCTAGGAACCATGAACAAATCTATTTGATCCATAACATGACTCAATGCGTTGACATGCCGTAAATACCAACCAACCAACCAACAACCAAAATATTAAAAAAACATTTGACTCACTGTAGTCCTTTGCCAAGTTCCTTTGTAATTGGTAAAAATATGTTATAGTCGTATCTGTAGCGGATTTATTTCATTGCTTTATCTGACCAGACGAGGAGGCCAGTGGGTAAAGAAAAACAAAACTCAGTTATGTTGTGTGTCTCTAAGAGATTTCTCCGCCGATAGTGTTTTTAAAAGTCGGTAGGCAGGTTTCCAATTCAAACAAAATGGAATGCCGATTTTTTTCCCCCAAGATCTTGCATACTAGAAAAAGAGATCCTTTTTAAAAAAAAATATCACTTCAACAATTTCTTGTGAAATGACTTGATTTGGAGCCAAACTGTGAATTTACTTAGAATCAGTGATGCACTGGTACACATAGCTCAGTGGGAAAACCAAAAATTCTGTAAAAAAAAAATTGTAAAAATTAAAAAGTGAACTTGCAAGCTTTTATGTACCGTATTTGACGGCATATAGGACGCACTTATTTTTCCACAATTTTGTCTTAAAAAAATTGCCCTGCGTCTTATACATCGTAGGTGAAGTTTGAGACCTCCCGTAGGTCTAGGCTAATCTTCTCTATGATGCTCACTAACCCAGCTTACGCTCAATACTAGAGTGGATGTGCCTGGATCACTAGAATGGATGTGCTATGTTTCTACTTGTGTAATGCACAGCTAGTTTTCAACAATATATGCTTAAATACACTAAAAAACTTTTTCCTGAATCTGACCTGCTGAAATGGGGTGCGTCTTATATGCCGTCAAATACGGTATACATATTTACCAATCCCTCCGCACGAGTAGGATGTGACATAAGGTCAGATTCTTAAGCGGAGTTTAACAGGTTTGAATTCAGAGTTTTCATTCTCCTAGACTGGTTGCCTATCCCAGATTAAAGAGCCCAGTTTGCCCTACTAATTACCCATAGCTACGGGGAGAGAAGTTGGATGCATACCTTTCCCAAATACATTATCGCTATCTGAAATGCAAACAGCCTCGGCCAGGATTTGAACTCGAGTCGACGAGTCCATATCCAACGACTCAAACCATTACACCATGCAAAACATGCTGGACACTGAGGAAGAACCAAGGACGAACTCATAAGCGACGTTCCCCTGTTGACTTCTACATACCAGTACACACCAGTGTTGGCCGACCAGCAAAAACCTACATCGATCGGCTGTGTGCGGACATTGGATACCGTCTGGAGGACATACCAAGAGTTATGGCCGATTGGGGCGGGTGGCAAGAGAGAGTCAAGGGAATCAGCTATCAATACGATTTGATGATGATTATGATGATGATGATGATGATGATGGTCTTAGTTTTAATTAGTTTTCGTATAAAAAGATGTTGATTACCATTAATCTTATTATAATGGAGATTATGTAACAGTATGTAACCGAAACTAAGTCACCACTGACGTCACGTTTCTTTAGTTATTTAAGTTATATTCTTAACGATTATGAAATAGTCAATATTTAATTTTAATTAGCATGTTATCTATTAACGATAACTCGTCTGTGTTAGATGTGCCACAAAACTGCCCATATTATTAATGCATCTAAAATCCTGTAATATGTGTTATATATATCTAAGAAATAAAGATTTACATAGTATATGGTGGGAATAATTTGCATAATGATTTTAACAAAACTGGGTTTAATAAATGATTATTTGCTACTGATTTCTAATAATATTATGTTATTCTCAAATGTATTAAAATCAATCCTATATATAATTTTATATAGAAATCAATTAAAATAACATTAGAATAAGTGTAATATTTTTATACTAGCAGTGACCTGTGGATATACTACAGTATGATAATTTAATTATTACAACGTTTGATATGTTTACTTAAGAGCTATTACTAAGTAGTTCCATATTTATAAAGTATAATAATCTTAATTTAAGTGTCTCTCACTTTTTTTTTCTTACCTTCTTTTAATCTTTTCATAATGTTCGATTATCATTATCGCTTCCACGCGCTCACCCCCTAAATAATAATTCGGCAGATAAACAACACCAGATAATTTGGATTTCCTTCTTTTCATTTCATCTTTGGACGGTCTCATTTTTAACCAGTGTGTATTGCAAGATGATAATGGTCGTACAATTAAGGAACATGTGTATCAATATATAGATTCGTTCTTATTTAGTTTCGTTAGTCTTTCTAATTTAATACAAGTTTTTTTTTTTAATAAATCACTAATTAGGACTGAACCACCCCAAGCGGATTTAACAGGTTTGAATTCAGAGTTTTCCTTCTCCTAGACTGGTTGCCTAACCAAGGTTAAAGAGCCTACTATTTACCCATAGCTGGAGGGAGAGTAGTTGGATTCATACCTTTCTTAAGGGTAAATGTGAACTGTAGCTTCGTCCAGGATTTGAACTCGGGTCGACAAGTCCATTTCGCACGACTCTAACCATTTGACCACGCGCCTCCGACCATTACATTGAAAATTAAACACTTCCGCCCGGTAGAGGGCGCATACTTTTGTTAGTTCACGTAATCAGAAAATACTCCGCTTTTACTGACACAAATTAAGTGACCGCTGGTTGAATCTTCTAAAAAAATATATTGCTTTTTATTGAGCCATTATTATTATCGCTATTATTGTCGTTTATAGAGTGGCGTCGCTAGGCAGGAAGAAATGAAATAAAATAAAATTAAAAAAAAGAAAGAAAGAAGTGAAAAACGACAAAAATCAATAAGCTACTGATTAGTCTTTAAAAAAATTGAAATATCCGGGACAAATTTAGATCTACGGAGACCCTAAATAGACCATGAAATGAATTGAAAAAGCTCAATAATTTTTTAATTCATCCTGTATGCATTATGATATCAAATTATTTTCACTCCTTTTGAGTTTTTCACATCAGCGTTAGCTGATGGTATTTCACTGAAGTCTAAGTGACAACAAGTCTCCTCATGTCTCCAGGACTCTTCTGAGTATTCTAGTCGATTACAGCAATGCAGTAGTCTGGATAGTCTCAATTCTTCCTCTAATTTCCAGGTCTTCCAGTCTTTTTTCCAAGTTTTTTTGGGGGCCGTTCCAAGTGCACCAATTACAATTGGTATCACTTTCACCCTCTATTATTATTATGTTTTCACACCTGCCGTAGCCGGTGGTTCACTGGAGGCTGACTAGCAGCAAATCTCCTTAGGTCTCCATGATTCTGTATTCTAGCCGATCTTAATAATGCTGTAGTTTTGATAGTCTATTATTATTATTATTATTATTATTATTATTATTATTATTATGTTTTCACACCTGACGTAGCGGGGATGTTCACTGGAGGCTGAGTGACAGCATGTCTCATCAGGTCTCCAGGATTCTTCTGGGTATTCTAGTCGATCCCAACAATGCTGTAGTTTGGATGGTCTATTATTATTATTATTATTATTATTATTATTATTATTCACTCCTTTTGAGTTTTTCACATCAGCGTTAACTGATGATATTTCACTGGAGTCTGAGTGACAACAAGTCTCCTCAGGTCTCCAGAACTCTTCTTAGTATTCTGGCAGATTGCAGCAGTGCTGTATTCTGGATGGTCTCAATTCTTCCTATATGTGAGTTTTTCACACCAGCGTTAACTGGTGGTATTTCACTGGAGTCTGTGTGACAACAAGTCTCCTAAGATCTCCAGGACTTTTCTGTGTATTCAATCTGATCTCAGCAATGCTGTTGTCTGGATGGTCTCAATTCTTCCTCTGATTTCCAATCCCACAAGCCTTTTTTCCAAGCGTTTTGGGACTGTTCCAAGGGCACCAACAACAATTTGACTATTATTATTATTATTATTATTATTATTACCTGTGGATATACCACAGTATGATAATTCAATTATTACAACGTTTGATATGTTTACTTAAGAGCTATTGCGAAATAGTTCAATATGTGAAAAGCATGATAATCTTGATTTAACTCTAACTTTTTTTCTTCTTTCATTCTTTTCATCTTTTCATTAGGTTCGATTGAATAAATTAGCGATATCGCTTCCCCACGCTCACCCCATTTCTCTATTTTTCCCTACTCTCTTGCTTTCTTTCTCTCTCTCTTTCTTTCTTTCTTATTATATTTTTTGTGCAGCGTGTCATTTTTATACCCTTTATTTCTTTATATTAAAAACGGAATTGTCAATTATTTAGCTGAGGTGACGACACTCCTAAGAAATAAGAATTCGGCGGAAAAGCAACACCAGATAATCAGGATTTATATTTTTGCATTTCATCTTGGACGATAATAAGGTGTTGCAAGATGATAAAGTCCTTCTTCTTCTGTTTCTTCTTTCTTCGAGATGAGGCTTGAAGATTAGTATTATTAGGACTTATTGTTATTTGTACAACGTTTCGGCCGATATACCCTCCGGCATTCTTCAGGTATTTCTTGTCGGACTCAGGAACCTTCTTTTCGAACTCGGGAACTTTCTTGTCGTATTCGGGAGCCATCACGGAACTTTGAACCTAACCCTTTATTTATTCCACGGGGGTATCCTGTTCTCATTCCGCTAACCATAGCTAGGGTAGGAGTTGTGCTAATTATTAATTATTTTTCTAACTGCTTTCACTCAGGATTGAACTTAGAACTGTCTTTTAACCCAACTGCCTAAACCACTCGGCCATGTGTCCAATTGGACAATTGAGTGAAAATTTTGGGAACTTATAAACCTAATGTCTTGATTTGGCTAGAATATCTACTTATTTTACTTATGTATGATTTTTTACCTAGACTCATATTTTGTGTGTTTTTTTTTTGGTTTGTTTTGGTTTGTTTTTTTCTCCTCCTCAATCTGATCTAGGCTTCTTAATTATGGGTTCCCATATTGTATTCATTTTTATGCTAGGTCTACTTAACAGCCCAGTACAGCCTATCATATGTGCTGATTCACCCCAGCTATGGTTAGCGGAATGAGAACAGGATACCCCCGTGGAATAAATAAAGGGTTAGGTTCAAAGTTCCGTGATGGCTCCCGAATACGACAAGAAAGTTCCCGAGTTCGAAAAGAAGGTTCCCGAGTCCGAGAAGGTTCCCGAGTCCGACAAGAAATACCTGAAGAAGGCCGGAGGGTATATCGGCCGAAACGTTGTACAAATAACAATGAAGATGGGGACAATAGTCCGAATAACACTAATAATACTAATCTTCTTTCTTCTTCTTTCTCCTCTTTCTTCTTCTTCTTCATCTTTCTTCTTCTCCTTCTTCTTCCTCTTCTTCTTCTTCTTTTACCGCTTTCTTTTTCTTCTTTTTCCTCCTTCTTCTTCTTTTCCTCTTCTTCTTCTTCTTCTTCTTCTTCTTCTTCTTCTCGTCCTCGTCCTCGTCCTCCTTCTTCTTCTTCTTCTCTTCTTTCTTCTTCTTCTTCTTCTTCTTCTTCTTCTTCTCTCTTCTTCTTCTTCTCTTTCTTCTTCTTCTTCTTCTTCTTCTTCTTCTTCTTCTTCTTCTTCTTCTTCTTCTTCTCGTCCTCGTCCTCGTCCTCCTTCTTCTTCTTCCTTCTTCTTCTTCTCTTCTTCTCTTCTTCTTCTTCTTCTTCTTCTTCTTCCTTCTTCTTCTTCTTGTGTCTTCTTGTGCCTTCTTCTTCTTCTTCTTCTTCTTCTTCTTCTTCTTCTTCTTCTTCTTCTTCTTCAACGCTGATTATCCATTTTTGTCTCCATCTAGCCATTTATTCAGCAGACAGCATTCTAATTCGGACTAACAAAAAAGCAACGACAAAATCGAGTTTCCGACATGTCTGATGCTACCACCACCCGCACCCCCAACCCCCGCTACCATGACATAACGCTGGACTATTTCACGGGAACAGCCAAGTATAAAAGTGCAGGACGATTGGTAGTAAATGTGGGGCAGCTTAAAAAAACGGAAATGACTTTTTTGTTTCCGGTTCTTTCAAATGAAATTTGAAATAATTCGCGATTTTTAAATTATCATCGACGAGTGAGGCATCACCTTAATAAGAATATTTTATTGCAAAGATGTCGCTGGGTTCTTATTCACGCAGTAAATTCGATTCTCACTGGGTGCCCCATACTTCTGGCCTTGTGTCACATGTAAGCTAAGCTTAGTAAATAACTATATATTAATATTCGTGTTCCTTAATCTTCCGACCGTTATCATCATGCAACACTCTCTGGTTAAATATGAGACCGTCGATCCAAGATGAAATGCAAGAATGTAAATCCTGATTATCTGGTGTTGCTTAGCCACCGAATTTTTATTTCTTATTTCTTATAAATGTCGTCACCTCAGCTAAATAAGAGACCATTCCGTTTTTTATTATAAAGAAAGAAAGGGAAGAAAAAAGGACATGCTACACAGAAAAATTATGAGAAAGAAAGAAAGAATAGGGGAAATATAGAGAGGGGTGACCACACGGTAGTGATAACGCTAATCTGTTTCAATCGAGCATTATGAAAAGATGAAAAGAATGAAAGGAAGAAAAAGGTGTAAGAGAGGGTTAAATAAAGATTATTATACTTTTTACATATTGAACTATGTTGTAATTGATCTTACGTAAACATATCAAACGTTGTGATAATTAAATCATCATACTTTGGTATATCCACAGGTCCTGCTAGAGATAATAATAATAAACAAGAAGCAATAATAGGCATTTAAAAATGGATTAAATATTGTTGTAACTCGAAGTTAACAGAGAAAAAATAGGAGGGAACACAACGAGTATTAAGGATAGGGTAAAGGGTTTACTAAGCAAAGATACAAGGAGAACAGAGTAATTAGCAATTGCTCGGTTGAATTAATAATTCCCGTGAGTTTCGGTGTTTCTCTCTTCCGAGGTTTTGTCAGATGTTATCTATACGAAAAACAAACAATTGCATTCTCATTATTTAGGTACTATATGACAAAAATACTGAAGCAGAAAAATACAGTGACTACACCTCAACAGAGGGGTAAAATCCCCCCCCCCAGTGAGGCCAGCTGTTGGCCGTGGGTGGTGACCCATGAGACTTAAGAATAGAAACCTTGCGGGTGATCAATCCATGACAAGCAGCAATCCACTTTGTCCTTTATTTGACTAGACGGGCATTCTCTGGGCACCCCTCCGATCAATCGGTTGGTCACGTCAAGCTCTAGCACCTATATGATTGTCACAACCCTATTGTTCTTAGAGCAAGCCCCAACCCTTTTTATCATGTATGTATTGTCCTGATTATGACGTTAAATTGAAGTTAATGGTGAAGTTCCAATTCTTCGGGTCAGCGAGAACCTGGGAACAATGGTGATGAAGGGATGCTCCACATTCCCCAGAGTTCCAGAACTGGAACCTCGCCATCAGATAGAGTTTAACGTCATTCCTAGGACATGAATACCCTCAGCCACCGCCTTCTAGCACATATATTATTAAAAGGGTTGGGAAATTTGTTACATAATTATTGGATCCTTAATACTTATATAAGGTAGTGTAGAAACATAATAGCGATTAGTGCAGCTCATGGCCTTGAGAGTGAGTGACGACGCTTGACCTCACTCTCACCTTGCCTTCCGGGGATAAATCGTGAGAACCGGAAGGCATAGAAGACCCTGTCTTCCGGTTTAAGTAATAGTAAGTTTCAGTCAGTTAGAATGTAGGAGCCGAGCTCGTAGGATGTAAACATCTGCGCAGACGTCTGGTTTGGGGATTAACAATAAAGTAACATTAAAAGAAGATCGAAGTCTTGTGTTTACTAAAAACTAACAATGACACAGGGCTTCTGATAAGGAGAAATCCCTAACAGAAACCAGACCCGAAGTCCCCAAGAAAGTCCAGACCTTAGAAGATTCCAGACCAAGATATACCAAAGACGATCAGAATAGCAAAGCCGCCCAGAAGAATAGATGTCCAAGATATAGAAGCAAGTAAGAAGTAAAGAAGTAAGAAAAGGGTATACAACATTATATCGATTTGGTACCGTGAAAACCTCACTATGTAACAAATTGCCATAAGAGCAGCAGGGTTGGGACAGTCATATAGGTGCTAGCGCTAGACATGACCAGCCGATGACCAGCTTGATCTAAGCGGCTTCTCCGACCGCCCGTCTAGCCTAAGTTATGGCAAAATAATTTACAATAGTGGCAGAATCTTTATATCCAAAAATGGTTCCAGTACTCTTTAAGGGTGATCGCAAATGACCTATTAATTCCGGAAGTCGTTTGGACCATATTACCTTTAGGCACCCCTTTTTTATCACGATTAAGAAAGGACCTGTTTTTCATTTACACCGTCAATATCCGGTTGTTTGTTAGGGGTTAGGGCTAGGGGTTAGTTTTATAAAAAAATTTAAATCTAAAAATCGTCTGTTAAAACAACCGGATATTGACTGTGTAAATGAAAAACATGTCCTTTCTTAATCGAGATCAAAAAGGGGTGCCTAAAGGTCATATGGTCCAGTCGTTTTTTCATTGGTTAAGATTGTCGGAACTGATTGTGATTGTCGGGAAAAGTTGTTTACCCTTCTATTTAGCGTTTCGACACATGTGAGACTGGAGTGCGAATTAGTCTTATCTGCGAAAATTAAGAAGCCTGGGAACTATTAGTCTTAAGCCTAAATCTATTCAAGTGCCATTTACAATTGTTATTGTAAGCATTGCCCAGAATAGCAATTTCTCTCATCAAACCGGCTCAGCTTCTGATGGAATTCAATGAACGAATGGACCCGACAGAGCATTATCCTGAAGACAGAAAGGTCAAGTTTTTTCTATCGGCAGCACAAAAAGAAGGATAAACACAATTTGAGTCACCAGTAGCTATTAAGTAGTTATTTATTAAGCTTTTGCTTAGTTGTGGCACGAGTCAGTGTGTAGGGGCGCCCAGAGAGACTCGAATTCATTAGTTGGTTGGATAGTTGGATTTTACGGCCTGTCAACCCTTGGTGGGTCATTTTATGCCGAAGACGTTTTGTTTTATTCATTCTTGATAGGAATTCACCATTTATTTCAAACTCAGTTTTTTAAAACACATTTTTAAACTCATTTTTTCTATTTAACCCATAAATGGGACCCTAACTCATATTGCCATTCCGGATCAGACTGGACCAGGGAGCAATGGGGATAAAGGGGTACTCCCCACTTCACAGAGCTCCAAAATTGGAACTTCACCATCAGATCGAAATTAACGCCATACCCAGGACAATAAGACCTTCAGCCACCGCCTCCTTGCCATATATGATAAAAAGGGTTGGGGTTTACCTTAAGGGCAATAGCGTTGGGACAATCATATACATTGCTAGAGTTTGACGTGACCAGCCTCTCCGACCGACCGCCTAGCCTAAGTAAGGGACAAAGTGGAGTGTTGCATGTCATGGACTACTCAGCCACTAGGGTTCCATCTTTAAGCATCATGGGTCAACAGATGGCTCCCTTGGGGTGTTTTACACCTCTACAGAGGTGTAGTCGGTGTATTCTAAAGCCCCAGCCGACAGAGATGGGGGAATTGCCCTTAATATCAGTTAAGTATTTTTTTTTTCATTCAATTCTCCGTAACTTAAAAGAAAAAAACAACTAATCCGTGAATTTATGTAGTGTGGTAGGCTTATTTTTCAACACATTCCACCTTGCGGTCCACTCATTTCTTCCATAAGTGTTGCAGTACTTGGATCCCATTGTTAAAAGAAAAATTGGACCATATACCCTTTAAGCACCCCATCTGCGATCTCAATTCATAAGGACATTTACACCATTTACATCCGTTTTTTGGTAACAGACGATTTTTAGAGGGTTTATTTTTAAATTATAAAACTAACTCCTAACACTAACCATAACCCCTAACCCCTAACCCTTACCCCTAACAAACAACCAGATTTTGACGGTGTAAATGAAAAACATGTCCTTATGAATCAAGATCGCAGATGGGGTGCTTAAAGGATATATGGTCCGAAAAATTAATCAACACCAGATATGACGTCGTTATATGAACTTTTCAGCCTATGAACTGTTCATTTGGCTTGGTTTTGTTTTGTTTTACGGCATATCAACCTCAGTGGGTCATTTAATGCCGATAAAGTTTTGAAATAAATCAATTCTTAATGGATTATACAATGTTTTTATAAATACATTTTCTATTTAACCCATAGATGGGACCCTAACAAGTACTACCACTCCGGGTCAGAGTGGACCAGGGAGCAACGGTGATGAAGAGGTGCTACACATTCCCCAAACCTCCAAAACTGGAACCTCACCATCAAATAGAGTTTAATTTCATTAAGTAAGGTCTAAGTGGAGTATTGCAAGTCATGAACTGCTCATCCACTTGGGTTCTATCCTTAAGCATCACGGATCGCCACCCACGGCCAATAAGTGGCCCCATTGGGGGAGTCTTACCCCTCTGCAGAGGTGCAGTCGGTGCATTCTAACGCCCCACCGACAGGGCGGTATGAACTGTTCAGTCCACTCTCCTAAGTAAAGTAAAGTTTGCGGAGAGACCTATTGTTGGTATGGGCCGAACAACGAGGGAGTATATCCACTTGTTGCTAGCGCTATATCAGGGAGATTTTTTGCATCCGATGTGGAGCGCCTGACCTACCGTCAGATGCCAGATGCTTTACCGAACAGATCTGACCTGGAGTGGTAGTACTTGTTAAAATCGCATCTGACTGAATTAAACCGTCCCATAACCAAATTTAAAAAAATGGAAAAACCCTTAGGTTTCTTTCTGTAGGGATGGGATAATCACCTTTCTTCTTTCTTTTCATCTTCTCTCCTTCTTTCTCTCTTTCTTCACTGTCCGGGGCTGTGAAAGGACTTTTTTGCCATTGCTAAAAAAAAATGGTAAAATTCAACAAAATTTACAGTTTGAAGAATTAACTCAATTTAAAATTTAACACCTTATCTCGGTAGTTTTAGGTGAGAACAAGGGTTAATTTTCAAAGGAATTTTCTTGTTACTTAAAGCCAATACTTCTCCTTCTAGCGAGAAACCATTAGAAAAATTCTTTAGAGAGGATTTATGTGAAGAAAATGTTTTCAAAAATATAACAGACACAGGATGTTATGGTCAAAGGAAAAATTTTATATGTCTATACTTAAGTATTTCGGTTTATGATAAACCATCATCAGGACAATGCAAAATAAATTTTGTAAGGGAGAAAAATGAAAAATGTTAAGTGTATGGTGAATTTTCAGTTCTTTTGGGCGGGATTACGGATCAGAAAACGCGTCGTTACTTCACGAGCCATAACCGTTAACACCCCAAGATTTTCTTCACAGCTTAAAGTGAACTGTTGTTTCTATTAAGATTCAAAGCAGCTTTACTCCGCTTAAATAATAATCATGTGTCACATTTTGCATGTAGCTGAAGAATTTGGTAAATACACAGTTGAAACAATAGGATTGTTTGCAAACAAAAAAACTCCGGCATTAAATATTATTTTATTCTACGGTAACTATATTTCGGTCATTTTTTTTCGGTCATTTTATTTTCTAAGTCATTCTATTTTTTTTTTTTTTTTGTCATTTTCTTTTTCAACCATTTCATCTTATAGGTCATTTAATTTTTGGCTCATTTTACTTTTCAGTTATTTAATTTTTCATTTTATTTTAAGTCATTTAATTTTTCGGACATTTTATATTTCGGTTATTTTATTTATTTATTTATTTATTTATTTTATTTTATTTTATTTATCTATCTATTTATTTATTTATTTATTTATTTATTGTCATTTAATTTTTCGATCATTTCATTTTCAGGTCATTTTATTGGCACACAAAGGAAGCAGATGATAGTTTTCAGCCTGCATGACTGATTGTAAGGAATGCATTTGATACCTGTACACCTGTATTTCTTTATTACTGGGGCTACAGCGATTAACACACCAACATCTGTGAACACACGTTTGGTTTCTGGTTCAATTACAGCAGCAATGAGTACTTCTTCAGCTTCAATTGACTGAGACCGGGGTGGGGGCATCTGTCTGTCTGGAGACGTTAAATGTTCCTGGAATTAAGACTAAAGACATGTCAGAATTTCTCGCTGACACCCAAGGAATCATTGCCAGTTTTAATAAGAATATTTTTAGCAGACGACCGAGAGGTCTGTTTGTGAAAGGCTGGAAAAATAGACTGTAAAGACTGCCGAAACTGAGAGAAACAGCGAATATGACGGTGGGTCTGATGGGGAGGGGGAGCAGTTTACTGAATCGCTTCCATGTTGACAAGATCCGGTCGACGTCCATTTTTGACACGTTGCATCCGTAAGTTGTCCATTGTTGCAGTCGATTGGCAGTAGAGACTGGGATGGCATTTTTGGAAACGAAGATGATTTGGAGTGGGCCCCCCCCCCACTCCAAATCATCAGCTTTGGTCAAATCAGGAAATGTCGCTTATACAGCATCCAGTTGGAATTTTTTTTTTTGCTGGAAAAATAATTGACAATGATTCGCTTTTCAAACTAATCATTTTAATTTTTGGTCATTTTACTTTTAAATTTATATTTCGGCCATTTTATTTTTTGGGCATTCTATTTTTATGTCATTTAATTTTTCGATCGTTTTATTTTTCGGTCATTCTATTTTCATCTATCTTATTCCTTAGTCCCATTATATTTCGGCCAATTCATTTTTCCGTCATTTTATTTTTTTCACCATTTTATTTTCCAGACATTTTCTTTTCAGCCATTTTATTTTCAGTCATTTTCTTTTTAGGGCATTTTATTCTTTAGTAAATTTCCTTTTCAGTCATTTTATTTTTAGGTCAATTAATTTTCCATCATTTTCTTTTTTCCATCATTTTATTTTTCGGTCACTTTATTTTTAAGTCTTTTTTTTATTTTTAGGTCATTTAATTCTTACGTTATTTTATTTTATCCGCCATTTTATTTTTGGTCATTTAATTTTTCGTCTATTTTATTTTTCAGTCATTTTATATTTCGGTCATTTTATTTTTCACTCATTTTATTTTCAAGTGATTTAATTTTTCGGTCATTTTTCGCTATTTTATTTTCTAGTTATTTTTTTTTTTAGGTAATTTTCTTTTTAGGTAATTTTCTTTTTCCACCATTTTTTTTTTTTTTTCGTGCGTCAATTTATTTTTCGGTCATTTCATTTTTAGGTTAATTTTCCGGTCATTTTCTTTTTTTCCGCCATTTCATATTTGATCACCTCATTTTTCGGACATTTTATTTTTCAGTCATCTGATTTTTCGCTTCTTTATTTTCGGACATTTTATTTTCCTGGTTTGTTAAAGAAAATAAAAATATCCACTTTCTTCAGAGCAGGATTGGTCGGCGGCATGAATGCATGTTGATTGAAGCTTCGTGGTAACTTTGTACGAGTAACATCCCCAGTACGACTCTCTTTTGAACTCACAATTGTTCTTCTCCTAGACTATTTCCAAATCAATGCTAAAGATGTACGTCTGCTCTGCTATTTTACTCATAGCTGTGGGGATAGAACATATGGATTTGTTCTATTGTCCGTCGATCGTCTTGAGACCGGAAGAAAAGTGTCACAAAATTCTTCTAAATGGGTGGTTCTCAACTGGGGGGGGGGAGGTGGGCATATGGGCCCCGGAGACCATGTAACATTTTTGGTGGTCCAGGCAAGCAAATATATTTAATTATAAAAATGCAATAGGATCTTAGACATCGAATGGTCAGAAGTCCACCAAAGTAAAATAAGAATCAAAGAGTTGCATAGGTAAAAGAAAAGTAGAGAATCACTATTCCAATTAATTGTAGTTGGTTGGTTGGTGGATTTTAACGGCATGTCAACCCGTCTATGGTTATTCTATTACTAGAGGTTAGATGTAGGAAGCGTGTGGTGTTATGGTTAAAATCATAGGAAATGGACTCGTCACCCCGAGTTCAAATCCTGGACGTGGTAATTGCATTTCACTTAGTGCTAATACCCTTGGGAAAGGTATGAATTCTACGCTCCCTCCAGCTATGGGTAAATAGTAGGGCAGACTAGGCTCTTTAACCTTGGTTAGGCAACCGATCTAGGAGAAGGTAAACCCTGAATTCAAACCTGTTAAACTCCGCTTAAGAAATTAACCTTGTGTCACATCCTGCTCGTTCGGAGGGGTTGGTAAATATATATTACTAGAGGTTAGAGAATACTGTACGTTGTACGCCCATATTTACACTTTTGTAGTTAACGGCTTTAATGATATGTTAGCATCGTTGGGGATCTTGTTGACGGGTTACTATTGTATGGTATTGATCAGGTTTATGTTTACATTTTTTTGTGTAATTTTATATCTCTCAAAAAGGATAGAATGTCATCTATGTTAATATTTTCTGCTACGATTCATGTGGTCATTTTAGGACTGTAGGTGAAAGTTGTTTTACAGTGGAGATCCCTTGAGGCATAAATTTCGATCCGCGCATGAAGTAGAAAGACGTAGTATCAGTTTTAATCCTTGTTCGCTGATACGTCCGGAGTTGTATTAGAGTTTATCCTGTCTTGAAGTTGAGAGTTGTATAATCCTCGTCTGTTGGGCTGTGCTTCCAGCGAGTAATTTAGGACAATTTATCAACGCCTTTGAATAGTACATTACATACATTTTGGGTCGTTTTTGATTGGCCGATTCAGCCATCGCTGTTTTTGGAACAGTCTATAAATATAAGTCTTTGTCATTAACACATTTATACCATAAATACGTGAATATTTTCAAATAGATCTTTCATGATATTTGCGTTAAAAAGCGTTTTCTGACGCGAGCGAAAGCTCCATATCCTATAAGTCCTTAGCAGTTCAGATTGTTTTACATGTTACATACTGTGGTTGTTATTCTTGTTTGAGTATAAAGAAGACTAATGCACTTCTTTAAAACACATTTTAAAAACTAATCTTTTGATCTATTTAACCCATATTGTGTTTTATTTATTCTTTGAGTATTCAATTTTGTAAACGTAACTTTTTTAACACATTCTTAAAACTTGTCTTTTGATCTATTTAATCCATAGATGGGACCCTAACAGGTACTACCACTCCGGGCCAGAGCGGACATTGGAACAATGGCGGTGAAGATGTACTCCACACTCACAAGAGTTCTAGAATTAGAACTTCACAATTAGATGCCGTTTAACGTTATACCTAGGATACTAAGACCCTCATAAGTCTTTGGAGATTGGCGTCATCACTTTACTTCGAATGCTCGCTGACACTGCCCTTTTAGCAGACGTATTGGTGATTTCTTTCTGAAATTAAAAAAAAAAGAAAGACATTATAAATAACTTGCTTGGTGTAACGGTTATCATTGTAGGAAATGAAATATGCGACCCGATTTCAAATACTAGACGAACCTCTTTGCGTTTCACTTCGCGCTAATACCCTTGGGAAAGGTATGAATCCATCTGTTCTTCCCCCAGCTATGGACAAATAGTAGGACAGACTTGATTCTGCTTTGGTAATGTAGGGACTAGAACTCTCCTGTGCCTTTGGGGACAGGAAGTAGAAAAGGTAACGTCCCTTGTCAGGTTGGAGAAAGAACGCTCTTTACGGTTTTGGTACCAACGTGTGAGCCTCGTAGTAACGAGCTCTTGTCTCAGTCTCTTGTGACTGAAGGAACTTTCCCCTCAGTGAGGGAGTAACAACTCAGACCCAACCTGACACCGGACGTTACCTTTTCTACTTCCTGTCCCCGAAGGCACAGGAGAGTTCTAGTCCTTACAGTAACTTATCTAGGAGAAGGTTCGGTTTGGTTTGTTGGGTTTTACGGCATTTCAACTCTTGTTGGGTTATTTTATGCTGAATACGTTTTGTTCTATTCATCCTTGATGGGTATTCTAAAAAAACAAATTAAACTCATTTCTAAGACATTTTTTTCAAACTCATTATTTTCTATTTAACCCATTGATGGAATTCTAACAGGTACTACCATCCGGATTCAGGGAGTAATGGCCCCATTAGGGGGGGGTACCCATCTGAAGAGGTGCAGTTGGTTTATTCTTCTGTCCCTGCTGACAGGGCGATTATTATTGGTTATTTGAAATCATATAATTACTAGAAAAATGACTGGATGAATGAATGAAAGTTAACAAAAAGTTGCTATTGAAGCTACAAAAATATGGGATGAATGGCCAGGTTCTGAATTGGATAAAAGAATTCCTAGGTAATAGAAGACAATACATCAAAATTAAAAACACTAAATCAAAATGATCTCAGGTGACAAGTGGAATCCCACAGGGAAGTGTTCTCGTCTTTTTGTTATTTTTATAAACGATCTCCCGGAAATTATCAAATGCTACACACAAATATTTGCAGATGATACAAAAATATATTCTACTGTTATTGATCGAAATGATACCGACAAAATCCAAACTGACATTAACAATCTTGTAGATTGGTCTGATATATGGCAATGAGATTCAATACATCTAAATGTAAGGTACTTTACGTAGGAAGAAATAATCCAAAACATGAATACTCTATGAGAAAATAATTCTCTAATGAAAGAGAAATACTAAAGGATACAGTGTTAGAAAAAGACCTTAATGTGAATGTGTACCCTGAATTAAAATTTCCCAAACACATAGAAATACAAGTAAATAAAGCAAACAAGGTATTAGGATCAATACGGAGGCGATATGAATACATGGATAAAGAAATGCTGAAAAATTTATTCACTGCATTGGTAAGACTTCATTTGGAGATTGCAAATGTGGTTTGGAGCCCGAGATTCATCAAGGACACAAAACTCATTGAGGGAGTTCAGAGGAGAGCTACTAAATTAGTGAATGATTTCAAATCCCTTTCGTATGAAGAAAGACTTAGGAACATTGACTTACCAAGTCTGGTTTATCGACGTGTAAGAGGAGATATGATTGAAGCCTATGCATATACACATGGTTTTTATTCAACGAACTCTGACCAACTAAACATTGCTCAAAATATCAATACCAGGGGTCATAAATTAAAATTCCTAAAAAGAATTTGTAAAGCAAACGCAAGACAAAATTATTTTAGTAAAAGAGTGGTGAATACATGGAATAAACTACCATCATCAATAGTGAATGCCCCATCTCTAAACTCCTTCAAGGCAATGTTGGATAATCTGTGGAATGATTATAAATATTCTGCGGAATTAAAATGAATGTTTCTAAGGAACAGCTGACAGGTCTCAGACATAATATACTAGCTGAAAGGATATTATTATTATTATTATTATTATTATTATTATTATTATTGACATACCGTTAATCCAACCGACCTAACCTGACCTACTGGTTTGGTGGCTGTGAGACGTGTTATATACCCCTTTAAATATAGGGTATATATAAATGGGGAGAGAGAGAGAGAGAGAGAGAGAGAGAGAGAGATGATGGGTTCTCACTTGTCTGCTTGTTCCTACTTCGTCGGCTGCCATCTTCCTCTGGG
Organism: Doryteuthis pealeii; assembly: GCA_023376005.1. NCBI lineage: Eukaryota > Metazoa > Mollusca > Cephalopoda > Myopsida > Loliginidae > Doryteuthis > Doryteuthis pealeii. The sequence goes on from CM042165.1 coordinate 24,994,626, forward strand.
CTGATTTCTTCTTTTGGGCTGGGTGTCTGCTCATTTCTTTGTTAATAACAAAGGAAGACTTTCTTTTTTTTTCTTTTTTTATAGACTTTATCAAGAACCCACAGCCCGAAAGGGTTCTAACCGCGTGGTGAGAGGTCGGCACCTTGGACTGTGAGACGCCTGCGTCTGCTCCTTCTGACTATCCTTGACTTTGTTTAGTACAGGAATATTCAAGCTTTTTTTTTATTTTTAGATTCCCACTTTGAATTTTAGATTACGATATGATGCCACTGACTCCGAATGTGAAATTTGAAAATATTTCTATAGTACTACATATATTATGTAACTTATGCATCTGGGTTAACAGAGAAAATCAGAAGAAACACAAGTACTTAAGATAAGTGAAAAAAAAGGCAAAATACAGGTAAGAGAGTAATTAGGAATTACTAAGTTTCATTCACAAGTTTGTATGGTCTCATTATTTTCTCTTGTCCGTCGTTTCATCAGACATTATTTATAGGAAAAACAGACGATTCCATTCTCCTTATTTAGGTACTACATGAAAATAAATTACAAAAAAATACAAAAAAAGTACAAAGATAATGCCAAATGGAATTCTTTAAATAAAAAAAACTTCCCCCTTAATTTCTTTTCATGCGCCTTTCTATTATCGGGTTTTGGGGGCAAGTAGAGGTTATTAATTGCCAATAATAACTATAACGACCAACGGTAATTTTCCACTTAACCCCCGTTATTTGAATCTTCCGAACGTCAATTCAAAAATATAACTACACTTCATACATAATTCGTAGGCTACCTACGAGCTATGTAACAGATGTAGTTTTAGAACAACATTTCAGCTATCCTCAATCGAAGTTGTTTTTCTTCACAAACTCTCCACTCGTTTTTTAACACATTTTTCAGACTATTTTTTTTTCTTTATTTAACCTATGGGACCCTAACAGGTACTACTAGCCATTCCGAGGGATTTTACCCCTCTACAGAGGTGCAGTCGGTGTATTCTTCAGCCCCAGGTGAAGGGCGATTATTATTGGTTATTTGAAATTATATAATTACTTGCAAAGATTTAGTTGGCATCCTTCCGTCTACGAGAGACGATGGAGTAGTAACCATTTTTTCTAGGACTACGTAGCCTGGGCGGGTTGATATGGAGGATGAGCTGTTACCCAGCCAGTAAATCCCCCCTCTCCACACTGCCGTTGTGATCCAAAGGAAACGTAAGACACCAATGCTATTTGCCAGCGGTAGTATGGCAGGAGTTGCTGGATAGCACTGGAGCCGGCATTAAATAACCCAACAAAGGTTGACAGACCGTTAAACCAACCAACCTAACCTGATCTATTGGTTTGCCCGCTGCGGGACGTAGCTTAAATAAAAACATTTCAGCTATCCTTAATCGAAGTTGGGTTGTTCCTCACACACTCCCCGAACCGCCCCCACCCCCAAAGATGTACTAATCTTTGGTACAACCTTTCTATCCGCTAAAACGACGGATCACAACGTTCCCGCCTTAAGCTGAACACAACATTGCACATAAAACTTGGTTTTATAGTGTTGTGTTACTACATTATTGCGTTAGCGCAATCGAACAGCTGTTGTATTTTCAAATCGATTCTTCTGGCTTTGTTGAGAATTTCCTCCTGAAGGCAACTTCGACGATCCACAGCCGACAGAAAAGAACCGGGGACAAACAACAACAACAAAGAAACAAACAAAACAAAAAAGATGTAAACATTTTTCTTTTCTTTTCTTTTCTGTTCTTTGTTTTCAGTCGGTAGAGCACGGGTCTAGGAATCGCGAGAGTTCTGGTTCGATACCGACCCTTGCCAAATCAGCGCATGGTTAGCACAGATTGGATAATCTGATCTGGCTTTGTCGAGAATTTTCCTCCTGAAGGCAACTTCGACAATCCACAGCCGACAGAAAAGAACCAGGGACGAAAAAACATACAGATGTAACCATTTTTCTTTCTTTTCTTTTCTGTTTTTTGTTTTCAGTCGGTAGAGCACGCGTTTAGAAATCGCGGTGTTCCTGGTTCGATACCTCGACGATCCACAGCCTACAGAAAAGAACCAGGGACAAACAATAAACAGCAACATACAGATGGAATAATTTTGTCTTTCTTTTCTGTTCTGTTCTTTACTTTCAGTCAGTAGAGCCCGCATCTAGTAATCGCGATGATCCAGGTTCGATACCGGTCCCCGTCAATTCAGCGTATGAGTAACACAGAGATCTGTGCGGTAAAGTAAGGAGCTGATGGTAGGTGTGGCCCACCACCTCATACGCGAAAACAAGCTCCTTGGTCTAGCGCTAGTGAAAAGGGGATAGACTCCCTCGCTGTCTGGCTGATACCGACTTTAGGCCACCCCGTCGACTTTACTTACTTTTACTTACTTTCATGATAACATAACAGTATCTTATACTCCGTAAAGAAAGTGAAAACAAAGAAAAATTATGTTATTAGAATTTGATTAGCACAGATTGAGTAATATGATCTGTGCAGTGAAGTGGGGAGATGACGGTAGGTGTGGCGCTCGACCTAAGTAAAAAACAATCTCCTTGGTCTAGCGCTAGTGAAAAGGGAATTTACTCCCTCGCTGTTCGGTTAATACCACCAACTTTACTAGAAGAGCCAGACAAAAAACACACATGGATGTAACTATTTTTCTTTCTTTGTTTTTTTTTTGTTTGTTTGTTTGTTTGTTTTTTTTTGTTTTTTTTTCTACTCTTTGTTCTCACTCGGTAGAGCATGTTGGGATATTTTGTATATAAGGTGTGCTGGAATCCACCACTTAAACTTATAGACTCTGCGTAGGCGCGTGGATTAAAGCCAGCCAATCAACACGCTCGAATACGTGGTTAGTTAACTATTTAATCACCGATCTTGAAAGCACGTTTTCAACTCGGGCGAACGGATTTGCAACCAAGGATTCTGTTCAACCAAAGGATTCTACCCAACATTACGGGACACCGAGGAACAACCAAAGGATTCTTAACTAAGCATCAGCCTCTGATTAACACAAAGGATCTCCACTGTAAAGTGCTCTCACTTGTAGCCTAAAAATGGCCACAGAATCGTAACAGAGCACGCGTCTAGGAGTCACCAGGTTTCTGGTTCGGTACCGGCCCCCGTCAACTCAGCCCAGGAGTAGAACAGATTGGGTAATCTGATCTGTACGGTAAAGTTGGGAGATAACGGTAGGTGTGTTTGTTTTATTTTAATTTGTTTTATGGCATATCAACCTTGGTGGGTCATTTAATGCCGACAAAGTTTTAAAATAAATTCGTTCTTGCTGAGTACTCAATTTTTTATAAACATTTTTTTCTATTTAGCCCATAGATGGGACCCTAACAAGTACTACCACTCCAGGTTAGAGTGGACCTGGGAGTAATGGTGATGAAGGGATTGCCCATATTCCACAGAGCTCCAAAGCTGGAACTTCACTATCCGATAATTTAACATCATACCCAGGACAAACTGTAGATGTGGTGCTCAACCTCAACAAAACAATCTCCCTGGTCTAGTGCTAGCGAAAAGGGGATAGACTCCCTCGCTGCCCGGCTGATACCGACAATATGCCACTTCGCCAGTTTTACTAGAAGAACTAGGCAAACAACAAATGCTTACAGTAGTTATTTACTAATCTTAGCTTAATTGTGGCACAAGGCTGAATGTATGGAGCACTCATTGAGACTTGAAATTATGAGTTGGGTGGTTGGTTGGTTTTTACGGCTTGTCAAACCTTGTTGGGTTATTTTATATCGAAGACATTTTGTTTTATTCATATTTGTTGAATACTCATTTTTTTCAACACTACAAGTCAGGGTGGACCTAGGAGTAATGGCGATAAATGGTTACTCCACATTCCCCAAACTCAAGAATTGGAACTTCACCACTTGATGTATTTTAAGAACTTACTAGTAATGACTTGGTAATTTAGCTTGCTAACCATTACACTACGCGAGGCACCTATATCTCGTGTTTGGTTATTCTCTAACCTTAACTTAGTTATGGTACAAGGCCGGATGTATGGAGCACTCAATGAGACTTGAACTTACTAGCTGGTTGGTTGGATTTTACGGCATGTCAACATTGTTGGGTTATTTGATGCTGAAGACGATTCATTCTTGTTGGGTATTCATTTTTTTTCAAACTCCACATTTCCCAGAATTCAAGAATTGGAACTTTACAACTAGATGCATTTTAAAAACTTTTTAGAAATGGCTTGCCATTTTAACTTGCTAACCGTTACACGAAGACTTGTGGGGATTTAAAAAATACGAAAACAAAAAATAAAATAAAATAAAATAAAAAACAACAAACTCCCATGGGACAGGAAGGACCCCTCTGCGCATGTCCTACAAAAAGGACTGACTTCCTACCCTAAAAAGGATACCTCGGCCATTCGAACTGAGGCTGCAACTGAGTGTGGTCGTTTCCTAGCCAGGGGTCATGTTCCCTCGCTACAGACGACTATGACCCGTTCAATAAGGCCTAAGTCGTAAAACTACCTCTTGACTTCTTTCTCGTTCATTTTCGTTCCTTAAATTCAATTTCAGCTTACCAGCCCACAAGAACAAAGAACCAGCTTTATTGGGGACGAGATACCAGTACCAACGAACTGAACTTAGCCCCATAGACTATTTCTATTGATGCTTGATGGGTGTACCAGTCCCAGGAAGAACAAAGAATGTTTTTTTGGTTTCAACTGACGTTTATTTCACATGTATTCTTGTCTTTTCTGGTATATTCTTTTCTTTGATATAATCGATCCACAAATAGACATAAACTATTATTGAAAATAATTTAGAATAAATATATACACAATTTAGACATAAGGAAATGGGAAACCTAATTAGAATTGCACTTACCAAAACTTTAACTTCCCCTGGGCTGGTATTAACGATGATATATTGATGTTTTTTAGCGTCTTAAATAACTTTCTTTGCGGGCGTTTATTATAATTTCTATTCTGGTGAGCCGGAGGTTAACGCTCTGAAAGCAAAAATAAAATGACGAAAATAAACGCTTTGCACATGAGGATCGGTGCAGCTAGATAGAAAAATAGAAATATTAAAAATTATAATTTTCAACCAATCAGAGGCGTTCGCGCCTAAAATGAAGTTTATCAAAAATGCCTATCTAGATCCTATATAAACGAAGGTTTTTCGAAGAACAGCAGAGAAAGAACCAACTTGCCTGAATACTCCACTGTTCTCGTTTTAAGAAATATTTCCCTACAGCAGAAGGTATTATAAGCTCTCTCTCTCTCTCTCTCTCTCTCTCTCTCTCTCTCTCTCTCTCTCTCTCTCTCTCTCTCTCTCTAAGTAACCAGACTGCTGATTTGATTTTGAACATAACCCTTTCTTTCTCAGTTGGAGTCAACTTAACAATTCTTATTATCTTATTACATGAACATTTAAAAAAGCATTTTCTGCAGGACATCGATCAGTATTCTTGATTATTGTAATCTTTGTTTCAATACACATTTTATTTGTTAAATTTATGAGTTCTTTGTTTTTCTGCCTTAATACATGTGACCTTATGGTGTGATGAGTAAATTACCCAAATATATATAACTCCCACCAACTCCTCCATAGTATTATTATTATACTTAAAAATCAAGGAGGATAACTTCTCATGCTGTTACAATGAATATTCAATTTTTTTCAATGCTTTATTCTCTTAAAGAAGGAAAGAAAGAGAAAGAAGAGATAAATATCAAGTGTCTTATTTTGTGTAAGGAGGTTGTTTTGGAGGGTTTATGGGGCTAAGTTAGGTTCGTTTGTACAGGTATCTTGTCCCCAATAAAGCTGGTTCTTACTTCTTGTGGGCTGGTAAGCTGAAATTAAATTTTAGGAACGAAAAGGAAGGAGACAAAGGCAAGAGGTAGTTTTGTGACTTAGGCTTTATTGAACGGGGCCTAGTCGTCTGTTGCGTGGGGACATGCCCCTGGCTAGGAAAGGACCACACTCAGTTGTGGCCTCAGTTCGAATCACCGAGGTATCCTTTTTAGGGTAAAGAGTCAGTCCTTTTTGTCGAACATGCGCAAAGGGTTCTTCCGGTCAAGGCTCCATGTGAGTTTGTTGTTTCTTTTTTTAAATTTTATTCTTGTTTTTATGTAAAAAAAGAAAAAAAATTAAATACGCTTGGAACATTTGCATACTTAAACACTATAAAAGTAGTAAGTAAAATCATCGGAGTAGCCCAAAGCCGGTATCAACCAGACAGCGAGGGAGTCTACACCCTTTTCACAAGCGCTATACCAAAGAGATCGTTCTCGCGTCCGAGGTGGAGCGCTACACCTACCATCAGCTCCTCACTTTAGATCATTGTGCTACTCATACGCTAAGTTGGCGAGGGTCAGTATCGAACCGGGAACCTTGTGGTTCCTAGTCGGTAGAGCGTCACTCTACCAACTGAGTTAAACCGACTGTATAATTATTTGACAAACTTCCAGATAGGTGTTAATCGCCAAATTTTGAAATAACTTTTTGCTCTAAATTATTTAATATGTTTTATAACCCACCGTCGTCAACCCGTCGTAAGATGTAACTAGCAGATGTAACTGTGGATATACCATAGTATGATAATTTAATTATTACAACGTTTGATATATTTACTTAAGAGATATTGCGAATAATTCAATATGTAAAAAGTATAATCATCTTGATTTAACTCTACCTCACTTGTTTTTGTTTTTTTTGT
>CM042165.1:25003834-25006334 GCA_023376005.1 Doryteuthis pealeii
ATACATTATTTATATTTTTGCTTGAAGGCAATTACAATGCGTATATCACATAAAATTCGATAATTATAGAAGATAATAATGACAAGTGAATTTCGGTAAATAATTATTCGGTGTGTAGAACATCGTACAGGCTGTTTTAACTTTATTAAGTCTCATCAGCGATATATACTAACGATTTCCCTCCGACAGAAATCGAAACCGGGACTTCAGCAGGATAGTCAGAAACCACACTGCCTCGGCCACGATATAGCATAGGACAAGAAATTAGCATGGGACAAGAAATTAACCTGTCAATGATACTGATACGTCTCTACCATATGAGGTAAGGGGACGTTGAGTGAATAATAACAAACATATATATATATATATACATAGATATATACACACATATATATACACTAAAAAAAATTAATTAAATATATATATACATATATATGTATAAATAAAAATATATATAAAAAATATATATATATATATATAAAACATAAGAAATAATATAATAAAAATTAAAAAATTTTTTTTTAAACTTACATATACTACACATCCACCCATATATATACATATATACATACATATATATGCATACATATACACACATGCTAACACACATTTATACATACAAAAAAGAGAACAATTCAAAAGAAAAGTAAGAACATAAATCAGGTTAAAAATTAAAATTAAAATTAAATAAATAGAATACATTAATTTAAATTGGTTTGAAATAAACAAAATTAAAATCAGACTAGTTAGAGCCCCTTCAAAAAATAATATTATATTCATACTACCCAGTTCATACTGCAATTTTACAACACCAGTGTCACCATTATTATTATTATTATTATTATTATTATTCCTTTTGAGTTTTCACATCAGTGTTAGCTGATGGTCTTTCACTGGAGTCTGAGTGACAGCAAGTCTCCTCAGGTCTCCAGGACTCTTCTGAGTATTCTGGCAGATTGCAGCAGTGCAGTGTTCTGACTGGTTTCAATCCTTCCTCTGATATCCAAACTTTCCAAACCCTTTTCTAATCCTTTTGGGACTGTTCCAAGTGCACCAACTACAATTGGTATAACTTTCACTTTCATATTCCATAACTTTTTCAGTTCTCTGGCAAGGTCCAGATATTTGTCAATCTTTTCATTTTCCTTTAACTTCACCCTGTGATCCGCTGGCACTGCAAAATCCACCAGTTGACAAGTTCTTTCTTTTTTGTTAATCAACACTAGGTCTGGTCTTCTTGCTGGGATAAGGTGATCCGTTTTAATTTCAAAGTCCCAGAGAATTTTGTGCGTTTCGTTCTATTATTATTATTATTATTATTATTATTATTATTATTATTATTATTATTATTATATTATCAAATTGCACTACATATAACCATAGCAAAATTGGCCTCTCATTAATATAATCACCACGCTAATGTTAGAATATTATGTCATTAATAAACAATTCAAACTCCACTAATTTTAATATTATAGTACATCACATAGATTTATTAAATCATAACATATTATCCATACGCGTCAATATTGAATGGAGTCCAGTAATATAAAAAGGTATTACATAGATTAATGTACTATTTTCATGGTTTTAATAAATTATCTTCTATATAAAAAAACCTAGTATATAAGATTATCAACTACATAAATACAATAAAAATATTGTATTTAAATCATTTGCTGATTGATTAAACCCAAAATGAATTGCTGGCATACTCTAAAATTGATGTCAAATGTAGTATTAGAGTACTACATAAACCACTTCTAAAGAATATATTATTGGTTGAAATTTTTTTTTTAATATATATATATATATATATATATTATATATATATATATATATATCTGTATAGTATCCAACATCTACCATATATACATTGGTCCAGTAAATCTCTAAAAATATGTTCAAACATCATTAACATTAATTTGATTTAAAACACTCTATAGTAGAGCTGGAAGAATATTAATGGTTAGTTAAGGAATTTAAGAGTCCATATAAGACCTTTTACGTAAGTAAATTACCAATTAAATCAATATTATTCTACTACCATGTCAATAAATATTATTAATAAATATTAATAATTAAATTAATTATATATCACTTTAATATCACTATTCATGGATATAATTTAAGGGCACACGGCTGGTTAAATACAGTATTTGGTTATTATAAATATAATTAAGAAACCAGTCCCCAACATACACCAATTTTATCATTAACTTCCGATCTCATAAAATTACACTAATTTAAATTTATTTCTATGCCTACATTTAAATATCAAATCATTTCTTTTATTAAGCAACTGGCCAGTGGGTATATATATATATATGGTAATCCAAATGACTGGTAAGTAAGGGATGATTCTATTTGGGATCATCGATATCTAACTGTACAACCATGCTGTATGTTCCTGTAGTTGCGAACATATATACTCATACAAGGATTTTCATAAATCCCTAGAATAATAATCAATAAATTAAATTATATACAGAGCAATATT
>CM042165.1:25011334-25116334 GCA_023376005.1 Doryteuthis pealeii
TTTCGTTTTAAATGTCCTCGCATTAACCAAGTACTATTAGCAATCACTACCCTCGGTTTCCTACCGCCCACCCCCAAAAAGTCGACTATAAAGTTCAGTCAAACTCTAAATTCTCTGATGCTGATAGCTGACTTGTGTACTTATACTAAGTTAAAACTTAGATATCTAACAAGCAACTAAATTGACACTCTTAACAGGTACGTCTCGGTTGTCTGGTGAGGAGAGTGTGTAAACGCCAGCATCACAAAAAAGGGAGCTGGCAAAGAGCGGATGAGCTCTAGGTGAGCTAACAGCCAACCACACCGACAGCAGTAAGATTATGGTACTTACAACTCATATAACCCCTCCAAATTGGTTAGATGTTGCTCCTTGGTCCTGTTTGCCACCCTATATAGGAAAAGGAAAAGTTTGTTATAAAACCACCGCTGCCTAACGGCTTTAAATGATCCTGAGGAAAGGCTAGGAAAACAAATCTGGAGCTGGAGTCCCTAAGGTGGAGTAATGCTGAACTTCAGCGCTACATAGCAACTCCCGCGATTCTGCCGTTGCCAAGCTGCAATACATTTCCCCTTATTCAGTCAAATTAGTGTTAAACAGTTACAAGAAACCACTATATAGATTGGTTAGTTTTCACTATTTTATTCATTCTTATTTTATTTATACATTTTTTATTTGATTCTAAGTTCTTCCCACCCACCTCAGCTGGAGGACAGCAAGCCTCCTCAGGTCTCCAGGACTCTTCTTGATATTCAAGTCGATTTTGACTATGCTGGTGTTTAGGTGGTCTCGATTCTTCCTCTGATTTCCAACTTATTCAGAATTTTTTCCTCCGACCATCACACAAAGAAACCCCTGTGACAACCGATACCACTTAAAATCTCCCCATGAAAATACGATTCTTATAACGCATTTGTGGGGCTATTTTATTTATTTATAGGGTAGGAATTAGGGAAAAAAGCAAATATGAGTGTCCCAGGACACACTAAATCAAAAAGGGTTATTTCCTATAAGTCTAACATAAACAAAGGGGAACCACTTTTGACTGATAAATTATTTATTCATTTACCCATTAAACTAACCCTAAACCCTAGTAGATCAATAAATAAATAAATAATTTATCAGTCAAGAGTGGTTCCCCTTTGTTTATGTTAGACTTTTAGGAAATAACCTCTAAAAGCTATCAGCATCACTGAAAATGTTCACTTTTGTTCTATTATTTTTGTTATTTAATACGGTCTCATTTTTAACCAGAGGGTGATGCAAAATGATAACGGTCGGAAGATTAAGGAACCAGCGTATTAATATATAGATATGAATTTCCACAATGGTGACTTGGCAAAATTCCCGAATCTTAGAGAAACTCCTGAAACTTGAAGAAAAAAAAAAAACAAAAAAAAAAATATTGCCACATGTGAACAAAAAAATTCTACAAACAACGCTGTAAACAAACAACTTGGCGAACCAACGCAAATTAACATTAAAATAATTACCCCACAAAATATCTTTTTTTAAACTTTGCCTTCGTTTGAGGAAATAGATTTCAATCTTTTAAAATGTTATCACTATTACAGGTTAATTACCATGTAAAAAGCAGAATCGGGGTATCAGTGGTGCTGAAAGACATATTTTCAATTTGAATTCAAGTTATGATATTTTAATTATTTTGTATAAAATGGCAAGCTTTTCTGTTTTAAATATTGAAATTGCTTAATTTTCGAATCAATTTATAGGCCAAATGTTGTGAAAACGAGGATTTTTGGTGCATTTTAGTAGACAATCTTTGATGCTATTTCCTCAAATAATGGTGCAAGTAAGAGATCTAATTTTTGGTATAAATATATACCAACACGCAGCTTTCACTAGTTGAGAGAATTTGATATTTTTTTAAAGTGAAAAATCAACCTACCATAGCGACTCCAATAGGGAAAGCGCAATTTTTTTTTTGGTGGGGGGGGGGGATGAATATCCAAGAGGAATGTTTCTTAACAAATAATAAGAAACGTTCTTTAAAACAAACAATTGAGACTCGGTTTTGTTTTTTTAACAAAATTGAACATTCCTTGCAATTATTTTTTTTAATCTATCAGAAAGCAAAGTATGGGTACTTACCTCGCCCAGCCGGGAGTCCAGTGAGCTTCGGCCACTGGATTGTTAAGTAAATTAATAGCGTCGATCCCAGGGGGGCAATCCCCCCAGGCAATACCTGCCCCTTTGATTTAAAGGGGCAGGGCTGGGTTTATTGCCCAGCGTCTGAGCCCTCCCCCCTCTTGAGAGGGAATGCCGACTGGATCGACGCAATTTTTATGCGCCCACATAAAAACGAGACCTTGTGTCCAGCGCTCATAAGTGGGATGAGAGGCAAATACCCTTACCTCCAAATGACTTTAGGCAGGGTGAATGGGGATTGAGAAGCGCCTACCTTATGTTTAAAAGGTCACGTGTCCGCCGCATAATGCCACTTGCCCCGCCTTGCCCTATGGGACTTGTTTTGATGCAGAGATGTATTTGCCTCATACCCCACTTGTATGGGCTGGGCACAAGGCCTCGTTTTAACGTGGGCCCACCCACAAGCCGAAGCTCATGGGTGGGAAAGAACAAAAATTGCGTTGATCCCCTCGGCATTCCCCCTCAAAGGGGCGCCTCAGGCGCTGGGCAATAAACCGAGCCCTGCCCCTTTAGGTAAAGGGGGCAGGTGTTGCCTGGGGGATAGCCCCCTGGGATCGACGCTATTATTTATATCTCAACAAGTCCAGCGGTCGAAGCTCGCTGGACCCCCGGCGTTAACCGGAAAGGTTGAGATCGCTCTGATTTTATTACCATTCTACCTACAACGCGTCGATCCTGCTTGTAGAACTACAGTGATCTTAGACAGTGGTACCAGATACCAAACTAAGGTTGCAAAATCGGCGATTTGTTGCAAGACTAATTCTGCCTACTTCAAATACGAAGCAAGGTGTTTTCTCTTATTTTCTTGCTGTCTTTGTCAGTTGCCATTGTTCAGTTTGGGATTGATTTACCTTCGACTTCCTTATTAGAGCATAACCCCGTCATTGCATTATCTTACGAGTTTTAAGATGTAGGTAAACTACGTTATGGTGGAAGGATTATTATAGTGTGTATTGGGTCAGTAAATAAATCTAGATGAGTTAATGATGACCAGCCTTACCCTCTCCATTTTTATGGCCTTGTGCCACATTTGTAAATTTTTACAATAAATATTACCATTCTACCTACAACACGTCGAACGTGCTTATAGAACTACTGTGATCTTAAACTAGTAAACTGTGGTATACCAAACCAAAGCCGCAACATCGACAATTTGTTGCAAGACTAATTTTGCCGACTTCAAATACAAAGCAAGGCGTTTTCTCTTATTTTCTTGCTGCCTTTGTCAGTTGTCATTGTTCAGTTTGGAATTGACTTACCTATGACTTTTCCTTATTACTGAGGATACCGCCCTCCGTAGCATTACCTTATGAGGTATTCACTACGATCGAAATAAAAATGTAATAAGGGTATAATTTAATGATGTATTTAAAAACTAAGGCGCGTAGTGTAATGGTTAGGGTCGTAGGAAATGGACTAGTCGACCCGAGTTCAATTCCTGGACGAAGCTGTTTGCATTTCACATGGCACTAATGCCCTTGGGAAAGATATGAGTCCAATTCTCCTCTAGCTATGGATAAATAGCAGGACAGACTGGGCTCTTTAACCATAGTTAGGTAACCTGTATAGGAGAAGGAAACTCTGAATTCAAACCTGTTAAACTCCACTTAAGAAACTAACATTGTGTCGTATCCTGCTCGAGCGGAGGGGTTGGTAAATATATATATATAAAAAAACTAATTAAAAGGGATTTCGACTGATGATCGTGTTTTTCTGCCATTATTAGTCAGTGAGGAGAGGTGCCTTTACTCATAATCATTTAATTTTTATCATGTATGTTTTATTTGATTTGATTTTCATCGGGGTTTTCTTTTTAATTGTAAATAAAATTCAATCACCCTCCTCCCTCACAATTTGGAAATATGGGATAAGTTTAGACCTTCATTGAGAGACTGATATGCTTTGGTGACTGTAGTGCGTAAGCTTTTCAGAATAAAAGTGACGTTATGGTGAAAGGATTATTATAGTGTGTATTGGGTCAGTAAATGGATCTAGATGAAACTCATAGGTGCACACTAATACCTGTGGCAGAAATAGATCTATAACCGTAGAATGACCGATTTTTAAGCATTTTTCTTTACCAATTATATTGCTCTGTTCAATAAGCGAGCTTTCAATTTGTACCTGAACAACTCTAACAGTCCGCTGTTGGAAGAAAGGTCCAACTTAGAATCACCCTAATACCAACTTACTTGGTAGCCCATCTACGGATATATATATATATATATATATATATATATATATATATATATATATATAAGTTCATAAAACGAGTGATGTTTATTTCGCCTACCCTGCAGTGTTTCGATCTGTTTCAATTGATCTTCACCCAACGTAAGTGAGCGTCTGTGTCTGTTTACATTTTACAACCGTTGTTCAGCGTTCATTGTATTTTCAAACATCCAAGAACGCTAGTCTTTCATTCAACAATTTTTAAATAGACTGACCGACAAAGCAAAAGACTCTCACAGTTTTCTTATTCTCTGTGATTGTTTGTTAGGGGTTAGTTTTATAAAATTTTTAAATAAATCTAAAAATCGTCTGTTAGAACAACCGGATATTGACGATGTAAATGAAAAACATGCCCTTTCTTAATTGAGACCAAAAAGGGTTGCCTTAAGGTCATATGGTCCGAGAATTGTAATAATAGACAGTAGCAGGAATGAAAAAATAGTCTGGGATGAGTGTTTTTGAGGTCCCGGATTGGATTCATTTAGAGATATCAAGGGGAACAAATGCTTCTTTTGACAGGGTGGAATTATAGTGTTTAATGCGGGAGACTTTCATCAGGTGCTTCTAGTAATTTCAAAGGAGACAAGAAGGGCTGAATAGATCAGAAGTTGGTTGAAATTGTCCCATTTATGAAAACATTTCAAGGAATAAATACTGGAAGTAAAAAAAATGAGAACTCACTTCCCCCAAAAAATCAATACTCAGCTAAATATATATATAAGAATATATACATATATATATAAACTCTATCACTGATATTGAGCACTCCACTAAGAACCCCGCAAAATCTTGGTCTACTACTTACTCACCAAGTTAGCTAGTGATAACCATATACTATCGCTATATATATATATATATATATATATATTCACCGCAGGAAGTTTCCCGCTGAGCAAATAAAATTTTAAAAATCAACAATGTTTAGTACATTTATTAAGGGCTGGTTTAGCTCAGTCAGTAGAGCATCTGCCAAGGAGGTTCCGGGATTGATACCGGCTCTCACCAACTCAACATATGAGTAGCACATGTTGAATCTGTGCAATAAAGTGGGGAGTTGATGGTAGGTGTAGTGCTCCACCTCAGGCGCTAGTGAAAAGGGCTGTCTGGCTGATACGAACACTAGGCCACTCTGCTGACTTTACTTACTACTACTAGTATATTCATTAAAGAGTTGTTGAAATAATATTTATATAATCCATTTTTTCTTTGTTTGTTTATTGATTTTAATGGCATATCAACCCATCTGGGGTTATGTCATGCCTAAAGGTTAGGAAGTTATACATAGTGTATTTATATTTACACTTTTTAGTAATTGGTTTTAACAATGTGTTAGCATTATTGGTGATTATGTTGTATGGTATTGATTTGTTTCATGTCTATATTCTATGGTATAATTTTATTTCTCTCAAAAAAGAGAGAATATCCTCCATGTTTTTTGATGGGATAATTTCTTTTGATAGATATTTTTTGTGAGGTGAAGCATGTTTGTTTTCATTTGTTGCTTGTTTGTTTTTTGTTTATTTTGGGGTTTTTTTCAGTGGGATGGACTTATACAATAAACCTATATTTTATAATAGCATTGGCTATAGGGCAGATTAGGCTCTTTAACCTTTGTTAGGCAACCAGTTTGAATACTGAATTGAAAGACTTGCTAGAAGCGATGACCAATAGGAACAGGTATATATATATAGGTTATTTCCTATAAGTCTAGCATAAACAAAGGGGAACTACTCTTGACTGATAAATTATTTATTTATTTATTGATCTACTAGGAAAAAAGAAGACGGGGTTAGGGTTAGGGTTTAGGGTTAGTTTGATGGGAAAATAAATAAATAATTTATCAGTCAAGAGTGGTTCCCCTTTGTTTATGTTAGAGTTATAGGAAATAACCTATATATACAGCTGACAGCACGGATTCCAATGGCTCTCTCTCTCCTCGCTACCTGTCCCTATTGGGTGTCTGCCCTACTATTTGTCCTACTCCCTTGTTGTGCAGTTGATACTGACAATATGGCACTCTGCCAACTTTACTTACTACTTTTAGTGTTCGTCAACATCCTTGTTGACGAACACTAAAATACTAACACTAAAATACTTTGGCATTGAATGATCCACAAAGGTTGATATGCCATTAAACAAAAAAAACAAAAAAAACACCAAACAAATGTATTTGTTTCTCAGTTTTAATTGTTAAAAAAACATTAAACTTTATTTACAAGAATTTTATTAAAATACAATTTTAAATCACTCTTATAAAAAATCAAAATCAAAAATAAAATTTTATTCACCAACCAGGGAGGGCAGTCAATGTTTAGGTACCAAACATGTATGCCAAAAAGTGGGGGTACCTTAAGGAAAAATTGTTATATAGTAAAGAGTACCTAGTACCTATTAATTAAGCATAACATTTATTATCTAGATGTATATATAATATAAATAATTTATTTATATATATATATGTATGGATAAAATAGTATGAAAAACATGTGTTGTTAAATTGAATTTATTTTTACAACTTTTGCATCGCTAATATTGCCAACATTTCGATTTCATCAAAAAATCTTCATCAGAGCATAATGATAATTGTGACCGATTTAAGATGTGAATGTTTTTAAACCAGATTCTTCAAGAGAGAAACAGAGAATATTTTGAATTTAAACTCGAAATATTGTTTTTGTCAAAAAGCATGTATCACGTTCATTTGCTGCATCTCGTTCGTTTGCTGCATCACGTTCTTTATGTATATATAGATAATAAATTAAAATGATTTATGATGAATTATATCAATTTTTTTAAAATGCATATCTTTTTTTTTTCTATTAACTTTAACATTTAACATAACTAATCAAGTGAGTTTAGAATTTAATAAAGATATACAGATCATTCCACTGTGGCATATGGAAATCTAATAGATTGCACTGGAGTTATCAGAATAATAATTAATTAGGACTAGGAAAAAAAACATCCTCCAGGTAGTGTAAAAATTAATTTGAGATATTGCCTGTTAAAAATTCAATGTCAGAGGGGTTTGTATCATAAATAAGTAAAATTATCAAATTTATTAGCGTGGTAAAAAAATAAAACAATTTGAAATGGAAACTTAGTTCTGTCCTCCTCAAATAAAATATCACATGCATCTATTAATTATTAATTAAATGATTATTTTGAATAATTTACACATAGATTTAACACAAAATCGTAGGTATTTATTTATTCATTTGTAAACTTTTTAGTTAACTTCTTGTTATTGAAAAAAGGGTGAGAGTAAAAAACATTTTTTCAAACTGATTACAGGGTTGTTCTTTATTCTATGTATTGACAATTTTCAGTATTATGATGCAAGCAGTGACATTGTTTCGATTACAGACAAAAAAGACTGAATCTTCATTATTAATAGATGATTCTTATTTTTTAATGTCTAAAAGAACTATAATGGTTAAATTACAAAAAATACAAATAGCACCGGGTACTCGCTTGGTTACCTCATTTTAAGAATGACCCCCCTACCCTCCTTAGAGGTAACAGATACTTTTTACAATATCACAATTTTTTTTAAAAGAGACCTCTCCTCTTTGGCATACATGTTCAGTACCTGAACTTTGACCATCCCCCCACTGCACCAACAAAAATTTCAAGACAAAGTACACAAAAAATATGAAATGAATTCTCAATTTACAAAAAAGTGCCATGAGGGTAAGATCATGGTACCCCTTGGTATCATAGATACTTGGGTATAACATTGATCTTGTGCTGACCCTTGATGTGGGGTCACAAATCATTGAATTAGGGAATTAATGAGGGGTTGTTCATTATCCATTTTTTAGTGAAAAATAATATGAATATAAAACGAAATATTGACTAAGCTTAGCTTAGTCCAGTCCAGGGTCAAAAAAAGTGTTATGTGGGTTAGAACATGGTACCCCTAGATATCATAGATACTCAGGTATAACATTGATCTTGTGCTGACCCTTGATGTGGGGTCACAAATCATTGAATTAGGGAATCAATGAGGGAGTTGTTCCTTTTAGGGTTTTTAGGGGGGGTAGGGTTTTTAGGGTTTGTTTTTTTGGCTTATATACAGCTACACAATCTTCTTTTTAAATGATAATGGAATGTTGATGCAATCATCATGGGAACAGATACTGATTGTTAGTTGCTTAGGAAAATCTTATATTTGAAAATTATCTGAAAATCTATTTCTGATTATTATCTCTATATTAATGTTTTTTTTCCTTGCATCTTGCATCACCCTCTGGGTAAAAATGAGGCCGTCCAAATTGTCTAAGATGAAATGCAAAAAGTTTAAATTCTGATTATTAGTGTCACTTAATCACCAAATTCTTATTTCTTATGAGTGTTGTCAACTCAGATAAATATTGGACCATTCCGTTTTTATTATAAGGAAAGAAAGGAAAGAAACAGAACATATTATACAGAAAAAATATAAGAAAGAAAGAAAGAAAGTAGGGGAAATATATATAGAGAGGATGATAACACTAATCTATTTCAACCAAACATAATGAAAAGAAAGAAAGAAAAAAAAAAGTGAGAGTGAGTTAAATCAAGATTATTATACTTTTTACATATTGAACTAATTTTTCAATAGCTCTTAAGTAAACATATCAAACATTGTAATAATCAAATTATCATACTGTGGTATATCCACAGGTCCTGCTAGTTTATTTTGAATAAGCATTCTGTGTTGTATAATAGTCAATAAGCTCGCCTAACAAACCATTGTTAGAGAGTTTTCATTGAGTGTTCTATACTTCTAACCTTGTAATTTTACTAAATTTACTAATAATTTTAATTACTGACAAAAAGATTTCCACATTTACAATACAATTTATTTATAAACGAATTTCATTGGAATATCAAATTAGCACTTGTGTGTTAAGTGGATTTCTTTTTTTAAATCCATCAACCTCTGATGACAGGAAGTTCAATCAGTGCAATAATTTCTGTCAGTCACACATATTTTCATTTTACTGTGACTAATGATAACTCTGTTCTATCTGTGAGTCGGGGCATCAAATATGCACTCCTCTCTCCAAGCAATCAGTGCCCAGAGGCAATTTAAACCAGGAGGAGGATCTTGATTACTTTTTTTTCCAGCTTCAACCTTAATATTATAAAATTCTCAGTCGGTAGAGTGTCTGGCTCACAACCACAAGGTTCTGGGTTCATTTAAGGCCCTCGCCAATGCAGCCTATGAGTAGCACAGGGATCTGTGTGGTAAAATGGGAGATGATAGTAGGTGTGGCACTCCACCTCAGATGCAAAAACCATCTCCCTGGTTTAGCGCTAGTGAAAAGGGGATAGACTCCCTCGCTGTCTGGCCGATACCGACTTCAGGCCACCCCGATGAGTTTACTGCTTTATTTCCCTTAATAGTTTAATTAACAACCTAACCATCAATAGTTGAACAGGTAAAGCTTGTTAATCATACCTCACCTAAAATTCTATTCTCAGACAAAAAACAATATCCTTGGTCTAGCGCTAGTGAAAAGGGGATAGACTCCCTCATTGTCTGGGTTCATTTAAGGCCTATGAGTAGCACAGGGATCTGTGTAGTAAAATGGGGAGATGATAGTAGGTGTGGCACTCCACCTCAGATGCAAAAACAATCTCCTTGGTCTAGCACTAGTGAAAAGGGGATAGACTCCCTCACTGTCTGGGTTCATTTTGGCCTATGAGTAGCACAGGGATCTTTGCGGTAAAATGGGGAGATGATAGTAGGTGTGGCACTCCACCTCAGACACAAAAACAATCTCCCTGGTTTAGCGCTAGTGAAAAGGGGATAGACTCCCTAGCTGTCTGTCTCATACTGACAATAGGCCACTCTGTCGACTTTACTTACTTGTACTTATTATTAAAAATACTACAAAATATATTAGGTTTTTATGAAATACTGTAAAATATCAATATATTAATACTCATGTTCGTACGACCGTTACCATTTTGCAACACTCTTTGTTAAAAAATGAGACCGTCCAAATTGTCCAAGATGAAATGCAAAAATGTAAATACTGATTATCTGTTGTTGCTTATCCACTGAATTCTTATTTCTTATTATGGGTGTTGTCACCTCAGCAAAATAATGGACCATTCCATTTTTATTATAAAGATAGAAGAGAAGAAAAAGGACATGATACACAGAAAAAATATAAGAAAGAGTAAGGGAAAGATAGAGAGAAGGGGGTTAGCAATAATGCTAATCTGTTTCATTTGAACATAATGAAAAGTTAAGAAAGGAAAAAAAAAAAAAAAAAAAAAAAAGAGTGGGAGAGTTAAATCAAGATTATTATATTTTTACATATTGAACTACTTTGAAATAGCTCTTTGATTATGTTAGACTTATAGGAAATAACCGTTAAAGGTATATTTTATGAAGCCAGAATGTTCAACTATTGAATAAAAATGTTTTGCATCTTATCTGTTATTAGTTTATTTACTGGAAATGGAAAAGTTTAAGGATGAATCATAATAATACAACATAGCATTGTTTCTATTGGACGAGCCGTGAGATGTGACGAAGAGGTGAGAGGTGAGAGTGTGGCGGAGTCTGGTAAAATGCATGAGAGAGTAAGACATGGGCTTTTGCTCTCAGCAGTTGTGACTTTGGGGGAAAATAAAAATCTCAGGAGAAAAAGAAGTGGCCTTGTGTTATTACTATAAACTCTAAATGGCACAAGGCAAATAACCCTCAGCACCCCAAGTTGGTTTCTAGACTCCAAAAATCCAGGAATTGCCAGTCAACTCCAGCATCAACTCAGCAACCAATATTCAAGCCTCTCCAATGTAGTACCAATCCAGATATAAATATACAACTAAATATTTCTACTATCAACATATCACTCCATTCAGAAATGATTGCCATAATGTAACAAACGTTGACACATCAACTCTCCATTCCGAAAGTAACATTTGAATACAACTATAGTCGCACATGGCATTAGGAGGAACTTCGAAATTGACTATAGTCGTATACAACAGTGGAAGAGTTAATAACTCCAACCTATGATATCATGTGGGTATTTAAACTGCTTGTTTCAATTATATACTGGTAGTGTCAGAGCCATGCCATTGGGAACCTGGTAGAGTCACCCAAGTCAGACATGTCTGGCACCCAGTGGTATTAGAGCCACAACTCAGCCAAAGGGCCTCTGGTGAAATCCAAAGGACGTCTCCATCATCAGAGGAATCAACGGATTTTGACATACGTGTCACTGCGTATGTGGAAAATCTCCAGCAAACAAGGATATCTCCTTCTCCTGACTGGGATATCCATGCAGGGTTTGGGGACCACTTAGGAATTTCCTATTCCCTTGTTACACTTCCATGAATTCACCACAGGTGAATTTCATTGGATAGAGCTGGCTCGACCAACCAGGGGTTAACACTATCAGAACAAACATATATATATATATATATATATATATATATATAGTAGAGATATGAGGAACACAAGGACAAAACTCAGACAAACGTATGTAGGATATATTTCGCTAGAGCTTTGAGCTTGGCATCATCAGTCGTTTTATAATAAAATGACTGATGATGTCGAGTTCAAAGCTCTAGCGAAATATATCCTACATACATTTGTCTGAGTTTTGTCCTTGTGTTCCTCATATCTTAATTATTTGTTTGAGTTAGATTTGCCTCAAAACTGCCCATGTTATTAGTGCATTTAAAATCCTGCAATGTGTCTCATATATCACTAAGAAATAAAGATTTACATAATATATGGTGTGGTTAATTTGCACACTGGTTTTAACAAAACTGGGTTTAATAAATAATTACTTGGTATTATTGATCTCTAATATTATTGTTTTATTCTCCAATGTAATCCTATGAATGATTTTATATAGAAACCCATTAAAATATGATTAAGTAATCTTTTTATATGTGTTCTTATTTAATTTCATTAGTCTTTCTAATTTGATATATTTCATTACATTAAAACTTAAATACTTATGCCCGGAGGGCGAATATTCTTGTTAGTCCCCCAAATTACCAATTTTATTATTCTATTTTCTGCTTTACTTTCAGTTTCTTATAATTCTTCAGAAGTTCTTTAACAAAGACCTAGGGTGTTTGATGTATATATTGGTATATATTAGGTATATATATATATATTGGTTGGTTTTGAAGGCTATCACAATGCAAGTGTAAAGAAAAATGGGGTAACTATGTTGTTCATTTAACTTTGATTTATTCTTAATATTTCGGGATAAAGATAACCCACACACAAAAGCGCACAGGCACAACGAACATATACAGGTAATAAAAGAATCACTGCGACAGCTGTGTCTGGAGATCACACACACACAAGTAAACAAACTACTAAGACCTGCTTTACCCACCAAAAAAAAAAAAAAAAAAAAAAAGGATAGGCCAAATCTGGAATGATACTAAGACATTGTTGGACAGACAAACACACATAAATACACACACACACACACACATACTTACACACACACACACACACAGAATTTCGAGGAAGATATCACCAGGTATACAACAGAATGGACAAATCCTAGCAACAAAGTAACAGCTCCAGAACTTAGCTTTCAGATATCTTCTGACGAAGGGATCTTTATCTCGAAATATTAAGAATAAATTAAATGTAAATGAACATCATAATTACCTCATTTTTCTTTAAACTTGCATTGTGATAGCCTTCAAAACCAACCACCAAACCAATATAAACACAATGCATCAAGCAAATTATAAAACTCTGGTATATATTTATATTTTTTGCTGCCTCTTTTGGGAGTTATTTCTTTCATCACATTACAGTATACCCTCACCCAATCGCGATTCATGTTTTGCTCTCAAAGTTTGTTTTTTCATAATTTTGGCAATTTCGTTAATTTCTTAGGCCATTTTTTAGCAGAAAGACGCCCATATTCACCCTAACTGGTAAATAACTTTAAAATAACAATGTCAGTTAATATAAAATAAAAAAAATTTAATTTATCATTACTATGTACATATTATACATTATTACTGTTTTTAATTTATCATTACTACATATTACTACATTATTACTGTATTAATGAGTAAGACTGTCTTTAGAATGTGTTTGGGAAGCATATTTTAGCGTATATAATATCATACATAGGCATTTTAAAACTGCATCAATAATTTGCGGATTTTCAGGATTTGCGGGAGGGGAAGGAACATAACCCCCGCAAATAGCAGGGGGATACTGTAATAGTATTCTCATAAGAAGATTAGCAGTTCCTCAAATTGCAATTTTTTTGTATTTAATATTAACATGTTTATCTGTCCCTTTCTTGATAATATCTGGAGCTCCCACTATAACTGGCATGGTGGTAGTTTTAAGGTGTCACATTTTTTTTCGATTTCTATATCTCAGCAGTTCGAGCAGATCACAGGCTGAAGACAAAAGAAAACAAAAAAGATAGACAAATATCTGGACCTTGCTAGAGAATTGAAAAAACTGTGGAATATGAGGGTGAAAGTGATACCGTTTGTAGTTGGTGCACATGGAATGGTCCCGAAAAGTTTAGAAAATAGACAAGAGGAACTGGAAATCAGAGGAAGAATTGAGACAATCCAGACAACAGCATTGTTGAAATTGGCTGGAATACTCAGAAGAGTCCTGGAGACCTAAGTAATTTGTAAATGGTTTTATCAATTGAATTATTTTTTACAGCGAGTTAAAAAAAAATAGTTTGCTTCGGATAGCCGATTATTTGTTTTTCAGATTAAGTTTTAACTTAAAATTGTATCCTCACTTTAATTTAAATCATGCATAAAAAATTGTTAGACTTGTTGTCACTCAGACTCCAGTGAAAGATGATCAGCTCCTGCTGGTGTGAAAAACTCACAAGTATTTACTTATTATTATTATTATTATTATATATTGTTTTTGTATTTCATATAAATTCAATACAAGTCAAAAAATAAAAGGATTTTAAAACCTTGTTTTTTAACATTCATCGGGAGTAAAATATACAGTAAAATCATATAATGCATCCCAGTGTTTTTCTTTTTTCTTCCCTCACCATTTCAAGCTAACTGTAAATACATTTCAATAGTTTCATAGAAATGAATTAAACAGGATAGGTTACAAGGTAGGAGCTAGACGGCTTTAGCTGGGACCCATAAATTTTCCTGGGGACTCATTCAAAGCAAATACGTGAGTCACAGGACTCACTAAATCAAAAAGCTATCAGCATCACTGACTCATTAAAATGAAACTTCATCTTTGTGTACAGTAAATGATTAAGTATATTTTCAGACACAATGTGCTAAATAGGATTTTTAAGAAAATACTTTCATTTTGATTTCTTTTAGGATTCTTATTAATTGAATCTAAAGTATAAAATAATTGGCCAAGAATAAAATATACTATATATACATATATGTACATACTTATATATATTGTCGTTGTGGATTCAATGTTGTTGGTATATCTGATAAATCTAGTTCCCAGTGTGTATATATATAGAGTCAGATTTTAGCCCTGAAGAGCTTTATGCGAAACTAATAGTAGGTTCGTCTGACTCAGTAGATTATCCCTATATATATATATATATATATATATATATATATATATATATACACACAAGGTGTGTCAAAAAAGTATTGAGATTTTTTGTACCTTTTGACACCTTATATTCGGGGGAAAAAATAATGTTCCATTCATTCTTAATTTCTATCATGGTAAATACAGCTTTAAAGTTAGTACATTTTTGACATGCCTTGTATATGTCTATAATATATATCTTGGGGGGGTTTGGGGGGAAGCATGGGTATGAAATAAATGAGAAACTCTGTTAGATCTTATGTGTTAAGTTTCATTTTATTTCATTCAATATTTCGAGGGGGTGAGCCCTCTTTCTCAAGAATTTCTAGACTGGCTGATTAGTGCAGTCGTTGATGCTTTTATAGATAGGAATGTTGAAATTCCAGTTATCTATTGGCTGGTGGGTCTGGAATTGGGGTGTCGCTCTGCCAACTGGCCATTGATGCCTGGCTGTCTGGCTGTCTTGCTGCCTTGGCGGGCTTTGGATTGGGTGTAGGTATGAGGGTCATTGGTGTGACTTGAATTATTTCACACCCATGCTTCACACAAAATCCCAAAAAGATATATATTACATATATATGACCTAAATGAGTCCTGGTGAACCATTCAGGTGAAACCTAGGTAGATAGTGTCTGACTCATTTAGGTCCTTATAATTTTGCTCTCCTTAGCATATTGAGCACTTTCTACATATGTAACTTAGAACACTCCTTTGGTGTTTTTTTTCTTTTGACCACTACATACGATACAGGTGATTATTTTCAGAAAGTACGGGTGGGTTTGTCTTTTCTTTAATTTTTTTTTCTCCCAGATTCAGTTTAGAAATTATTTTATTTGCAAACTGAATTGTCGAGATTTTTTTCACACTGTTTGAGTTTACAAATAAAAAAAATTTTTTTTTTTTAAATATATATACATATACATATATACATATACATATATACATATACATATATACATATATATATATACATATATAATAATATATATAATATATATATACATATACATATACATATATATATATATATATATATATATACATATACATATACAGATTAATTATATCAAATACCATATTTCTAGGCATATACATGGCTTATAAAAAGGTATTTGGGGAACACCATCTTCCTGTGACAGCTAATTGTTTATATATAGAGAGAGATGCTGATAGGTACGCATCCTGCGTCACAGATGCAGAAAAATCTAAAAGGATGCAGAAAAATTGTATCCATGCGTCCCAATGTTTTCTTTTCTTCCTCTACCATTTTCAGTTAATTGTAAATATATTTCAATATTTTCTTGGAAATGAATTACACTGTATGGGATACATGGTAGGGGTTAGACGTCTTTAGTTGTTCATAGATAAAAAAAATCTGCAATTTATTAAGAAACTTTAGGTGGGACCCATAAAATTTCCTGAGGACCCATTCAAATCAAATTCATGCATCCCAGGATTCACTAATTTAAAAAGCTATCAGCATCACTGTATATATATATATATATATATATATAAGTATAAAAATATGAAAAAACAAATATTCATGAATGATAGTATGCTAATGTTTAATGTTTCGTTTTTCGTATTAAACCATCTTCAGGGCTGTGTTTTAAATTGTTAGCAAAGAATGTTATCCTTTTAAAAAATAAATTTTTTGAATACTTTTTGATTTCACCACATTTTGAAATAAGACATTATTATTGATAATCGAATTTTTCCTGTTTTTGTTTCATTTTTTTTCTTTGAAAATAACTTTTGGATGAAGCATTATAACATAACTTCTTGACATCGCTCTGAAGATGGTTTTTACAACAACAAAAAAAAACAACGAAATATAAAATGTTGGCATGCTATCATTTATAAATATATATATATCCTCTGAATATTTTGTCTTTTCATATTTTCATACTGTCAGATTTGTTCCAATTTTTCTTATATAAATATATATATATTCTATATTGTTATTATTATTATTAAATACATCCTCTGAATTTTTTTTTCATATTTTTATATCATTGAATTTATTTCCATTTTTCTTATATATATATATATATATATATATATCATTATTAACTCTTTGCCTACTTTAAGTCACTCACAGAGGCTCTCCTGCCAAAGTACAAAAACTGATGGTTAGTTCATTATAATTGAACAGAATGACTCAGATTACAATAATAACAGGACTTTATTTGAATAGAATGAGTTTTGAGATGAATAGATAGTGAAGTTAGAACTACCCATCATACAGGTAAAAAATACCGGGCTAATTTGGTAGGCAAAGAGTTAAATACCATTTCTGTACTTTGTATAAATTGAATACAAGTCAAAAAACAAAAGATTTTAAAACTTTTTTTTTTGCAATATCTTTGCTGTAATCTGTACAATAAATGATTAAATATATTTTCAGATACAATGTGATAAATAGGATTTTTAAGAAAATAGTCTCATTTTGATTTTTAGTTTGTTTCGGTTTTGTTTTTTCAGATTTCTTCTTAATTTAATCTAAAGTATATAAAATAATTAACCAAGAATAAAATTCCTACTTTATAAAAATTATTAGGAATTATATTAATTACCGTATTTCCCAGCACGTAAGACACATGGATTTTATTGGGGGTGGGAAGGCCAAGCCTTCCAAACTCCTCAGCTGTCAATTTTTAACTTCTTTACAGGGTGATTGAAAAGTAACTCCCTATTTTAAAATACAGGGTGCCCCACCCCCCAAACGAAAACAGAATTTAGGTTCTTTTTTTTGGGGGTGGGGGTCATCCTGTATTTATAATCTTTTTTATATGCAGTTATGTCAATACTTGGGAGAATATTGAAGACTTGATTTTTATGCAAGATGGTGCTCCTCCACATTTTGCTATTGCTGTTCATGAATGACTGAATTAACATTTTCCTGGGAGATGGATGGGTTGACATGGTCCGCATGAGTGGCCAGCCAGAAGCCCTGATTTACACCCTGCGACTTTTTTTCTTTGGGGTTGGTTGAAGGAGCAAGTCAACTATACGAAACCAACGACTTTGGAAGAATTTGAAGGACAAATACAAGAATTTATTTCTGCCATTCCACAAGAGTTCCTGGGAAGATCAGATGATGAGATTCGAGAGAGGCTGGAAGTTTGGTTGGTTGGGTGGGTTTTACAGTATGTCAACCCATTGTGTCATTTTATGTTGAAAACGTTTTTGTTTTATTAATTCTTGATGGGTACTTAATTTTTTTAAACACATTTGTTTTTATTTAACCCATAGGTGAGACCCTAACAGGTACTACCACTCCAAGAGGCTGGAGGCAAATGCTGGTACCCATACAGAATTTTAAATAAAACTCCAGGTCATGTGTGTTCTCATATTAATTTTATGTAAAAATAATGATTCAAAAATAAATTACAAGATTTTTAAAATAGGGAGTTACTTTACAATCACCCTGTAGATAACTCTCTAGTTATAATACCAGTGAATGGGATGCTCTATGATATTTGCATGCATTTATATTAATGCTAAATTTAAAAGAGTTTTATAATTTGCTTAAAGTATTGGGTTTATATTGGTTTGGTGGTTGGTTTTGAAGGCTATCACAATGCAAATGTAAAGAAAAATGAGGTAACTATAATGTTGTTTGTTTACCTTTGATTTATTCTTAATATTTCAAGATAATGATCTCTTCGTCAGAAGATTTCTGGAAGTTAAGTCTGGAGCTGTTAGCTTGCTGCTAGAATCTGTCCATTCTGGTGGTATCTTCCTAAACACTAATACCAAATTGGTGTCTTTTATGGCAGGAAATACGGTACAGTGCAAAAAATTAGTTTTATTGTGATGCAGTTTGCAAAAAACATATATTGTAAATAGGTATTGTAAATAGGTAATTCTTAACTTGTTCCTCGTAAATTCCTACTATAAAATAAACTGAACCCTCATTTTATGTCCGTGTTTTTGCAATAAATGTTTTAAATATGTTTGCAAATAAATTTTTAAATAAAGAAAATATATTTAGTATTGTAAAATAACGGTGCAAGAAAAATAAAACATTTATTGCAAAAACACGGACATAAAATGAGGGTCCAGTTTATTTTATGGTAGGAATTTACGAGGAACAAGTTAAGGATTACCTATAAATATTCATAATACTGTAAGTTATTAGATGGACATCATCTTCAAAATTTTTTTCACTTATTCATCGATAAACATGATTCCGAAAACCCCCAAGTGTCAAATAATTCAAATTTGGTCAGAATAGAATTTCCAAAAAATGTCAAGAATAAGAATGGCCCCCACCCTGCACTACCACACCTGGGAGAACTGTCTTCAAAATCAACGATCAAGTATGAAGTTATTTGTAGAGATACACTGTTGAAGTCTCGTCTGATAAGCATATGAAACTTGTCTGGAGAATTCTTGTCCGTCTGACAAGATGTTTCCAGGAAGTTTTTTTTTTTTTTTTTGGGGGGGGGTTAAATCGGCTCCAAAGTGTATCGCCTTTTCTGACAAAAAAAAAAAAAATCAGTCATCAATTTCTTTAATGATTTCAAGAATTCCTTCTTCATTTGTTATTGATCTTTCAACTTTCTCTCCTCTGGCAGCCAAAATCTCTTCAACATTTCTGAAAGAATTAATAATTTAAAATAAATATCTAAAAAAAAAAAAAAAAAAAAAAAAAAAAAAAATCAAATAAATGATAATTTGAAATAAAATATCTGAAAACAATTTTAAAAAAGCAAATAAATAAATAAAAATGATTTAGAAAAAAAAATCTAACAAAAAAAAAAAAAAAAAGATCTCTTCAACATTTCTGAAAATAAATAAATAAAAATAATTTAAAATAAAATATCTGAAAAAAAAAAAAAAAAAAAAAGATAAACAATAAATAATTTAAAATAAAATATCTGACAAAAAAAAATAAACAATAAATAATTTAATAAGATATATGACAAAAAAAAAAATAAATAAATAACTGATAATTTGAAATAAATATCCAACAAAAAAAATAATAAATGAATAAAAATGATTTAGAATAAAATATCTTACAAAAAAAAAAAACCCTAATAGATAAATGAGTAAATGATTTTAGATAAAATATCAGAAAAAAAAAGTAACAAAAAACAAATAAAAATAATTTTTTTAAAAATAACAAAATAAATAAATAAAAATACCATATTTGACTGCATATAGGACGCATTTTTTTTTCAAAAATTTTGGCTCAAAAAATTGCCCTGCGTCTTTAAACATCATATGTGAAGTTTGACACTTATTATTATTATTATTATTATTATTATTATTATTATTTCCTGCTATTTAGATGTCTTGTGTATGCTTATTGCTTGCCTGTATTGTCAAATTGCTTTTATACAGCTATGTTTCTGCTTGTGTAATGCGCAGCTTGTGTATATTTCAATAATATATGCTTAAATACACTAAAAACATTTTTTCCTCAATCTGACCTGCTGAAATGGGGGTGCGTCTTATATGCCGTCAAATACAGTAATCTAAAATAAAATATCTGAAAATATTTAAAAAAAAAAAAAAAAAAAAAACAAATAAATAAAAAAAATAATTCAAAATAAAATATTGTACAAAAAACCAAAAAACATAATAACAGAGAATGAATACATCAAATGACTTACTCTGCCATGAGATGCACAGCTTGGATTGGTGTGGTAAAGTGGGGAGCTGATGGTAAGTGTGGCACTCCACCTCAGACGCAAAAAACAATCACCCTGGTCTAGCACTAGTGAAATCCTGTTGAGAATTTTCTAAGTCCAGAGCACCATTCCTATACTGATTTATCAATAAATGGCTAAAAATGGCCTTTACATCTAAAGTTCCCTGTTCCCTTAAATCAAAGACTTCTAAATATGTTTAATATTACATTTAAACAATGGCTATCATTTGGGGTGGATTAGGAAAACAAATGTGACTTCCGGATGGAGTTAAACTCTCTTGCTATTCAGCTGATACAGACAACAATAAGCCACTTCACCAACCTTACTTAATTACTTCATTCATTCACTGCAATGTTGGTTGGTTAGATTTTACACCATGTCAACCCTTGTTGGGTTATTCTATGCTGAAAATATTTTGTTTTATCCATTCTTGATGGGTATTCTTTTTTCTTTTTATTTACACTCAATTTTTTGGACCATATGACCTTTAGGCACCCCTTTTTGATCTCGATTAAGAAAGGACATGTTTTTCAACACCGGCAATATCCGTTGTTTTAACAGACAATTTTTAGATTTTTTTTTTAAATTATAAAACTAACCCCTAACCCTAACAAACAACTGGATATTGATGGTGTAAATGAAAAACATGTCCTTTCTTAATCAAAATCAAAAAGGGGTGCCTAAAGGAAATATGGTCCAATTTTTTTAAATTCATTTTTTTCTATTTAATGCATAGATGGGACATTAATAGGTACTACCATTCCCGGTCGGAGTGGACCTGTGATTAATGGTGATGAAGAGGTACTCCATACTCTCCAGAACTTCACAATTAGATGCAGTTTAACATCACACTCAGGACACTAAGACACTCAGCCACCAACCCCTAGCACATATATGATAAAAAGGGTTGGGGGTTTGCCGTAAGAGTACTAGTGTTGGGACAATCATATAGATGCTCGTGCTTGGCGTGAGTAGCTGATTGATCGGAGGGGGTCTCTCTGACCACCCATCTAGCCTAAGTGAAGAGTGAAGGTAACAGTAATACTAATCATGGTCAAAACATATATATGATATTGGTGTGACCAGCTGATTGATTGGACTCGGAGTGAGCCTCTCTGACCAACCTCTGTTGAGGATAATCAGTATATTCTAAGCCCATCTAAAAGGGTGTGGTCATAGTGGAAAAGGAACTCCAATAATATATGCTAGAACTTGACGTGACCAGCCAATTGATCAGAGGGGCTTATCCAACCACCCTCTGCAGGGGATACAGTCAGTATATTCTAAGCCCCATTGACAGGGCGTGGTCATAGAGGAAAAGGAAAGTGCCGATGACACTGATAAGGACTCGAATAACAACCTCTGCTTGTTCAGGATATCCGGAACAGAGAGCGCTCATCAATAATACCATTGTATCTCTCACGATAGATCAGTGATAGACACTGAGAATAAACCGCAACACATGATCAGTGCTGTGTAATCCTAACCACTGCAGTTCCCCAGCCACACTTCAATCCACCCCCAACCCAGTCATTTATAATTCTACCCCTGCCACAGTCCTTGCAACCTACCCAGTATACCACCAACCTCTACTCCAAACACTATGGATTGCGACTTCCCAGACTTTGAGCAAGATTGCTCCTACTGCTTCAACAAAAGATACCCAGAGTTAAATCTACACCAGTTTTGCGGAACTTTGTCATGTCGTAAGGGACCCATCTTTAAAGACTCTCATTAATAAATAAGAAGAGAAGACATAGGGTTGACAGTAATCTTGTGCTAGCAAGAGTTGGTTGGTTGGATTTTACGGCATGGCAACCCTTTTTGGGTTATTTTATGAGAAATCATAGGGATGACAGTACTCTCTTGCTAGCAAGAGATGGTTGGTTGGATTTTACGGCATGTCACCCTTATTGGGTTATTTATGAGAAGACATAGGGTTGACAGTAATCTTGTGCTATATGGCATGGCAACCCTTATTGGGTTATTTTATGAGAAGACATAGGGTTGACAGTAATCTTGTGCTAGCAAGAGTTGGTTGGTTGGATTTTATGGCATGCTGACCCTTGTTGGGTTATTTTATGCTGAAGAGGTTTTGTTCTATTCATGCTTGATAGGTATTCAAAATTTCCTTTTAAACTCAATTTTTAACACATTTTTTAAAACTCATTTTTGTCTATTCAACCCATAGATGGGACCCCCAAAAAGTACTACCACTCTGGGTCAGAGTGGACTAGTGAGTAATGGCAATGATGGGGTATTCCACACTCCCCAGAGCTCCAGAATTTGAATTTCACCATTAGATGCAGTTTAACATCATACCCAGGACACTAAAGAACCTCATCCACTGCCTTCTAGCACATATATGATAAAAAGGGTTGAGGGGTTTGCCATAAGGGAAATAGGGTTGGGACAATCATATAGGTGCTAGGGCTTCATGTGACCAGCCAATTGATTGGAGGGGCCTCTCCGACCACCCGTATAACTTAAGTAAGGGCCAATGTGAAGTGTTACATGTCATCTCTAGGGATTATGGAGTACTCCTTCATCACATTACTCCCAGGTCCACTCTGACACAAAGTAGTAGTACCTGTTAGAATCCCATCTATGGGTTAAATAGAAACAAATGAGTTTTTAAAAAAATGTGTTAAAAAATTAAATACCCAACAGAAATGAATAAAACAAAATGTCTTTGGCATAAAATAACCCAACACGGGTTGTCATGCCGTAAAATCCAACAAATCATTGTCTTTATTCAGGTACTATATGACAATGTATAAAGGTTGATGGTATTGTAAGATACTGTAAGGTTACTCTGGGCTAGTGGTAAGTGATACTCTTGTTCCCAAAACCACGTCTGACCCCAGAGTCACCATCTGATGAAGACTATTGTTGGTGGTTGGGCAGCTGTTGTTTTTGCACCAGCTTGTGTATAAAATATTATTTAATACAAGAGTTTTATAGTTTGCTTGAAGCATTGTGTGTATATTTGGTTTGTTAGATTGATTTTAAAGGCTTATCACAATGCGAAGGAAGAAATGGTAAGGAGTAGGAGGTTATTTCCTATAAGTCTAACATGATCAAAGGGGAACAACTCTTGACTGATAAATTATTTATTTTCTCATTAAACTAACCCTAAACCCTAACCCCGTTTTCTTTTTTCCTAGTAGATCAATAAATAAATAAATAATTGATCAGTCAACAGTGGTTCCCCTTTGATCATGTTAGACTTATAGGAATTAACCGAGTAAGTTGTTCATTTACCTGTAATTTTTTTTCTATGTTTCCTTAATATTTTGGGATTAAGATCCCATCCTCAGAACACCTCGGAGTTAGTGTGGAGATAATAAATTGTGTGTTTCTGTATTTGCTTTTGGTGTTTGAACGTATTAATATTCTAATGTGCAGCATCATATAGTTCTCTGGAGCACGATATGACACTACATGTTAGAATATTAATACATTCAAACACCCAAAGCAAATACAGAAACACACAATTTATTACCTCCACACTAACTCCAAGGTCTTAAAAAATGTTTCAACATGTCATCTACTTGGTTGGTTGGATTTTACAGCATGTCATCCCTTGTTGGGTTATTTCATACTGAAGACATTCTGTTTTATTCATTCTTGATGGGTATTCCTTCTATTTTTTTTTAAAACTCAACATTTTTTTTAAACACATTATTTTAAACTCATTTTTTTTTCATTTTTTTACCATAGATGGTACCCTAACAGGTACTACCACTCCAGGTAAGAGTTGACTGGAGAGTAATGGTGATGAAAGTGTACTCAACATTCCCCGAGCTCAGAGAGAGTTTAACATCATACCCAAGGAAACAAGACTCTCAGCTAAAACCTTCTAGCACATATATGATAAAAAGGGTTGGAGCTTGCCATAAGGGCAATAGGGCTGGGACAATCATATAGGTGCTAGGGTTTGATGTGATCAGCTGATTAATCAGATGGGGCCTCTCTGACTGCCCGTATAGCCTAAGTAAGGGCCAAAGCAGAGTGTTACATGTCATGGACTGCTCAACCACCAGGGTTCCATCCTTAAGCATCATGGGTCGCTTCATGGGTTAAGCATCACAGGTGGCTCTTTTGGGGGAGTCTTACCCCTCTGCAGAGGTGTAGTTGGTGTATTCTAAAGCCCAACCAATCCAAATATCCAGGTTAATCAGAGGTCAATAAAAACCCTGGTTATTTTCTATTCGTTCTTCTAAATAAAACGTTCACTTTTTGAATTTAAATATTCTACACTATATTACAAAATGAATAGGCTACCCCATTCATTATGTAACAATTCAGTACTTTTACACCACTGAGTTTTTCGGCCACCTGGGTTCCATCCTTAAGCATCATGGGTTGCCACCCATGGCCAACAGGTGGCCCCATTGGGGGAGTCTTACCCCTCTGTAGTGGTGCAGTTGGTGTATTCTAACACCCCAGCCAACAGGGCGGAAAAAAGAAATGATGAAATGAGCAATTTTTGTCCACTAATCCTGGCATGGCACCTACCATGTTTGTTTTTTTTTTGGGGGGGGGTCTTTAAGTATCCTTGTACCAAGCATTTCATCGGGGGTTGAAAAATTATTACCCTAATCTTGAAACAAATACAAGAGTGATTTTTACCAAATTGTATTTATAAAAACACTGTACAAAAAAAAATGGCTATTAGCATAACTTGTGGGGATTAAAATAAGATTAAAATAAAATTAGAATAAAAAAATAAATAAAAATAACACTCCCATGAGCCTTCACCGGAGGAACCCTCTGCCCATGTGCGAGAAAAAAGGACTGACTTCCGAACCCCAAGAGAATATCTGGGCCATTCGAGTTTAGGCCTGAACTGTTTCTAGTCGCACTAGTGGCCAGGGAGATATTCCCTTGCCACAGGCAATTATGACCGGGGATAAAACCACCTTCTGCCTTTATCTCTTTCTTTTTCATTCCTTGAATTCGTTCCTTTTTAGCGCAACCACCAAGTGAGATGGGGTTGAAAGCAAAAATCCAAAGAACACGCACCGAGAATATCCAGCTACCTTTAAAACAACAAAACCTCTTACCACCCCATAAACTTAACGAAGTTTAAGTTGAATAGCTACCCTCTTTTTTATGTGTACAGAGTGGTCCTAAAATCTTGTTACCCCTACATTTTGTTTTAACTTGAATTATTTTTTGTTTTAATTTTATGATATATAAGTTATGTAATTATTTTACCTCAAAAAAAAAAAAAAAAAAAAAAAACACATGGGGTGACAAGACTTTCAGACCAGCATGTCTACAGAAAGGTCCGAAAGTCTTGTCACCCCATACATATT
Source organism: Doryteuthis pealeii (assembly GCA_023376005.1). Classification (NCBI taxonomy): domain Eukaryota; kingdom Metazoa; phylum Mollusca; class Cephalopoda; order Myopsida; family Loliginidae; genus Doryteuthis; species Doryteuthis pealeii. The sequence continues at coordinate 25,037,281 of CM042165.1, forward strand.
GTGGCATAACTTGCAAATTGGTCGGAAAATTAAAACGGAAAGTTTTTTGGTGGTCCCCTATGACTGTTTAACTACAGTCTATTATAATATTTCGGCAATTATGGCCCACAATTTCAACCCCAAATTGATACCACTTTTTGACGGAAGTGATCTGGACAGTTGGTCGTCGAGTGGATCGAGAAGGCAGAATTGATATGCCAGCTAAGCGGTGTAAAGCGTATAGAATGTGTAGTGCCAATGCATCTATCGGGTGGTGCATATGCGGTGTACCAGCAGCTGAGTGAGGAAAAGAATAGCGACTTTACCTGTATTAAAAAAGCCATGTATACAGCATTTGCTCTAGATGCTGTTACAGCTTGGAAGCAATTTGTGGCACGCCGCTTGCACCCGGGAGAGACTGTTGATGTCTTTTTGGCCGAAATAGCTTATAATCAGTGGGGGGTCACAGTCAAGTCGGACTCAAGGCTCCAATCGATAGTCCAACTACTTCCAACTGTATCTCGCTCCAAAATCCAATACTTATAACCATTGCAGTAACCGCTTCTCGAACCGACTTCACAACCTTCGCATGGACCTGGCAGCAAACACTTCTTGCAAGGTTTACGAACGACTGCCCAAGCCTCCGACACACTCATTATATAGGCCACGGCGAGGCGACCGATTGGGCAATCTACAGAGCTTCAGATTTGCATCAGCACACCTCAGCCCAGCATGCTTCCAAACTGCTCCACAACACGCGCATGCAAATCGCGGACGCTTTCGAGCATGATGTCGCGTATCTTGCTCACGACAATCACATCTATGAATGAACTTTTTGCGAATTGGGTTATGGTTTAGGGGTTAAGGTTGTTTTTAATTACGTATTGTTTAACAACAACAAAAAACAAAATTACTATACATTTAATTAACCATTGAAATTAATTATTGAACCCAACGGTAGACACATTAGTCTCAGTTGTTTGTGTTAGTATTGCAATGTATAATTTCAATTAAACTTGGTTTTAAAAAAATATTTTTCAACATTAAATGTATAGTAATTTGTTTTTTGTTTTTTTTGGGGGGTAAGCAATACGTAATTAAAAACAACCTTAATCCCCAAACACCTAAACTGTAACCCATTTCGCAAAAAGTTAATTCATAGACTGTAGTTAAACTGTCATGGGGGACCACCAAAAAACTTTCCGTTTTAATTTTCCGACCAATTTGCAAGTTTTGCCCATGTTGTTTTAACTTTAATTATTTTTGTTTTCATTATATAATACATAAGTTATGTAATTATTTTACCTCTAAAATATTAAAATCTTTAGAAATAAAATTGTTTTCTAGAATTTCGAATCGTATTATGTAATTATTTTACCTCTAAAAAAATGTTCGGTGTAAAAAAAAAAAAAAAAAAACCATGTCCCTTATTTATTACGTCTTTGATTTAATAATTTCATAATTAACTTTACAAACCTACAACTTGTTACTAAATGTACTATTGAATGGTATCAAACGTTTTTTTCTATTTACACCTTCGGTCTTTTGTCTTTTTATTTATACTGTAATTAGTTTCAATGTTAACCCCACTGATATTTTGCACCCCAGAAATAAGGTGGGGTCAAATTTAAGTAACCTGAAAAAAATCAGAAAGTTTTGAAATAAAATAACTGAGGCATTATAGAATTCATCCCTAGATAAAAATCAACACTGAGAATTACATTAAAATCGAATAATTCCCGGATTCTTGTCTTTTTTTTATTGTTTTATTATTTTTTAATTTTTTTTTAATCAGGGCTGTTGATTTGATTTTGTAAAATACGTCTATGATGTAAATCTTTGTTGATACTTATATCAAGCATTGGATTTTACAAGAAAAGTAGACATTTTGATAGAAAGACCGGAAAAAATTAAATCTGAACAAGTAGTTTTTATGAGTAAAGTACCAAGTATATTAACAAATTTCAGTTTGACCCAATTAACATTATTAAATAATAAAGGGGGTGTAGGGTGGTGTTATACTAAATTAACCTATCTATCTTAATTGTTCTCTTAAGAAATGAGGAAGTGACAACAATAAAACAAAAATGTTTTTCTTTAGCTACTAAATGTCATTTTTGTTATGTTTTGTTAACATAAACATTACAGCTCCATGTATAATATAAAAATAACAGATCAATTATAAAATTAATTCATTGATACATAAACACTGAAAATTTTATTAAAATCGGTTAATTCCCTGGTTTTTGATAACTTTTTTCAATCGGAGGGGTTGAATTGATTTTGTAAAATACGTCTATGACGTCATCTTAGTTGATACCTAAATATCACCCTAATCTGGAAATATCATATTATATATATATCATGTGTAGTATGTATATATATTATTAAATTATATATAATAATATATTTGTTTTGTATGCTTTTAAGCATACAAAACAAAGGTTTAATTATTTCATCTGTGGGATAAAATCCGAGGTTAACGTTTTGTGTTCATGTCGTTTCATACATTAACACAGAATAATAATCATTTTTTCTAAATAATAATTATCATTACTTTTTTTTATATCCCTGACGATGACGTACCAATAAACGAATTACATGCTAACTAAAAAAAACACGGTGTTTCAGTTAAATTCGCCCCATCTAACTTTAACCTATGAACCCCCAAAAAAGAAAAAAAAACTCACGTTTTTCCAATCTCTTTGAAATATCCAAGGTTATCTGCAATCAAGTGTAGATTATTACAACCAGGACATCGCACAAGGACCACCCCCTTTTCATAGGAGACCTTAGAAAATGTTTTGGATGATCGAGTTCCACAAACACGGCACGTGTATGTTATGTTCATCTTGGGTTGAAAGTAACCTAGGTGCGATTTTTCCGAGTTTGTGGACGAAGTGGATAGGGTCCGCTGACACAAGTGAGATCTGACTTCTAAGTCCCTGCCTTGATTTGACAGGTTGTGTTTGTCTGGAAAGTTTACGGAAAGACATGACATCAATTGTGGGCGAAAACATGATCGTAATCTATACAGTGACCTTAGGTTTGCTAAATGGACAGCCATCCTTGAATAGCGACCGGTGTTCATAAAATTTTGGTCACCGACTGAATAAAAATCCGTCAACAGATTTCGTTAGTTACCATCCTGGTTGGGGAGGTTCCATTGTGGTGTAATCAATGGTTAGCAAATTAGTCTCGCAGGTCTATTATTACTGAATAGTGAGTTCGATCCTCGCTGGACGCCCCATACTTACGACTTTGTGTCACATCCTACCCGTGGAGAACGGGTTGAGTAAATAATACTGATTAGACGACTCGTGTGGTGTAAAATGGTTAGACTAGCATACCATTACTACGAGTTATGAATTTTGATTCTTACTGGGATACTTCTGGTCTTGTACTACAATTAAATTTTGTTTAATACATAAATAAATAACCAAACTGGTCTCTTTTCTTTTTAAAGGAATTAGAACAGGATACCCCCGTGGTCTGAATAAAGGGTTAGGTTCAAAGTTCCGTGATGGCTCCCGATTACGACAAGAAGGTTCCCGAGTCCGACAAAAATACCTGAATAAGGCCGGATAGCACATCGGTCGAAACGTTGTACAGATAACAATGAAGATGAGGACAATAGTCCGAATAACGAAGATAATACTAATCATTTTTTCAAGTATGGTTGAATTTTAATTCATGATTTGAGGAGGAAGTAAAAAAAAAAATACGCGTAGTTTTGGCCATGAGACGTTTTTCTTTCTCTCCAATCTGAACTTAAAATCAAAACGTCTAGTCGGTTTAGCTCAGTCGGCAGAGCGCCCGGCTAGGAATCACAAGGTTCCTGGTTCGACGATATAAAATCCATTAATTTATAAATCAACACTGAAAATTTCATTAAAATCGGATAATTCCCTAATTTTTGGGTTTTTTTTTCTAACGTGGGGGTCAAAATTGAATTGAAAAAACACGGTTTTTTCGACAAATTGGGTTACCTAACATAGATTAACTTAAAATCAGATCCCACTGGTGTCAACGAACCCCATCCACTTCGTCCACAAACTCGGAAAAATCACACAGAGGTCACTTCCAAGTTAAGATGTGCATAACTACACGTGCCGTATTTGTGGAAGTCGATCGTCCAAAACATTCTCCAGTGTCTCATATGAAAAGGAAGGTTGTTAATTTTCAAATCTCGACTCCAACATCAAATTGAATTCGAAACAACCCATATTGGTTGATATTTGTTTTATTCTGATTTATTTCCCTGTTTTATGTTTGTTTGATTTTATTTTTCATCTTTTTTTTTTTCATTTTGTTTTGTTTTTTTAATAACCATGTTTTTTGGCTACTGTACTCAGCTATAAAATTTCAAATAATAATAAAAATAAGTAAGTAAACCAATTTGAGTTAACACCGCCGGTGTAAAACAAAAAAAAGTTCCCGTAAGTGTCTTCACTTGGTCACTATTTTCATCTTCCTTCGCACGCATGACCTTAGACATAGATCTGTACTGTTAAAAAAACCAAGGAGCGCAATTTACAAAAGCCTAAACCTCATTTTAAAAGAACAGAACTTTGCGTAATCTTGTTTTCAGAAGACAAATTCATGCAATGGCCTCGTATAACTGCTTCACGTAATCTACGCATTTGTTTTTCTTATGTGTAAAAACTAAAACAACAATTCGCTGAATAAGTTAAGCCTTTTTTTCTTCTCCTTATTTTTATTTTTTTTAACAAAACACCTAAAAAATAGAAGCGTGGTAATTAATTACCATCAACGACAAACATGCAAATTTCTCGAAACGGATTTAATCATTTATGTAGGATCATATCCCGACCTGTGTCTGTTCAACGTGGATTTTCCAGTCAGGATGATAAACCACCAGGTCCAGTTATTCCGGGTGCTGGTACCCACCGCTCTACATGGGAGGTTTTGAAAGAGGAATTTATTTCTTTGAAACAGGGTAACATCACCCCGGAAACCGATAATCTCAAGGTACCCCGAGAGTCGGATGTACTGATCATTGGAGGAGGACTGATCGGTTCCTCTGTAGCCTACTGGTTGAAACAGAGGAACCCGAAAGGCATGAGCGTGACTATTGTCGAAAGGGATCCTTCGGTAAGAATGTGTTTTTTTTTATTAACATACAAAGCACTGTTTGAACATCCTGTCTTTCGTTTTCCCCCTCCCACACACACACACACATGCACGTGCGCACGCGCGTACTCTTATTTGTGAGTGTGTTTTGTTTGTTCAGTTTCGGAGGGGGGAGTCCCAAAAGGAATTCAGCTGACGTCATACATTAGTGTACGTACGTAGGTACACCTGTCCAACATTCTGGTGCTTCTCTATCAGACATACATCATACTGTCAAGTATACAGGACACGTCACGTGGTGTAAATGGTTAGCAAGCTAGATTAGCAGACCATCGTGAGTTCGATTCGCACTGGGTGCCCCGTACTTCTGGCGTCGTGCCACAACTAAACTAAGTAGAGCACCTCACATGGTGTAGTAATGGTTAGCAAGCTAGATTAGCAGACTTTTGCTAGTGAGTTTGATTCTCACTGGGCGATCCATACTTGTGGCCTTGTACCACAACTAAACTAAATTTGGTAAATTATTATTTATTGATGGCAGTCATCAAGCATACAGAAAATGGCTAAACTTGCAAATCGGTCGGAAAATTAGGGTGAACCAGAAAAACATTTGGATCACTCTGTATTAAATCAAAACAGTCTCTGGGTTTTCGAAGAGAATATGGAGTACCATGACTCCCAGGTCTATTCTGACTCGGAGTGGTAAGTGGTAAGGTAAAGGTCTCATGTATTGGTTAAATAGATCCGTTAGAGAAAAAATTTTTTTAAATAACCCATAATGAGTTGATATGCCGTTAACAGATAAATCAAACCAAAATTTTCCAACATGCGGGAGTTATCTTTTCTTTGTTTTCATTTTCATTATTTATTATTCCGTAAGAGGACGATATAATAGTAGGATTGGGATAAATTAGGACCCAAGTTTTATCATTTCACTGTTGTTATTTGTAAATAAAACCAAAGGAAAGATAACTAGATATATGCGTGTCGAAAAGTCATTGATCGTTTCGACATTGTAATTACATTTTAAATAGACTTCTAAAATCGGTATTTTTTCAAAACTGACAAATCGCCTAAATGAAAATAATTAATAAGTAATTTTTAAATATTACCTCAACCAAAAGTTAAAAAAAATAAAAGTTTGGGTGGGAGGCATTCCTCTACCGTCACATGTGGCGACATCAGTGTGTTACACTGTAAACGAACACATGGTCATTGGTAAAATGCCCTTGAAAATATTACTTACTTCTCAAATATTAAACTTTGAATTAGTTATTTTGCTTTAATTAATTGAAATAAATTAAAGTTTATTCCATCATTTTACTTGAATTCCTGACTGAAATGATTTTAGTTAAAGAATAAAATAAGAATTTTTTTTTTTTTTTTTTTTTATAAAAAATAAAAATGATTTGATTTAAAAAAAAAAAAAAAAAAAAAGATTCACTGTGCTGTTTTACCACAGTGAAATACAAAAAAAATAAGCTGCTGATTTTGACAACCGCACGTACTTCTCTGGACCCTCTGGGATGTAATGGTTAAGAAGCTAGTCTCACAAATCCATTAATACCGAATAGCAAGTTTGAATCTTGCTGGATGCCACATACTTGAGACCTTGTGTCACATCCTACCCATGACGAATGAGAAGGGTGTCCCATCTTGGTGTAATGGTTAAACAAGCTAGTCTCACAAATCCATTAATACGAATAGCAAGTTTGAATCTTGCTGGATGCCACATACTTGAGACCTTGTGTCACATCCTACCCATGACGAATGAGAAGGGTGTCCCATCTTGGTGTAATGGTTAAACAAGCTAGTCTCACAAATCCATTAATACGAATAGCAAGTTTGAATCTTGCTGGATGCCACATACTTGAGACCTTGTGTCACATCCTACCCATGACGAATGAGAAGGGTGTCCCATCTTGGTGTAATGGTTAAACAAGCTAGTCTCACAAATCCATTAATACGAATAGCAAGTTTGAATCTTGCTGGATGCCACATACTTGAGACCTTGTGTCACATCCTACCCATGACGAATGAGAAGGGTGTCCCATCTTGGTGTAATGGTTAAACAAGCTAGTCTCACAAATCCATTAATACGAATAGCAAGTTTGAATCTTGCTGGATGCCACATACTTGAGACCTTGTGTCACATCCTACCATGACGAATGAGAAGGGTGTCCCATCTTGGTGTAATGGTTAAACAAGCTAGTCTCACAAATCCATTAATACTGAATAGCAAGTTTGAATCTTGCTGGATGCCACATACTTGAGACCTTGTGTCACATCCTACCCATGACGAATGAGAAGGGTGTCCCATCTTGGTGTAATGGTTAAACAAGCTAGTCTCACAAATCCATTAATACTGAATAGCAAGTTTGAATCTTGCTGGATGCCACATACTTGAGACCTTGTGTCACATCCTACCCATGACGAATGAGAAGGTGTCCCATCTTGGTGTAATGGTTAAACAAGCTAGTCTCACAAATCCATTAATACTGAATAGCAAGTTTGAATCTTGCTGGATGCCACATACTTGAGACCTTGTGTCACATCCTACCCATGACGAATGAGAAGGGTGTCCCATCTTGGTGTAATGGTTAAACAAGCTAGTCTCACAAATCCATTAATACTGAATAGCAAGTTTGAATCTTGCTGGATGCCACATACTTGAGACCTTGTGTCACATCCTACCCATGACGAATGAGAAGGGTGTCCCATCTTGGTGTAATGGTTAAACAAGCTAGTCTCACAAATCCATTAATACGAATAGCAAGTTTGAATCTTGCTGGATGCCACATACTTGAGACCTTGTGTCACATCCTACCCATGACGAATGAGAAGGGTGTCCCATCTTGGTGTAATGGTTAAACAAGCTAGTCTCACAAATCCATTAATACTGAATAGCAAGTTTGAATCTTGCTGGATGCCACATACTTGAGACCTTGTGTCACATCCTACCCATGACGAATGAGAAGGGTGTCCCATCATGGTGTAATGGTTAAACAAGCTAGTCTCACAAATCCATTAATACGAATAGCAAGTTTGAATCTTGCTGGATGCCACATACTTGAGACCTTGTGTCACATCCTACCCATGACGAATGAGAAGGGTGTCCCATCTTGGTGTAATGGTTAAACAAGCTAGTCTCACAAATCCATTAATACGAATAGCAAGTTTGAATCTTGCTGGATGCCACATACTTGAGACCTTGTGTCACATCCTACCCATGACGAATGAGAAGGGTGTCCCATCTTGGTGTAATGGTTAAACAAGCTAGTCTCACAAATCCATTAATACGAATAGCAAGTTTGAATCTTGCTGGATGCCACATACTTGAGACCTTGTGTCACATCCTACCCATGGAATGAGAAGGTGTCCCATCATGGTGTAATGGTTAAACAAGCTAGTCTCACAAATCCATTAATACGAATAGCAAGTTTGAATCTTGCTGGATGCCACATACTTGAGACCTTGTGTCACATCCTACCCATGACGAATGAGAAGGGTGTCCCATCTTGGTGTAATGGTTAAACAAGCTAGTCTCACAAATCCATTAATACTGAATAGCAAGTTTGAATCTTGCTGGATGCCACATACTTGAGACCTTGTGTCACATCCTACCCATGACGAATGAGAAGGGTGTCCCATCTTGGTGTAATGGTTAAACAAGCTAGTCTCACAAATCCATTAATACTGAATAGCAAGTTTGAATCTTGCTGGATGCCACATACTTGAGACCTTGTGTCACATCCTACCCATGACGAATGAGAAGGTGTCCCATCATGGTGTAATGGTTAAACAAGCTAGTCTCACAAATCCATTAATACTGAATAGCAAGTTTGAATCTTGCTGGATGCCACATACTTGAGACCTTGTGTCACATCCTACCCATGACGAATGAGAAGGGTGTCCCATCATGGTGTAATGGTTAAACAAGCTAGTCTCACAAATCCATTAATACTGAATAGCAAGTTTGAATCTTGCTGGATGCCACATACTTGAGACCTTGTGTCACATCCTACCCATGACGAATGAGAAGGGTGTCCCATCTTGGTGTAATGGTTAAACAAGCTAGTCTCACAAATCCATTAATACGAATAGCAAGTTTGAATCTTGCTGGATGCCACATACTTGAGACCTTGTGTCACATCCTACCCATGACGAATGAGAAGGGTGTCCCATCTTGGTGTAATGGTTAAACAAGCTAGTCTCACAAATCCATTAATACCGAATAGCAAGTTTGAATCTTGCTGGATGCCACATACTTGAGACCTTGTGTCACATCCTACCCATGACGAATGAGAAGTGTCCCATCATGGTGTAATGGTTAAACAAGCTAGTCTCACAAATCCATTAATACGAATAGCAAGTTTGAATCTTGCTGGATGCCACATACTTGAGACCTTGTGTCACATCCTACCCATGACGAATGAGAAGGGTGTCCCATCTTGGTGTAATGGTTAAACAAGCTAGTCTCACAAATCCATTAATACTGAATAGCAAGTTTGAATCTTGCTGGATGCCACATACTTGAGACCTTGTGTCACATCCTACCATGACGAATGAGAAGGGTGTCCCATCTTGGTGTAATGGTTAAACAAGCTAGTCTCACAAATCCATTAATACGAATAGCAAGTTTGAATCTTGCTGGATGCCACATACTTGAGACCTTGTGTCACATCCTACCCATGACGAATGAGAAGGTGTCCCATCATGGTGTAATGGTTAAACAAGCTAGTCTCACAAATCCATTAATACCGAATAGCAAGTTTGAATCTTGCTGGATGCCACATACTTGAGACCTTGTGTCACATCCTACCCATGGTGAATGAGAAGAGTGTCCCATCATGGTGTAATGGTTAAACAAGCTAGTCTCACAAATCCATTTAATACTGAATAGCAAGTTCAAATCTTGGGTAATCCTTAACTTGTTCCTCATAAATTCCTACCATAAAATAAACAGAACCTTCATTTTATGTCCGTGTTTTTGCAATAAATATTTTATTTTTCTTGCACATGTAATATAGTCCATGTATTTGGGTGATTCCATTCCTTGAGTCCTGATTGGCTGCTTGGTTTCTATGATGTTATGAGTCTTCATAAATGGCATTCTGCAGTAGTCTTAGCAGCAAGATAGATTCGTATTCAGTTATGATTACTTGTTGCATTGTCTTACCAATTCGACGATAATTGGAACTAATGATTATTCTACATTTATTATAGATTCTGTATTTAAAGTTAGCAGATACTGTAAACAACCTGAGGCTTGTATGTGCCAGACTAAGCGTGAAAATTAATATAAGCCCTGTCTTATTTTGGGGGGAACACGGTAGTACCTGTTAGGGTCTCATTTATGTCCTAAATAGATCTGTTTGAAAATCATTTGTATGCTAAATACTTAATACTTAAGAAACAACTTCACAAAAGAATTTAGATACACAAGATACATGATTTACTTTAAAATAAATATAAGCCCTGTCTTATTTTGGGGGGAACACACTAGTACCTGTTAGGGTCTCATTTATGTCCTAAATAGATCTGTTTGAAAATCATTTGTATGCTAAATACTTAATACTTAAGAAACAACTTCACAAAAGAATTTAGATACACAAGATACATGATTTACTTTAAAATAAATATAAGCCCTGTCTTATTTTGGGGGGAACACAGTAGTACCTGTTAGGGTCTCATTTATGTCCTAAATAGATCTGTTTGAAAATCATTTGTATGCTAAATACTTAATACTTAAGAAACAACTTCACAAAAGAATTTAGATACACAAGATACATGATTTACTTTAAAATAACCCCAGACAAGTTGACATGCTGTTAAAATCAATCCATCAACCATCAGCGCCATATCATCAAAGTTAAGCAACAATGAGCCTGTTCATTTCTGAGGTGGGCGACCCTTATATAAGAGAAGATACTGTAAACAACCTGAGGCTTGTATGTGCTAGACTAAGCAAAGCTTAGTAAATAGATAACTACAGTTATTATGGCTAGTGTATATATATATATATATATATATATATATAAGGTGTGCCAAAAAAGTATAAAGATTTTTTTATACTTTTTGACACACCATGTATTCAGAAAAAAAAAATTCCATTCATTGATCTTTTTCAGAATACAATGTGAGTGAAAAAAAAGTACCAAGTTTAAAGCTATATTTACCAAGATAGAAATAAAGAATAAATGGAACATTATTTTTTTCAGAATACATGGTCTGTCAAAAAGTATAAAAAAATCTTGATACTTTTTTGACACATCTTGTGAATTGTGTAATACACATAAAACTTGAGTAACAGGAATATAGTCCCATATATATATATATATATATATATATATATATGTGTGTGTGTGTGTGTTGGCATTGACCACATATTAACAGCCAGTCCCAGCAGTACCAGTGAGAAAGTCGCCGGAGAAATCCAGACATAAATGACCGGTCAGCAGAGTGAAACTCCAACTCAAGCCAATTCCAACCTCACAAGCCAATAGATGACTGGAATTTCAACATTCCTATCTATAAAAGCACCTAGAACAGCACAAATCAGTCCGTTTAGACTTTCTTCATAAAGGAGGCTCATACCTCCGAAATATTGAACGAAATAAAATGAAACTTAACACATAACATCTAATGGAGGTTCTCATTTATTTCATACCCATGCTTCACACAAAATTCCCAAAAATATATATTATATATATATATAAAACATATATACAAATATAATATACACACTGAGAACTAGACTCACCAGATATATATATATATATATATATATATACTTATTATATGCTACCGTAACCCGGTAGAGCTCTTTAGGAGCGACTTTAATAAACTTTCACCGCCAGCATAATGCAATGATCATCTGCTTACAGATTTGATCTCTCTTGTGATCATAAAGTATATACACAGATGTATGTATTTAAAACAGTTAAAACACCGCTCCTTAAATGGTAGCTGGCAATGGCCTAGAGGTTAATGGATCGGACAGTCATAAAGTCAGTCAGGGGTTCACTTCTTGTCGGAGTTAGTTGTTGTGTCTAGCCACACTGAAGAGGCGTGAACTGCCGAAACATGGTGTCTGTAGATATATATATATATATATATATATATAGGGAAAGCATGGTTTGCTGTATACAGATTATCAATCATATGGAAGTCTGATCTCATTGATAAGTTAAAGCATCAATTCTTTCAAGCCATGGTTGTGTCTGTGCTACTGTACAGCTACACCACTTAGACCCTAACAAAGACTGGGGAATAATCTAGATGGGCGTTGCACAAGAATTCTGCATGCAGTCTAAAGAAAATTGTAGAAACAATACACCACAAGAAAGCAGCTGTACAGCCACTTGCCCCCTATCACACAAACCATCCGAGTGAGATGAACAAGACATGCTGGACAAGTAACACCAAACTCATAAGCAATATTCTCCTGTGGAAACCTGCACATGTGCATGCCTGTGTGGGCTGTCCAGCAAAGACCTACATTGATCAGCTCTGCACAGATTCTAGATGCTGCATAGAGGACCTCTCTGGGGCAATGAACGATAGGGATGGATGGTGAGAGATTGTCATGGATATTCCATGCTGATGATGATGATAAGTATTCAGTCCTGTGAAGGAAATAAAAATATATATATATACAAAGCAGTTTCCAGTCTATAACTCTGCTGATGAGGCATAATATGCCGAAATGTACATACAGAGATCGACTTTTTCTCGATATGTTTATGCCTTACATTTGAACAGATATATTCGCCTAATTTATTAATTATCAACTAATTAATTTTCAAATTAGGTATGACTTTAATTAAGCACATATTCTCCAAAAAATTGTCGGCTATCGCCATCTCAAACAGACTGTTTCTTGACTTTCATATATATATATATATATATATATAATATACACACTGGTCTTCCTAAATGTTATGCTAGAGTTTCTTCCCTTTGCAAAAAAGTGAATAACATTAATTCAGACTAATGAATACTAGCAGGACCTGTGGATATACCACAGTAAAACTCATAGTCGGCGCGGCCTAAAGTCGGTATCATCCAATCAGTGAAGGAGTCTATCCCGTTTACTCCAGCGCTAGACCAAGGAGATTGTTTTTGCATCTGAGGTGGAGCACCACGCCTACCATCAGCTCCTTACTTTACCGCACAGATCCCTGTGCTACTCATATGCTGAATTGGCGAGGGCCAGTATCGAACTAGGAACCTTGTGGTTTCTAGCCAAACGTTCTACCAACTGAGCTAACCCGGCCCACCACAGTATGATAATTCAATTATTACAACATTTGATATGTTTACTTATGAACTATTGCAAAATAGTTCAATATATAAAAAGTATGATAATATTGATTTTTAACTCTCTCTCTCGCTCACTTTCTCACTTTTTTTCCTTTCTTTCCTTCATTTTATCTTTTCATTATATTCAATTGAAACAGATTAGCATTATCGCTTCTGTGTCCTCATCCCCTCTCTCTATCTTTATCTTTACCTACTCTTTTTCTTTCTTATAGTTTTTCTGTGTACTATGTCCTTTTTCTTCCTTTCTTTCTTTATGATAAAATCGAGTAGTCCATTATTTAGCTGAGGTGATGACACTCATAAGAATTCAACGGATAAGCAACACCAAATAATCAGGATTTTCATTTTATCTTGGTTGATTTGGACAGTCTCATTTTTAACCAACAGGTGTTGCAAGATGATAACGGTCATACAATTAAGGAACACAAGTATTAATACGAGGGTTAGTTAAAAAGTAATGCCATTTTATTTAGGACAGGTAAAATTACCAACACAGGAACATGTATCATACATCAAAATTAAGCTGGTCCTCTGTGGATCACATCCCTACTTCTTCATATAGTCACCATTTCTCTCAATAGCAATGTTTAACCTTCGAATGAGGTCATGTATCCCTGCCCCGTAAAATTCTGTTGACTGTTCTTTGAGCCACACTCTTCACTACAGATTTCACTTCCTCATCACTGGAATAATGTTTGCCTCTCAAACCGTCTTTCATGGGGCCGAAGAGATAATAGTCTGAAAACGCTAAATTTGGTGAGTATGGAGGATCCAATAAAGTTGTCCACCCAAATGAGGCGATTTTCTTCCTTGTCCTGATGCTTGTGTGTGGTCGAGCATTGTCATGTAGAATGAGGACATTGTCGATTGGCAAGTTGGGTCTTGCTCTGAGCCTCAATGTAGGCCTTAGTTTTATAAAAAAGCTTCATATGAAATAAAGAAAATAGCATTACTTTTTTTTACTCTCTCTCATAAATAGATTTATTCAATTCCACAAACAAAAAAACAGCTATTTAAGAAACTTAAATCAAAGAAGATACAACTTAAAACTGAAAAATATTATTCAGCACCATATGAATGTTATATAAAATATTGTTCTTTAATTCATAAAAAAAAAAAAAAAAAGGTTAGAGGACGTCTCTAACCTTTTTTTTTTTTTTTTTTTTTTTGTGGGTGAGAAAAATTATATTTGGGTCAGAGGTAATGATTTTCTCCTAAAAATATAATCGATAATATTTTATTTCATTATTTTAAAAATTGAACCTGTTCAGAATTTCCCACTGTAGAAATATCCGGGGTTTATAAATATTTTGTCATCCCGGATTCCTGCCCTTATTTCCGCTATGTTTTTCCTTGATGGTAACAGGTGTAAAACAGGCCCAGCTTAGATATTTACTGGGGAATATTTCTTGCTTTTTATTGGCAAATTAATTTAGATATTTTACAAGTTCTCCACTACTCCCTGTATAAAATACAAATAAGAACTCAGACAATTTTTTCTATTGAAATTTTACAATATATTTTTAGAAAACACAAACTGAAATTTCAAAACAATTTTCATACCCTTCTCTTTTGATATGCCTTTTATTGAGAATATATATATATATATAATATATATATGAAAATTAAAAATAAAATTCATTTTATTTTTAAATAAAATTCATTTTATTTTTAATACAGACAGCGCATTTTTTAAATTAATTCCAACTTTTGACTAGCAGCGTTCTGCTTTTGCTAACGGTCATTTCTCCCCGTCTTATTTTTGTTGAAGACCGATCCACGTGCGGTCGATACAGATATTGCAAGGGTCCTCACATCAGTGAGGTAGGGCCAGTGTTGCTTTTTAAAACCGTAGAGAGGAAGGCCCCGAAACGGTTTGCACATTCTCTCCTGATGAGCCCATGCATTTGTAAACATCCTTTGTTTTTTCAATATATCATATTCACACTGTCGGATTAATTTCCATTTTATTTCACATATATATATATATATATATATATATATATGAATTTAACATTTTTAGAAAAAACATATGATGTTATTAGATTGCTGACAGAATCTGTTTCGACCTTTTAATAAAGCGGTCTTCATCAAGAGCAACATATGAAGGAAAGATGGAATAAATAACCGTTAGATAGGAGGTGTACAAACGAACACTGATGTTTGATGCTGGAATTTTTTTTAAATGCGTATTCTATGTTAAAAATAAAATAAATTTTATTTTTAAAAATCAGAAACATTTTATTCCGTCTTTCCTTCATATGTTGCTCTTGATGAAGACCGCTTTATTAAAAGGTCGAAACAGATTCTGTCAGCAAACTAATAACATCATTTGTTTTTTCTAAAAATGTTAAATTCATACTGTCGGATTCGCTTCCATTTACTTCATATATATATATATATATATATATATATATATATATGACTAGCAAAAGTATCCGGTCTATGACTGGACTAAAAAAAAGAGTGAGTGAGGAGAAAACAGGAGTAAGGGAGAAAATAAGAGGAAAATGATTTATCAAATTTTTAAAAAGTCGCCAAGCATTTGTATAGTAGAATGTTTGCTTATTTTAGGAATTTTTTTTCTTTTTGTTTACATTTAAGATATTATTTTTAAAAATGCATTCCTAAACTTTATTAAAGATTTAACGATGAACAAATAGTGTATTATAATATTCGTTTATTTTAAGAATATTCTCTTTTTGTTGTTAACATTTTTTAAACAATTTTATTTTTTTAAGCGACCTTCTTTGCCTGTTGATTACAAATGGTAGAAATGTATTCATTTAATCCTTTTTTTTTACCGTATTAAAATGTACCAATAAAATTCTAAGAATTAAATACTTACAATTGCTCATATTACAATTTCTTTTTTTCTTCTTTTTTTTCTAAAACTTTTTTGTACATACGAAAAAACTAAATACTGATTAAAAATGGATATATTTTATTCTAAAATGAAAGTATTAATAATAAAAACTAAGTTGGGTTATTATTAATCATTAAATTAAATGTTTTCATTTATTATTGTTATTTACTTCGCTATAAAAAATAATTTAATCGATTTAGAAAGATTATATTATTTTCTTTCTAACCAAATAAATATTTCTAAGATTAGACCAGTGATATGCGAGAAATTCTGAGCTGAAACGATTAGGCCACAAATTTGTCAACTTCAAATTACCCGCAGTGGCGCTATTTTAAATCACGGCTGATATAGGCAGCAGCCAGCGAATTTTTTTTATATTAGCAGCAGCAGCTATGCCACGATTATCGCAAATCATTTGATTTTTGTTTAATTAATTAATTTTGTCCCTTAATTAGTAAAAATCAATAACAAAATTTGGTATGTTTCTTAGTTATAAGGATGTCAAGGTCTATGCAAGATTTTGAATCTGAATAACATCTCATTTCTATAGTTATAAGTCAGCACGTACATACCAAACGTTTTTTTATATATATAGATGAACAAAAAGTGATAAGACAAACAAGAATATTTCTTTTATGCTATTTATTTTTAATTGTTTTCAAGTAGATCATCATCAGAAGAAAATTTCTTGTGAGAGAAATTGTTTTTAGAGAGTTTTAAAGTTTTCTAAAAATTGGGTGAAAACATGTACTAAAAGTATCAGGTCCATCTGTTCAGTGAAAACCATCTTCTGGTTAAATTTGCTTGAATTATTTTTTATATACATGATGAATTTTTGCAAGTTTTTATATATATATATATATATATATATATATTATAAAAAAAAGTTCGCAAAATGGATTATGTTTTTGGGTGTTTTTTTTTTTTAATTTTTATTTTTTAATTTTTATTTTACATTTGCAAATGTAAAATAATAAGAAGAATTAAAAAAAAAACAGAATCCATTTTACGGACATTCTTTTTAATAGAATATTTAATTTTCTCTGTTGGACCCATAACAATATATATATATATATATATATATGGGGGGGGGTGAGAGCACCTGGCTAATGAGTTTTCAATTAGGACATTGTTCAGTTCAAATTGGGTGGTTAGTGTGTTTGTTTATTTGTATAGGTGTTGGTGATTCCCACATTTTATTACCAGGATGGCCTGTTAACTTTTATATTAATATATATATATGTATGTGTGCTCTACTCTACATTTTAACTTTAGACAAACCTAGCGGCATATATATTTTTTCTTTGAGCCACTTCTTCAGTACAGATTTCACTTCCTCGTCACTGGAATAATGTTTGCCTTTAGACTATCCTCTCTTTGGCCCCATGAAAGAGGTTTTGAGAGGCAAACATTATTCCAGCGATGAGGAAGTGAAATCTGTAGTGAAGAAGTGGCTCAAAGAACAATCAACAGAATTTTATGGCGCAGGGATACATGCTCTCATTTGAAGGTGGAACATTGCTATTGAGAGAAACGATGATTATGTGGAGAATTAGGGATGTGATCCACAGAGGATCAGCTTCATTCTGATGTATGAAACATGTTCTTGTGTTGGTAATTATACCTACCCTAAACAAAATGGCATTATTTTTTGACTCACCCTCGTAGAATGAGATGTGTATGAAGTTCTTTTATATTCAACTAGAAGTGGCTACCAGGCATTGCCTGGGTAGAGAGGTGGACAAAAAAGTTAGTCTCACATTGTGAGTTAGATCATTGCAGGATGCCCCATTAAAATCCCTTAAAAAAGACCTTGCATTGACACAGCCTGGTAGGGCATTAAAAAAAAAAGGGCACAGACACTCTGAAAAGGAAAATGAGTGTCTCCTATTTAAAATATTAAATGCAAAAACAAAATCCAAGCTGCTATTTAAATATTATTTTAAACTTATCTTCACAAATATAAATCAAATCTTCATTATTTTTGCTCAAAAAGCAAAATCTCGTGATAGCGAATGTGTATGTATATTTACTTTGTTGTTAATTGTTTTAGTTTTGAAGTTTCCTCCGGACATACATACACACCAAACTGGCCTTTATATATGTATAGATATTTCTCTCTGAACAGCCAGAGTAGATTAAGAAAATGAAAATAATAAAAAAACTGCAGGTTACTTGAATTCTAGGTCAAAATCTGTGTGAATAAACAAACAAAAAGATCTGGTTACGCAATTATTTGATTAGACCTTGAGTCTGTTTACTGGTTATCTGTGCAAGCAATATGACTCTGCATATTGAAGTAGATAACTTTTTCATAATAATCTTATTATAATGGAGATTCGGTGTCTGTCTGTCTGTAACCAAACTACATCACTGATTACGTCACAATACCCTCGGGAATTGCATAAGTTTATCAATGAATATTTAAATTATAGTCAAAATCATTAAAAAATAGAATAATAAAGTCCCTATGAAAATCTGAGTTAGATTTGCCTCAAAACAGACCATGTTATTAGTGCCTGCAACCGAAACCACATCACTGCTTACATCACAATACCCTCGGGAATTGCATAAGTTTATCAATGAGTATTTAAATTATAGTCAAAATCATTAAAACATAGAATGATAAATTTGATTTATCAACGATGTCCCTGTGAAAATCTGAGTTAGATTTGCCTCAAAACAGCCCATTTTATTAGTGTGTTTAAAATTCTGCAGTGTGTTTTATATATCACTAAGAAATAAGAGTTTACATAATATATGGTGTGGTTAATTTGCATACTGGTTTTTACAAAACTGGATTTAATGAATAATTACTTGGTATTATTGAACTCATAAGTGACATTCTTCTCTGGAAGCCAGCACATGGGCTCACCAGCGTGGGCCATCCAGCAAAGACATACATTGACTAGCTCTGTGTGGATACTGGATGCTGTGTAGAGGACCTCCCAAGAGCAATGAATGATAGGGACAGTTGGTGAGAGATTGGCATGGATATCTGTGCTGCTAACATGACATGATGATGATGATGATGCCCTTAGTCTTGTAATAGGTAATATATCTCTGGCATTCAATAGGAAGTCAAATCAGGGATTTGTTGATACAATGTAACACAAGGAATGAGTGACTAGCTAGGGAGAACATATACTACACTCCCATCCTAGCAGAAAACTGACAAAAAATAAAGACAAACAAAAATAGACTCTCTGTAGAATAATCATACTAATTCCAATTACCGTCAATTGGCAAGACAAGACAGCAAGCAATCGTAACCCAATACGATTCTGGTTTGCTGCAAAGACTACTGCAAAATGGCAGGATATTTATGAAGCCTCAGAGGATCATACAAACCAAGCAGCCAATCAGGACTCAGGGAATGGAATCACCCAAATGCATGAGTGGACTATTCTGAATTCCCATAAGTACCAGTTGTCTTGACACTGGTTCAGTTGTGCTTGGCCAGTCACAATGTTCAAACCAATAGTAGACTGACTGACTGACTGACTTCCATCAATACTCTCCATTATAGAAAGATAAATGCTTATATGTGTATATATTCATATATCTGGTGAGTCTAGTTTTCATATATATATATATGTGTATATATATATATATATATATATAATGTCCCAGGATGCACTAAATCAAAAAGCTATCAGCATCACTGATATATATATATATGGGATGCATATATTTGCTTTGAATGAGTCCCTGGGAAAATTTATGGGTCCCAACTAAAGCCATCTAATTTCTACCTCATAACCTATCCTGTGTAATTCGTTTCGAAGAAACTATTGAAATGTATTTACAGATAGCTTGAAATGGTGGGTGTCCTTTTAGATTTTTGTGCATCAGGAACACAGGACCTGTACCCATCAGCACCTCTGAGATCTATATATATATATATATATATATATATATATATGTCTATATATATTTTGGGGGGGACTCCATTATGTGTTATGTTTCATTTTATTTCATTCAATATTTTGAGGGGGTGAGTCATCCTTTTCTAGAATTTCTACACTGGCTGACTAGTGTGGTCGTTGGCACTTTTATAGATAGAGGAATGTTGAATTTTCGGTCATCTATTGGCTGGTGGGGCTGGAGTTGGTATGTCACTTGCTGACCAGCCTTTGATGTTTGGATATCTTTGCTGCCTTCTTCATTGGCGGGGTTGGCATTGGGTGTTGATATATGGATCATTGTTGCAACTTGAGTTCGGGGCATCTGGCTGATATGTACACACACACACACACACACACACACACATGCATATCTATATGTCAATATTGTTGTTCCTAAATCTTCCATCGGTTATCATCCAGCAACACCCTCTGGTTAAAAATGAGACCATCCAAATCATCCAAGATACAATGCAAAAATGTGAATACAGATTATCTGGTTTCGCTTAATTGCAGATTTCTTATTCGTACCATTCTATTTTACCCAATTTTAAAAATGAAACCTTCCAAATGGTCTTGCATTGCTTAAATGCCCAACATAAAGTTAAAATGAATTTAAAAAAAAGAAATTTCATGTTTGTTTTATTTGTAATATTGAGATTGTGAATTACGGAAGATATTTTGGTAATTTTGATCTTATATTGTCCAGCCTCCCGACATAATTTACATTATGTTTTAGCAAGCTAACATCAGGCGAATTTCCAGCACAACTTTTTTTTTCCAAGTCGTGTTTTTGACTCTTGCTTTTGTATTATTTATTGCAAAGACAACAGTAGGATTTATATGTAATGAAATTGCAAATCATCGTTTCTTGCTTAGATAGCTCCTCTTGATTTTTGTTTCATTTCGTGTAAATTCTACGGATGGGTCCCACTAGTCATATATATAACTAGCAGCGGCTACTTGGCGTCACCTGGGTAGAGGGGGATTTTTTTAAGTTAGTCCCGCAGATCCATTATTACTGAATTGTGAGTTGAATCCTCAATGGATGCCCCATTTAAATCCCTATGTAAAAAAAAAATAGACCTTGCATTGACCCAGCTAATCTGAAAAGAAATGTTAATATCTACTATCTAAAATATTAAATGAAAAAAAAAATCCATGCTGTTATCATTTAAATTTTATTTTTTAATCATCTTCATGAATATAAATCAAATCTCTACTATTTTTGCTCAAAAACCAAGCCCTGGTGATATTTAATGTGTATATATATCTACTTTGTCGTTAATTGTTTTATTTTTGAAGTTTTCTCCGGACTAGTATTATCTGCGTTATTCAGACTATTGTCCCCATCTTCATTGTTATTTGTATGTTTCGGCCGATATACCCTCCGGCCTTCATCAGGTATTTCTTCTCGGACTCGGGAACCTTCTCGGACTCGGGAACTTTCTTGTCATAATCGGGAGCCATCACGGAACTTTGAACCTAACCCTTTATTTATTCCACGGGGGTATCCTGTTCTCATTCCGCTAACCATAGCTGAAGATGGGGACAATAGTCTGAATAATGTAGATAATACTAATCTTCAAGCCTCATCTCAAACATTCAGAGAAATTTTCTCCGGACATACATACACACACAACTGCCCTTTATATATGTATAGATGAAATTGCAAATCATTGTTTCTTGCTTTGATAGCTGCTCTTGATTTTTGTTTCATTTCGTGGAAATTTTATGGTCCCACTAGTCATATATATAATTTAACACAAACTATTTAAAATTGCTACTCGGTTTCATGCTTAATTTATGTTTTAGTCACGTAAGTTATATACCCTCAGTGGAAGACAGTACATGCGTTATCATATATATACATTTATTATCACAAATATATTAAGAAAAAACAAAAAAGACATTCTTCATGTGTATATGTGTATATATGTAAGTAAAGTAAGTAAGTAAAGTCAACGGGGCGGCCTAATGTCGGTATCAGCCAATCAGCGGGAGTCTATCCCTTCAATAGCGCTAGACCAAGGAGATTGTTTTAGCATCTGAGGTGGAGCGCCACACCTACCATCAGCTCCTTACTTTACCGCACAGATCCCTGTGCTACTCATACGCTGATATCGAACTAGGAACCTTGTGGTTTCTGGACTGAGCTATATGTATATATATATATATATATATGTATATATGTATATGTGTATATATGTATATATATATATATGTACTTGCATGTAAACACACATCCCCTCCCCCTAAAAAAATGAGGTGTCCTGGGTATGATACTAAACTGCATCTGGTTGTGAGGCTCTAGTTCTGGAACTATGGGGGGTGGGGGTGGAATACATCTTCATTGCCACTACTCCCAGGTCCACCCTGATCTAAAGTGGTAGTACCTGTTTTCTTATGGAAAATGGGATGTAGAAAGTTTCTAACCCTCTTGGATAAAAATAGGGTGTGGTTTTTATTGAACTTTAGTCTTAACTAGTCTCCACCAATTTTCCTTTATATAAGTACATGCACTCAAGTCTTTGTACAAACATACAGACATACAGAATATTTCTTATATATATATATATATATATATAATATATATATATATATATTACGTTAATGTATGAGTAGTGGCTTACCGGTGGGTACGAGTACGATCGTTGGAAGCGCACAGTATCCAGGGGTTAAGACTGAGAAAAAACAAATACAAAGTGCTCAATACAATGTAGAGCAAAACAAGCGTTCGTCTGTAAAAGATAAGACCATTTCAACGGACACGCATGGTTCTAACTGATATTAATCAAAAACTCGATTAATTCTGCGGATATAACCCTGACGATTCAGACGATGAAACTCGAGTAGGTTACCTTTATCCATTTTATAAATATATATATATATATATATATATATATATATATATATATATATATATATATATATATATATATATATAATGTAAAATGAAAATGGAAGTGAATCCGACGGTATGCTGAAAAGAGAAATAAAGGAGAGAAAGTATTGAATGGATACAATAGGATATTTTAATTAATTTAACTTACATGTGTTTCGGTCAGGAGTTTATCCATGTGTACATTATTCAATCTATTATTATTTTTAAATAACAAAATGAAATGAAATAGTAATAATAGAAAGAATGTAGAAATGTTCCACACACAAAGATTTACTCTGAGGAAGGTCGATACTTCTTTATGTGCGGAATATTTCTACATTTTTTCTATTATTATTCATTTCATTTCATTTTGTTATTTAAAAATATAATAGATTGAATAATGTACACATGGATAAACTCCTGACCGAAACACATGTAAGTTAAATTAATTAAAATATCCTATTGTATCCATTCAATACTTTCTTTCCTTTATTTTTCTTTTCAACACACACACACGCACATACACACAACACACACATATATATATATATATATATATATATAAACAATGCCAAATCCTTTCACATTAATTTTTTTCACATTTATTTCATTTCATTTTTCTATTAAGTTATAGTCAGTTGTCAAAAAATACCTTGATAAAGGTCACCCGAAATATTGGGAAAAATAAAGCAAACCAGGACAAAACAACGGTTACGTATTGGAACTCTGTTTTTTGTTCTCTAATACACTTCCTATGCTTCCTGATATCACAAAAATGTTCACAAGAACAAAATTGATACACAAATAAATTCATTATATTAATATATATATGATTTTACTGTATCCTTTTAGATTTTTTTGCATCAGGGATGCAGGACGTGTACCTATCAGCATCTCTGATTTTGTATATCAGACCATTTTTCCAGAATCTAATAGAAATTTTCAAGACATAAAATACACTCCTTTGATTTCTAACGGTCCTTTCTTGCAGGAAAAGAAACAAAACATTTTTTGGTTATTTCCTATAAATCCAAAATAAAAGAAGGGGAACCACTCTGAATGAATTTTATCTGTTAATTAATCTACCCATTATTTTCCCATTAAACTAACCCTAACCCCATCTTCGTTTTTTATAAATAAATAATTTATCAGTCAATCAGAGTGGTTCCCCTTTTTATGTTAGAGTTATAGGAAATAACCCATTTTTTTTTAATATATAAGGACAGATAATAAAAGTTGTGCCAAAAATTATCTGTTGTTTTTGTTGTCTTGTATTCTAATTGACTAACTGAACACAACTGTTTCAAGTATTTCATTTTGGCATTCCTGACCTCTCAATTGATCCTTTACAGATTCAAGTTAGCAAAGAAGAACAATTCATTGGGATAATGTCAGAACTCGAAAAGAACGCTTGTTTATCATTTAGAGACCTTGTTTAGAACTTTCTTGGAAATGCACAAGCAAAGAATTACACTGAAATTGCCCATAAACAATTGGATAGCCACAAAACGCTTGATTGCAACATGAGCGTCAAATTCGATTTTCTGCATAGCCATCTTGCTAACTTTTTGGAAAATCTTGGTGTGGTCAGTTATGAGCAAGATGGATGATTCCAACAAGATTTGAAATTCATAAAGGAATGGTATCAAGGTATATGGAATGTAAATATGATGGCTGACTATGGAGCATAAAGAGAAATTGTCCACAGATTGAACACTCTAGAAAAACCTGTTTTTGTTGTCTTGTATCCCATATACCACCAAATATCATCTGATTTAATCTTTTTTCTTTTTCTTCCCTTCCAGTATACTCGTGCTGCGAGTGTTCTGTCGGCAGGAGGCATCCGCCACCAGTTCTCCCTTTCTGAGAATGTCCGTTTATCCATGTTTACGACAGATTTCCTACGAAATATCAAACAATATTTAAGCGTTCTGGGTAAGTAGACATAAAACTGCCGTTCTTCTTGTAAATGTACGAGGATCGTTCAATAAATAAGATGAATTTCACATAAGTGGTTGGTAATAGGAAGCACTGTTTACAGTTGTATCTTTTTCAAGTAAACCAATAATGATGGTGGGTTCTTTCATTTCTCAGAAGACTGTCAGCATCACCTTCTGTCATATAGTACCTAAATAATGACAATGGAATCGTCTGTTTTTCCTATAAATAATGTCTGATGAAACTTAGGAAGAGAGAAACAATGAGATTTCATGGCATTTGTTAATACAACGTAGCAATTGCTAATTGCTCTGTTCACCTTGTATTTTGGCTGAGTAAACATTTTCCCCTATCCTTAATACTCGTGTTTCTTCCTATGATTTCTCTGTTAACTCTGATACTCGAGTTACAACACCTTCTTTACTGACCACTGCAGCAGTAACTTGTTTTTGGATCATATTACCTTTAGGCACCCATTTTTTATCTCGATTAAGAAAGGACATGTTTTTCATTTACCCCATCAATATCCGGTTGTTTTAACAGACGATTTTGAGATTCTTTTTTTAAAATTATAAAACTAAACCCTAACCCTGACTCCTAACAAACAACCGGATATTGATGGTGTAAATGAAAAACATGTCCTTTCTTAATCGAGATCAAAAAGGGGTGCCTAAAGGTAATATGGTCCTTGTTTTTTACCAGAGAGTCAGTGTGTTTCCACTTCATGGACTGTCTTTTTGACTCTCGCTTTTAGTGGCAAACCCATATTTAGTCCATTTGTAAATATTCTTTGACTACAATGTGCTTCTCTGAACACATCACACATTCTTTTATAAATTTCACATGGTTTGCACTTTCCAACCATCAAAACCTTTGACAGACCTCTGTTCAAGAGATTACAATAATTGTTGCTATAAACCAATTGCAAAAATGCAGAGTTTACATTTATGAAAAAAAGTTTTTTTTTTTTCAAAAAATTTACTCATATTTATTGAATGACCCTTATATTTCTTTGTTTTTTTGGTGAGAAGAAATTTTTGACATTTTTCTAGTAGTCCTGCTGTTTCTGCGATACAAGACGTGACCTCTTACCCAGCATAGATGGGTACATCAACTAGTCTCTTTTATGTCTTTATATATTTCCTTTTGCTTACTTGTTACCTATGGATGCCGCCAAGGCTAATTGACCAATTTTGATGAAATGTGAACTCACTTCCAGAAGTGCCCAAAACATTTTAGCTTTTATAAGCAAATAAAACAAGTATAATTTTTTAAAATGCTATAGAACATTAAAAATATAATTATATAGTTATAATTGTTTGCTAATTTTTGGTTAGGAATACTTGAGATTATATAACTGTGCAAACATGGTTACTTTAAGTCATATAATTATGAATGAATTATATTAATATTCAATAGAAATACTTGAAACCATGTAACATGTGCAAATTATTTGTATTAGATAAGAATACTTGAAACCATACAACTGTGCGAATTATTTGTATTAGATAAGAATACTTGAAACCATACAACTGTGCGAATTATTTGTATTAGATAGGAATACTTGAAACCATACAACTGTATGCAAATTATTTGTATTAGATAGGAATACTTGAAACCATACAACTGTGTGCGAATTATTTGTATTTGGTAGGAATACTTGAAACTGTATAACTGTGTAAACAAATAATTATAGACAAAGTTATTTTTTTTTAAATGTAATGGATCATTGAAAATATAATTATGATTACAATAAAACATCATTGAATAACCCATTAGGTATTGATATGCCATTAAACAAATACACCAAACCAAATCAAAAACAATTTTTCCCATCTTTTTTAATATTAACTTTCTTTTCTTTTTTTTCAAGACATGGATCCTCCTGATGTTCCGTTTAATCCTCAGGGGTACCTCTTCTTAGCATCACATGACGGTGCAGAACAGCTTGTCAGGAGTGCTAAGATGCAAAGGTAAGTAATTGGAATTTTATTAGGTACATGCAAAATTTAAAACAAAAACAGTCAAATTGTATTCTTGAGCCGATGAACGAAAGATCGATTGTTTGACAAAATTTCACCACCTCCAATGGAGGGAAGATACAGTTTTGCTTGTCCTGAAATTTAGGTCATTACTTGTTGCTCTGCCAGTAGCTAACTCACTGTACCTTTTCAAAATACTGAACTGTTGTGCATTTGTGCATGTCCATTTCCCACACTGGTATAATGGAATGACCCATCTTCCCCATACCTCAGCAGCAGTGGTGGTGCTAGCCACTATTTAAGTACACACAGATCACTCTGTGTGGGACTGATGTGAAGGACTCTCCTCATAATACTGCCGTGATCGATCACTCGGTATAACTAGTCATTACAATATAACACACACCTACTGCAAGAGTTCTCGTGAATGACCTTTTATTGTTGGTCACACAGCTGGAAGGCAGCTACTAGATTATATAAAGGTAGAAAACCTTCTGTTTTCTAGGAGTTTAGCTGCATGCACTTACCTATCACAAAAAAAAACATCTAAGTAAGATGAAAAAGACATGCTGGACATTGCTAGAGAAGCAAGGATGAACTCATTAGTGACGTTCTCCTGTAGAAACCTACACATGGACACACCAGTGTTGGCTGACCAGCAAAAACTTCTTACATTAATCAGCTCTGTGCAGATATTAGATGTCATGTGCAGGATCTGCCAGGGGCAATGACTGATAGGGATGGGTGGTGTGAGATAGCCATGGGAATCCATGCTGTCAACACGACTTGATGATGATGATGATGATATACTTTAACATTGTTTTTTTTTACATTTTGAGAGATCAGATATACAGGGGGATCCCCCCCCCAAAAGTTTTTTTTTTTTAAAAAAAGTCAGGCCTGTTTTGTTGGGGTCACCCTGTGTGTGTATGTATATATATATATATATTATAAAAAAGTAGTTCCGCAAAATGGATTATGTTTTTAGAAAAAAATTTTATTATTTTTATCTTACATTTGCGACACGTGTTTCAGATCTTCTGGTATCTTCTTCAGGCTTTGATCAGTCATGTGAAAATTAATTTTTACATGTATGTGTATATATATATATATATATATATATATATAGTATATTTAACTCCTCCCTTTTTGTTGGTGGTGGAGTATAGTGTAATTTTATTTTTAACATTTGTGTTTTTAATAGGTGTTTTTGTTTTTTGGGTGGCTGGGTAATAAATTTAGATTTTATGACTCTTTTATTAGGGTTGCTCTGATATATATATATATATATATATATATGGTGACCCCCCAAAAAACAGGCCTGATTTTTTTTTTTAATTTCTGTCTCCTTTGAAGTTCTCAAGAAAAAAAATTTTTTTTTTTCATTTTCAGGGAAGTTGGAGCAAAAGTAGAACTCATGAGCCGTGAAAGGCTCGCAAGTAAATTCCCGTGGCTTAATCTACAGGGAATTGAAATTGGAACTTATGGTAAGTTTTTTTATGCTCCCTCTCTCATTAAAATTATTGAAGTCAGTCAGTATACTGTTAGCTTGGACAACAGTAACTGGCTAAGCACAACTGAACTAGTGCCCAAAATAGTTAGTACTTATGTAACTCAAGAATAGTCCATTCATGTATTTGGGTGATTCCATTCCTTGAGTCCTGATGGACTGCTTGGTTTCTATGATGTTATGAGGCTTCATAAATACTTTGGCATCCTGCAGTAGGATTGCGACATGGTTAGATCCGTATTGAGTTACGGCTACTTTTTGCCTTGTCTTACCAATTCGATGGTAATTGGAACTTAGTATGATTATTCTATATAAAATAACTCCAGAAACTTTTTTTTAAATAACTGTCTATGTAAAAATGCCTTATGTGTGATATATTGAGTACAGAAACTTATACACTCCACATTGGCCCTTACTTAAGCTAGACAAGCTGTTGAAGAGGCCCCCTTGGTTGGTCATGTAAAGCCCTAGCACCTATATGATTGTCCCAACCCTATTGCCTTTATGGCAAGCCCCAATGCTTTTTATGTGCAATATAGCATAATTATTATGGTCTACGAAAAATTTGGTGATTGAAAAGAAAATGGTAATCGGATTTCTGGAGAAAAAAAAAGAAATAAGAACAAAAAGAGGTTAAAGTTTGGAATTGTAAAGACTCAACGGGTGCCAGCCATTGACTGACCAATGACCCTGGAACTAGATTTAAAAAATAAAAACTGAAATCCCAGGTTTTCTGCATGGGGCAGAAGCAGATGTGTCACTTCCCCTATCTCCGGGATAACAAACAAAAGAAGAGAAAAACTGGTCTTTTTCGTCTGAGCCTTCATCGGAGGCAGACATGGGTTTCTTGGGGTGACTTGTATAGGCTAGCAAAAACAGCGCGCATGAATGTGATTTACAATAGAACAGCTTGACCTTACCCTCTCTCTCTCTCTCCTTCTCTCTGAGAAAGAACCCACAAGCCTAGAAAGAAATAAACAACCCCTTTTTGACTATACAACTTGCGTATGTTGTTTCTCTGAGCTAACGACAGCTACTACTATTAACGACTACTACTACAACTCGACATTGGTCCCTACACAACAACAAGAAGGCAGTGGCTGAGGGTCTTAGTGTCCTGGGTATTGTTGCAGATTAACTATTGTTTCAATTCTTTTGGCGCGAAAAGAAGTTCAAAAAGACAAGGGAGTTGGGAAACAAAGGATGTTCCAGACAGAAGTCTGGATTGAATAAAGAGGAAGAGTGATTAAGATCTGACGCTTACTGCTGACCGGGTCAAACGAACTGTCCGGAAAAACAACAATAGCAGGATGACAAAAGACTTCCTATTGACTGGTGACAAATCTAGGATTGCAGGTCACACAGTACAGTTCTGGTGTAATTTGAATAACCAGAGCATGCTGGGAAAAGATTGAAAAAGGACGGTTAGACGGAGAGTTCAGGAGTTGAGTTTTGGCAGCCGCTAACTTCAGACTCCCGTCAACAAAACATCCCTCGGGCACTCATTGTGAACACTGCGCTCTTGGCTAGCCACCGGCATTCTCATTGTAAGCTCTGCGCCCCTCACCTACCACACAATGAAGAAAATAAAGAAGAGTCCTCTTTTGTATACGCGTATCTGTTGTTATTGAAGTTCAGTAGCTGACTACTACCATACATCGCTTTTGGGTTAGTGACGATATCCGCTACTAACATACACAAATTTAGCATCGTGAATTCGAAGCCAGTATACAACAGTATGATATTAAACTGCATCTAGTGGTGAAGTTCCGATTCTGGAGTTCTGGGGAATGTGGAGTACTCATTTGCCATTACTCATAGATCCACTTTCACCCAGAGTGGTAGTACCTGTTAGGGTACTGTCTATGAGTTAAATAGAAAAAATGAGTTTAAAAATTGTTTTTAAAAAATTGAGTTATAAAAAAAAGTTTGAATACCCATCAGAGCGTCTTTGGAATAATCCAATAAGGTTTGACATGCTGTAAAATCCTACAAACCAAACCAACATGAACAGACGATAGAAGAACACAGCAGCAAATAATGTAAATAAGAAGTACTAGCAGGACCTGTGGATATTCCACCTCATGATAATTTAATTATTACAACATTTGATATGTTTACTTAAGAACTATTGCAAAAATAGTTAATTTCTTAAAAGGAGAATTATAAAATATTCACAGAGATTTGCTAATAAAAAATCTGGAGAGAGGCGTATAAAATATACAGAAGTTTTCTGTGGAGGGCGGAAGCAGATGTGTCGCTTCCCCTACCCCCGAGACCTCAAAAGGAAGAAGAGAAAAATCGTTCTTTTTTCATCTGGGCCTTCATCAAGGCAGACGTGGGTTTCTTGGGATGATGTGTATAAGCTAGCGACAATCAGTGCACATGACAAAAATGTGACAAAAACACGACTTAGAAAATATATAAGTTGGGACAGAAATTCACCTGATGCTGGCTCGCTAAAACATAGTGGATATTAAATCAGGAGGCCAGGATGACATCAGATCAAAAATATATCCCATAATTCATAATTTTAATATTACAAATAAAACAAACGTAACTTTTTTCTTTTTTTCCTTTTTTTATCAATTCATTTTAATTTTACATTGCGCATTTAAGCAACACAAGACCATTTGAATGTTTCATTTTTAAAATTGGGTGATATAGAATGGGACAAATAAGAAATCTGCGATTAAGCAACACCAGATAATCTGTATTCACATTTTTGCATTGCTTCTTGAACAATTTGGACTGTCTCATTTTTAACCAGAGGGTGTTGCAGGATGATAACAGACGGAAGATTTAGGAACAACCGTATTATGTTATATTTAACACATACACTACTATTTCTTGTATTTTTATTTTATTTATCTTTTTTTTTTTTCTTTGCTCCTCTATTCAGGATTGGAGGGTGAAGGCTGGTTTGATCCTTGGACCTTAATTCGAGCCATGAGACAGAAAAACTTGTCACTTGGAGTGAAATATATCAATGGTGAGGTGATTGGCTTTGATAAGCAAACACGCAGAGTAGCCGGCCCTAATGGCCCTGAAGAGCGACAAAGCATCAATTCTGTACAGGTAAGGAGATACAGTTTGGGTGGTTGGTTTTAATGGCATATCAACCCATCTGGGGTTATGTCATGCCTAACAGTTAGGAAGTAATATATGTTGTGTATTTATATTTATACTAATTGGTTTTAACAATTTGTTAGCACCTTTGGGGATCATGTTGTATGGTATTGATTGAGTTCATGTCTATATTCTATGGTATAATTTTATTTCCCTCAAAAAGGACAGAATGTCCTCCATGTTGACATACATGAGATAGAGTTTGGGTTTAATCAATTGCTTCAGTAAATAACACTTCATTGGAGGGGGGGTATGGAATTGGCAAAGTTCAAAATCCAGGTATTGTCACAATTCTGGTCTTTATTTTAGGCGTTTAGTAAATCCAATGGTAGAAAAGAGTGTAACTCCTTGTAGCAGAAAGTCAATTGTATTCCTTGAAGTTCTAGGTAGAAAAAGGTGTAGTCTTAATACTGGAATAATGTTTGCCTATAGACTATCATTTTGAGAGGCAAACATTATTCCAGTGATGAGGAAGCAAAATCCGTAGTGAAGAACTGTTTAAAAAAAGAGTTAACAGAATTTTACAGGGCAGGGATACATGCTTTCATTTGAAGGTTATTGCTATTGTGAGAAATTGACTATGTGGAGAAGTAGAGATGTGATCGACGGAGGACCAGCTTCATTTATGATACATGTTCCTGTGCTGGTAACTATATCTGTCCTAAACAAAATGGCATTACTTTTTGACTCACCCTCGTACTTACGCTGGGGGAGGGGGTTGCATCCATAAATACTAATTTACAAGCACCCATCTACCCAGTTAGTGGAGGTTAGAATATACTAACTGTATCCTCTGCTTGAGGGACATGACTCCAACCCCACAAAAGCGGTGTCCCAAGTGGTGAGGCTCTTATTCTGGAAAGCGTGGAGTCACACTTTCATTTTAATTTTGATGTATGATACATGTTCCTGTGTTGGTAATTATACCTGTCCTAAATAAAATGGGATTCCTTTTTGACTAACACTCATATATATATATATATATATATATATATATATATATATATATATATTTCAGCTTGTTTGTATTTATTTTTCACTTTCACTTATTGATCTTATATTATCTTATATATATTGAACATATATATAAAAAAAAAAATTTTTTCTTGAATTTTCTTTTTGTAGATAAAATGTGATAGTAACATTTACCAATCTCAATTTGCTATTGTGGTCAATTGTGCTGGACCTTGGGCAGGAGATGTGGCCAGATTGGCTGGAATTGGAACTGGAGAAGGGGTCTTATCTGTATCACTACCCGTAGAACCAAGGTAAGCCATTTTGTTTGTTTACTTGTTGTTTTTGTGATGACATTCACCCTGGGTCAGTTGAGCTGGCTTCATCCAACGAATTCACCATATCCCGAATGAACAAGATAGTGAACTGAAAAGAGCCCCTTTAACCGGGTTGTGACCCTAATACCACTGGGTGAATACATAGCCCTAATATTCACTTTAGTGAACTCTTGAAAAGAGTAACAAGGGGATAGGATTCGAGTTGTGGCCCTAATACCACTCTGTGAACTCATGGCCTTAATACTATGGAAATTCACAAGTGGTCCCCAAACACTGCATGCATATTGTTATGACCTGTTTAAGGGTCAATAAATAATCACTCAACACGGAGCTAAATGTAGGGAACAGATGTATTCAGCAATATATCAATGTACAATTAAGGAAGGTTTCCTTGTTACAGCATACACGAAGACCATGTATCTGCTACTTCTCACTTGAGTAGCTTTGCTCTGTTAATATATACCCTTTGGGTAAGTCCATGTTCGTGTCATAGGTGAGTCACCTACAACAGATATCCTGGTCAGGGGAAGGTGATGCCCTTATTTGCCACAAATTTTCCACAGACACAGTGACAAGTACGCCAAAAGCTGTTGATTCCTGATGATAATGGAGACGCCATTTGGATTTTCACCAGAGCCCCTTTAGCTGGGTTGTGGCCCTAATACCACATAATACCAATCGTTCTTGGGAGGCCCTACCAGGAACTTGAATTCCAGATAGCATAGCTCTGACACTACCACGTTGTCACCACCCTACCATGGTGAGGAGGGGTTCGACTTTAGGGTGGATTTTATTTGCATGTTTTGTTTTGTTTTTTAAATTGCTGCAAATAGTTACTTACTAATCTTAGCTTAGTTCTGGTGCAAGGTCTCAAGTATGGGAACACTCGGTGAGGATCAAACTCACTGCTTAATCGGTGAAACTCACTTGCTAACAATTTACACCACAAAAACTGAATTCAAATCCCTTAAAAAGGAAGCTGTGAAGGTTCCTGAGTTCGAGAAGAAATACCTGAAGAAGGCCGAAGGGCATATTGGCCAAAACATACAGATAACAATGATGATGAGGACAATAGTCTGAATAATACTAATTATCAAGCCTTGTCTCAAAAATTCAGAGAAATACCTTTGTACTTATCTTTGTGATGGCTACAAAAAATGGAAATTTATCCAAGCCTTGTTTCATCTCACAAATCCATTATTACTGAATCGTGAGTTGGATCCTCGCAGGATGCCCCATTAAAATCCCTACATAAAAAAACCTGGTGTTGATTGGCTTAATCAACACCAGGTTTTTTTGGTAGGGTGTCAGAAAAAGAAAGAAAAAAAAAGGGCACATTCTGAAAAGAAAAATCGTTGTCTCATATTTAAAATATTGAACACTAAAAAAAATCCATGTTGTTACCATTTAAATTTTATTTTTTAATTATCTTCATGAATATAAATCAAATCTTCATTATTTTTGCTGGTAATAGTGAATGCGTATATATATTTGCTTTGCCATTAATTGTTTTATTTTTGTAAATTCAGCCAGATATACACACAACTGCCCTTTATATATGTACTAGCAGCGGCTACCCAGCGTCGCCTGGGTAGAGGGGGATTTTTTAAGCTAGTCCCGCAGATCTATTATTACTGAATCATGAGTTGAATCCTTGTGATAGAATACACCGACTACTAAAATAATTGCTTGAAATCCTTAATTTTTTTACAAGAAGATTTATTTATTGAACAAGAAGCAACTACCTAGGGGGCGTCTGTAGAGGTGGAGGGGTTAAAAAGTTAGTCTCACAGATCCATTATTATTGGATCGCTGGTTGGACCCTCGCAGGATGCCCCATTAAAATCCCTACGTAAAAAAAGACCTTGTGTTGATCCAGACATTCCGAAAAGAAAAATTAATGTCTGCTAGTTAAGATATTAAATGCAAAAAAAAAAAAATTCTATGCTGTTATCATTTAAATTTTATTTATTTATTATCTTCACGAATATAAATCAAATGTTCATGATTTTTGTTCAAAAAGCAAGATCTGATGATAGTGAATGTGTATATATGTTTACTTTATCATTAATTGTTTTATTTTCATAGTTTCCTCCAGACATACATACATACATACACACAAACTGCCTTATATTTATGTATAGATTTATTGAATGACCCTTGTACTTATCTTTGTGATGGCTACACTGAATAGAAACTTATTCAAGCTTTGTTTCTTTCATTTTTTAACTCCTCAGGAAGCGTTATGTTTATGTGGTGCATTGTCCAAAGGGTCCTGGTATTGAATCTCCATTCCTTGTTGACCCAACCGGTTTCTACTTTAGACGTGAAGGAATTGGCGGTCATTTTATTTGTGGGATGTCTCCATCTGAGGTAAGACTTTTTTCTCTCTATCCTCTCACTGTAAGCCAGGGGTCCACAAAATGGTCGATATCGACCCCTTGGGGTTGAAGAGAGCTCTCTGGTGGTTGATTAAATATAGGAGGATCAAATGGAGGTCGAAGGTCAAAACAGTAGCTGAGCCTTTCTTACTTGCATTCCCAACGTCGTATCTGGTTTTAGCCATGCTAACACAATTTTGACAAAACAGAGGAATAGATTAAACCTGGAGAACCATGTTGATTTAAGATTTAAGCTTACCAATTCTCAACCTAATACCAATAGTCTTGCCGCTGCTCATCAAGCACATCCATCTCATTAATGTGGATTATTATAATAAATAAGTATTTTTCATGTCAGCGAACTTTTTAAAATTATTTAAATAAAAAAGTAGATTAACTTCTTTAAAAAGTGATTTCATGTTTTCATCAAACTTAAGTAGGGTTCGATGATAAGGTAAATATGTCATAAAGGGGTCAACGAGTTAAAAAGTTTGGGGACCCCTGCTGTAAGTAAATGAATGGCACCTGTTGAAACTGCCAAATTTTTTTTTACTAGAGAAAAGGAAAAAGTAATTATCTATTTTATGATTTACTACTATGGTGTTCTATATAGTAGAAAGCCTATCTGTCTGGTAGGTAAAGTCGAAAACTGGAGGCGAAAATAGCTTACTTCAGGTTTGAGAATTCACTTGAAAAAATGTTAATTTAACTTTAAATTACAAATTTCAAATACAGTAATACCTCATCCTACATCGTTAATTGGTTCCAGTCGAAAAATGACTTAAGTCAAAACAGCCATTATTTAGATGGAATTATCTAACCTAGGCCTAGCCTAGCCTAGTTTTTTTTTTAATGTTAGTCAACATAATCGGTAAATTTCAGTAAATTATGAAGCCTATCGGTTGCCTTGCTTAGTTTTTTTTTAATGTTAGTCTACTGGTAAAAATCACAAGGTATAATGGTCCAAATCATCCAAGATGAAATGCAAAAATGTAAATCCGGATTATCTTGTGCTGCTTATCCACTGAATTCTTATTTCTTATGAATGTCATCATCTCAGCTAAATAATAGACCCTTCTGTTTTTATCATAGAGAAAGAAAAGGAAGAAATAAGACTAGCTACACAGAAAAAATATAATAAGAAAGAAAGAGAGTTAGGGAAAGATAGAAAGAGGGGGTGAGTGTGCAGAAGCGATAACGCTGATCTGTTTCAATTGAACACGCTGATCTGTTTCAATCGAACATAATCAAAAAATGAAAAGAAGGAAAGAAAGAAAAAAGAGTGAGATAGTTAAATCAAGATTATTATACTTTTTACATATTGAACTATTTAGCAATAGCTCTTAAGTAAACATATCAAATGTTGTAAGGATTAAATTATCATACTGTGATATATCGGGTTGGTTGTTTGGTTAGTTTTAACGGCATATCAACCCATCGGGGTTGTGTCATGCCTAACGGTTAGGAAGTAATATATGTTGTGTATTTATATTTATACTTTTTTAGTAATTGGTTTTAACAATGTGTTAGCATTATTGGGGATTATGTTGTATGGTATTGATTAAGTTCATGTCTATATTCTATGGTATTATTTCATTTCTCTCAAAAAGGACAGAATGTCCTCCGTGTTGACATTTTCAAATAGATCTTTTAATAATGATAATTAAATTTATTGTGTACAGTGCTCAGGTGCACCACAACTCATCAAAGTCTCATCTCTAGTACACAGAATAATGTATTAGTGCCAGGAATATGAACAGTGTACAGTAATAATATACATGTATGTGTGCACATAAGGGTATCAGGTATCGTGTTGGCAGACTACAGGAAGCATGGAGGCTTTGAATATTGTTTGCATTAAAATAACGGTTTCTGATGTGAGTAAAAAACTTTGTTAGTTATATATTTGGCCTCTGTTGTTTCTCTTTTCAGGAGGATGAACCATCAATTGACAGTTTGCAAGTTGATTATGATTATTTTCATAATACTATTTGGCCTTTGTTGGCACATCGAGTCTCAAGATTTGAATCTTTGAAGGTAAAGTTTCATTACTATTTTTTTTTTTTTTTTTTACTCTTGTCTATTTACAGGGTGATTGAAAAGTAACTCTCTATTTTAAACTATTTATAACTTTTTTAAGAATATTGAAGGCTTGATTTTTATGCAAGACTAGCAGCGGCTACCCGGCGTCGCCTGGGTTGAGGGGGATTTTTTTAAGTTAGTCCTGCAGATCCATTATTACTGAGTTGAATCCTTGTGGGATGCCCCATTAAAATCCCTATGTAAAAAAAAAATAGACGTTGCATTGATCCAGCTACTCTGAAAATAAATGTTATGTCTACTATCTAAAATATTAAATGAAAAAAAAAAATCCATGCTGTTATCATTTAAATTTTATTTTCTAATTATCTTCACGAATATAAATCAAATCTCTATTATTTTTGCTCAAAAACCAAGCCCTGTGGATATTTAATATGTATATATATTTACATTGTCCTTAATTGTTTTATTTAGAAGTTTCCCCCGGACATACATATACACACAACTGCCCTTTATATATGTATAGATAGATGGTGCACCTCCACATTTTGCTATTGTTGTTCGTGAATGGCTGAATCACCATTTTCCTAAGAGATGGATGGGTAGACGTGGTCCACATAAGTAGCCGTCCAGAAGCCATGATTTAACACTCTGTGACTTTTTTTCTTTGTGGCTGGTTGAAGGAGCTAGTCTACTCTATGAAACCAACAACTTTTTAAGAACTTGAAGGACAATTACAGGAATTTTCATTTCTGCCATTGCACAAGAGTATTATACTTTTTACATATTGAACTATTTTGAAATAGCTCTTAAGTAAACATATCAAATGTTGTAAGGATTAAATGGGAAGATCAGTTGATGCAATTCCCGAGTGGCTTGAGAAGCTGGAGGCAAATACTGGTGCCTATATAGAATTTTAAATGTTGTTGTTGTTATCCTTCCATCTACTAAAGACAATGGCGTAGTGTCCACTTTTTACTTATTTTTTTTTTCTTTCCTTTTTATCTGTAACAGCGTGAGTGGCTGAACAGACCAACTTTTGAATGGCAATCTCTGGTGCAATGACTGCAAACAAACAGTGATGCTTGCTGGAATTGCTGTTGTCTCGCCTTCCTTTTGGCTCTCTTTTCTGTGGCGGCTACTTTCCTCTCTTTTTCACTCTTTCTCGTTCCTTGTTTGACAAGGAGGTGCCAGGTCACACGGTCTTCTGCACAAGCCTCCCATGTGTTGGTATTGATGTGGCATGTCTTCATGTCCCTTTTGCAGACATCTTTAAAGCGCAGGCGTGGTGTCCCTACCAGTTGGGTGTCCTCTACTAATTCACCACACAGTAGGTTTTTGGGGATGCGGCCTTTGTCCATCCTCCTGACGTGACCAAGCCAACACAGGCGTCTCTCGCAGATGATGACAGAATTTTAAATAAAACTCTTATTATGTGTGTTCTAGTATAAATCATAAGATTTTTAAAATAGGGAGCTATTTTACAATCACTCTATATATAAAACTTAGGTATGCCCAAAATTTTGGTTTGACCCCACCTCCCCCTTTCTTTAAATTTTTATAAAAAAAAAAAGAAAATTGTAAATTGTCATATTTTAAAATACTCTATGAATTTCTTAATTATAACAATGCAATAAATTATGTTAAAAAGAACACATCTTCAAAAGAGAAAAAAACGGCAAAAATGTGCCATTTTTACAGATACAGATTTTAATTTATAAAATTCTCCCATTTTAAAAACTGTAAAACAAATCATTTTTACATGTGATTTTTTTTTTTTAATCCTTCCTCGTTCATTTGGGATACGGTGAATTCTTTGGATGGAGCCAACTCAACTGACCCAGGGTGAAGGCCATCACAACAACAACAATAACAACAACTCTTACAGGCTTTACATTTTTCTTTCTTTTTTCTCTTTTCCAGTTGATGAGTGCCTGGTCAGGGTTTTATGACTATAACTACGCCGATCAGAACCTAGTCATTGGAAATCACCCCTACTTCCGTAATTTTTACTTTGCTAATGGACTTAGTGGACATGGTATCCAACATGCTGCACCCATTGGTCGAGCCGTCATGGAGTGTATTATTGATGGTCAGTTTGAAACGATTGATTTATCACGATTCAGATTTGACCGATTCCTGAATAATGAACTCCTCACAGAAGTCGGAATTGTCTAATTGCTCAATCAGGCATTTAAAGATCTATTCTTTTTTCCAGAAATTTTGATGGACATTTATTTTATAGATATTTGTAAATAAAATATAAATAAATAAGATCTATTAAAGCACTAAAAAGTGCTACTTTTATTTATTTATTTTTAGTTTTTAGTAAGATTTTTTTTTTTTTTTTTTTTTTTTGCTTACAAATTCAGTTCACTGAAGAATGTCTATATATTGATATGGAAATTCCTAATAAATATATCATGTAGGTATATAACCAAACTGTGACTCTAAATGTTAGCAAAACCCCATATTTCTAGGATCCCACCATTCTGAAAAAAATAAGTTTTTTTTTTCCAGAAATGTTGGACTTTTTTTATTTTTTTATTTCTCTGAATTTTTTAAATGAGGCTTGATAATTAGTACTATTTGTATTATTCAGACTATTGTCCTCATCTTCATTGTTATCTGTACAACATTTTGGCTGATGTGCCTTCCGTCCTTCTTCAGCTATGGTTAGTGGAATGAGAATAGGATACTCCAGTGGACTGAATAAAGGGTTAGGTTCAAAGTTCCGTGATGGCTCCCAATTACAAGAAGTTTCCTGAGTCCGACAAGAAATACCTGAAGAAGGCCGGAGGGCACATTGACCAAAACGTTGTACAGATAACAATAGTTCGAATAATCCAAATACTACTCATTTTTTTTTTCTAATATATATATATATAACATAGACTAGCAAGAATATAAGCCCTCTGGGTGTAAGTATTTAATTTTTAACATAATGAAAAATATTGAATTAGAAAGACTAACAAAATGAAATAAGAATGTATATAAAAAAGATTACACTTATTTTAATTATATTTTAATTGGCATCTATATAAAATCATTCATAGGATTGATTTTAACATCTTGGAGAATAAAACAATAATATTAAAGATCAATAACACCAAGTAATTATTTATTAAACCCGGTTTTGTTAAAACCCATATGCAAATTAACAACACAATGTAATAGCTAACATACTGGACTGTGAAATTGTAGTGAGTGAGTTCATACTCCATTTACACAATTCTGTTCACTTTTGGACTAATACCCTTGGGAAAGGTATGAATACCCTCATTCCCCTAGCTATGGGTTAAATAGTACCACTACTGTTCAAGGATGGTTTTGGCATTAAATAAACCACAAAGGTTGATATGCCATTAAACAAAGAAGCTGGTATGGATTGAGCAATTGGGTAGTGCACTTAGCACCGAAATAGTAAAAGCCACAATTTTGAATCCGTTTCAGTTGTGAACTATATTCTGTTGTCATGGTTTCATATACAATATTTGACAGGATAAAAGAGCATATTATACGCACCCCCAGTTCTATTGGGGGGGGGGGTCCCCATGGTGTAATAGCTGACATGCTTGAATGCAAAATTGTTGTAAATGTGTGTGAACTCCAGTCATGCTATTACATTCACTTTCGGACTAATAACCTTAGGAAAGCTATGAACCTTCAAATCCCCACAGCTATGGGTTAAATAGTACCACTACTGTTATTCTACAAGGATGGATTTGGCAATAAATAATTCACAAAGGTTTATATTGTAGTAAACTAAGAAACCAAACCAAACCCAGTTCAATAGGGTATATTCAGAAAAAAAGATTTTAGTGTATATATATAGGGTGAATACCGAAGAATATTACGAGCAATATTCTTATCTAAAAAAAAAAAAATTTAAAAAAAAATGTTTTAAGTAAAAATTACTCACTGTATCATACCTAAACGCAATACTTAAATAAATGTCTAATATCAGTCGTTCCAACCTGATATAATTTTTGAGTTGAGGTGAATTGGAAACAAAAGGAGTTACTTCCCTTGCATCCAATATTAAAACATGAAATTAGTTTGAAAAATTTTTTTTAAATCTTTTTAAACAGGGTTATTTCCCCTGTATTATTTAATTTACAATCAAAAAAGTTGAAAATTTTTCCATAACCCAGAGATTTCCAAATATTTTACACTGACAACACACTTTTTGAAAATAATATTTTTAATGGTGCATTTCCTTAAATTATTTTAATAAATAAAGAACAATTAAGTTAAAGAAAAAAAAGGCTATATAGCAGGTATGGCCAAAATTCCTGTACGACAGCACCCCCCTCCCCTACTTTAAACTTTTATTAAAAAATTCAAAATTGTAAATTATCTTTATTTTTCCTTAAGAACAGAACCTAAACTTATATATGAAAATAAAAATTCCAAAGAATTTCTTAATTATAAAGTCATGTTGATGAGGAAAAAAACCGCAAAAATGCGCCATTTTGACAGATAAACATTTTAATCTATAACATTCTCCAGTTTTAAATATTGTAAAACAAATAAATTTTTACATATGATTTTTATTTTATTTTTCCTCTTCATAATTCAGCAAAAATTTGTTAAGTTTCATTTTTTTCTGAGTTTTATTTAATTTTAATTCGTGTGGGGGTAAAAAAAAAAAAAAAAAAAAAAAAAATGAAATTTCGGCCATGCCTACTCAATAAAAACACTGAAATATCTTGACACAAAGTTAAGAAATGTTTTTTCTAAGCTATGATTAGTTATTTCCTATAAGTCTAACATGATCAAAGGGGAACCACTCTTGACTGATAAATTATTTATTTTCCCATTAAACTAACCCTAAACCCATCTTCTTTTTTCCTAGTAGATCAATAAATAAATAATGATCATCTTAGACTTATAGGAAATAACCCCATGATCTGAAAATTTGCGTCCAGGGTTGAGGGTTGTTGCTTTAGGGGGAGGGGTTCCCTTCTCAGAATAATCAAATGAAAAAACGTTTGTGAATAGAAATGAATCAATTTTCTTTATAAATTAATTAAACATGAATACCTTTTTTTTTACTGCAAATTTGAAATGGTTGGATTTGTTTTTGTTTTGTTTTTTTAATTTTTAACCAAAGATGATAACATTGGTCTGTGATATTTTCAAGGTCGAATATATAATAGCTGATTTTAAGGCCATTTTTGTTTACGCTGAATCCAAAAATCATACCCATTTTTTCTAATCA
This sequence comes from Doryteuthis pealeii, assembly GCA_023376005.1. Taxonomy (NCBI): domain Eukaryota; kingdom Metazoa; phylum Mollusca; class Cephalopoda; order Myopsida; family Loliginidae; genus Doryteuthis; species Doryteuthis pealeii. Next base: position 25,079,830 of record CM042165.1, read on the forward strand.
GATCAAATTTTTAAGATACAACCTCTAACTTTAAATGTATAGAACAGTATTATAACTATTTATTTGTGACAAAGTTCACAGGCTTTCAAATAAGTGTTATTATGTGCAATGTGAATTAATCAAGCACATCTTAAAAACTAGACCTGACTAAACACAAGGAATGGTATTTTTGAATTCAGCATAAAATGGCGATCATATATCACTTGGTAAATCTTTGACCCTTGGAGAAAATTTGTTTAATGCTGGCCACACTCAATGCATGACAATCTCACTCTTCAAAGAAAGAGTTAAAAAATGTGTAGATTATGGGGCAGAAGTAGTAGGTGTTTTGTATAGTCTGATATTGATTTTTCTGTGACTTCTGCCTCATCTATCTCTATCTATACATAATTGCAATACTGACTTCCGCAATTAACTGTAATTAATCAATATCTTGATTAATTCAGTGGAAATTAACCCTGAAGATCCTTATGGTGAAACTCGAGTAGGTTATTTCCGTACACGCTGTAATATTAAATCCGCTCTACTAATGTATTGAGCACTTTATATTTGTTATAATACTGACTTGTCCGATTAATACTTGTATCAACCAAATATTGGGATTAACTCAATATTTTTTTACCGGTAAGTCACTCCCTTCATTATCTATTTATACATATATAAAGGGCAGTTGTGTGTAAATGTAAATCTTTATTTCTTAGAGATATATAACATATTTCAGGATTTCAAATGCATTAATAATATGGGTAGTTTTGCAGCCAATCTAAATTAGCTAGACTTTAATAGAGATATCATTAATAAATAAGATGATAATTAAGATTTTATAATGACTATTTCATAATTGTTGAGAATATAACTTAAATAACTAAGGAAATCGTGACATCAGTGGTGAGGTAGTTTTAATTACAGACAGTTACATAATCTCCATTTTAATAAGAAGATGCAGGTATAATTGTGTAATTACAAAACTTTTAGCTAACGGGCCAACTTCAGTTTAGCTCAGTTGGTAAAGCACTCGCCTAAGAATCGCAAGGTTCTAGGTTCGATAACAGTCCCCACAAACTCAGCATATGAGTAGCAAAGATTGGGTAATCTGATCTGTGCTGTAAACTATCTCCCTGGTCTAGCGCTAGCGAAAAGGGAATAGACTTCCTCACTGTCCGGCTGTTGCTGACAATAGGCCACTCCACCAACTTTACTTACTTACATATATCTTTTCTGGTAAAACATGATTACATTTTCAAATAAATCTTGTAATAGGATTTTCCTCCTTGGGGTGACTGAGGGTCTTCATGTCCTGGGAATGATGTTAAACTCTATCTGATGGTGACGTTCCAGTTTTGGAGGTTTGGGGAATGTGGAGCACCCCTTCATCACCATTGCTCCCTGGTCCACTCACCCGGAGTGGTAGTACCTGTTAGGGTCCCATCTATGGGCTAAATAGAAAAACATGATTTTATAAAAATTGAGTATCCATTAAGAATGAATTTATTTCAAAACTTTGCCGGCATTAAATGACCCACTGAGGTTGATATGCCATAAAATAAAACAGACCAAACCAAATCCTCCTTGGGGCATTCTTAATAATAAAAAAAAAAATTTTTAAATCTTTAATTTCAATTAGTTTTGAAATACTGTATCTTAGAAATATTACAGAATGTTATATAAACTAGTACAAAATAAAAAAAACACCCTACAGGCGATGTAAAAATAGATTTTTGAAACATTGCCTGAGGGGTGGGAGTAAAAAATTCAATATCAGCAAGTTTGTACCCTAAGTAAGTAAAATCATCAAATTCATTAAAGGATTAAAAAAATAAAACAATTTGAAATGTAAACTTTAAATATGTATTAAAATAAAACAAACTATATATAGATATATAATACCAGTCATGTATTTATTAAAACTTGTTTTAAAAAACAATGAGGACTGTCTAATGTTGCATGTTCAAATTTTGAGTGTATTTGTAATGTGACGTAAGCAATGACGTAATTTTTGTTACAGACAAAAACCGGAAGCGAATCTCCATTATTAATAGATGTTTTCTAAAAAGGTTTTAATTTGCTTTTTAATAGCAATTATTATTTTGATCTGAGATAACAAACTGATAACACTTTATTAAAACCAACAAGAATATGCGCCCTCCGGGTGTAAGTATTCAAGTTTTAATGTAATAAAATATATCAAATTAGAAAGACCAACAAAATTAAATAAGAACACATAAAAAGATTACACTTATTTTAATTATATTTTAATTGGTTTCTACATAAAATCATTCATAGGATTGATTTTAATGTTAGAGAATAAAACAATAATATTAGAGATCAATAACACCAAGTAATTATTTATTAAACCAGTTTTGTTAAAACCAGTATGCAAATTAAACACACCATATATTATGTAAACCTTTATTTCTTAGTGATATATAAGACACATTACAGGAACATTTTAAACATACTAACAACATGGACTGTTTTGAGACAAATCTAACTCAGATTTTTATCGAGACATCATTAATAAATAAGATTTATTTAGGTAGGTTTCCCAATGCGAAAATGATGACTTTTAGTTTTAAAAAAAAGGGGTGGGCATTATTTTTTTGTGGTAATACGTATAAAATCATGAGAAACATTCTGTAACTTTTCCGGGTTTATATCTTCTCATTTTAATTAATAATCTGTATTTTAATCCACAAATTAGATGCTAAAATTTTAGCTCGCTTCATACAACAAAGTAACCAATCAGAATACATCTTTCATTGACTGCTGATAAATTAACCAATCACGATCACCGTAGCATGAGTTGTAAATCAACATAGCTGCCTCCAGCAAAAAGGAATGTAATGTAAACAAAATGTAAAAAGTGTTTTATCTGCATGTTTCTGTCTTAAAAGTGCCAAGTTAAATCTTTTTCAGAGAATACATGGATGCACTTTCTAGAATATGTCTCAAAATGGAAATTTTTACAAGGTCCCCGAAAAAAAAATTGCGAAAAAATTCTGTGCATCAAAGTTTTGTTACCTAAAAATCGGCTGCTAATGTCTGCTATTTTTTTTTTAAAAACGAATTAAAATTAATTAAATCGATTATTTAAGGTCAAACTTTTGTCTAAATTGATAAGTAGTAACATAATGACCATCAACATAAAAGCAAAATAATATTACGCATTCAATTCATTTTTAATAAATTTAAAAGTTTTTTTTTTTTGTCAATTTAGATCGCGTTCGTGTATCTGTTCGAAAAATTTGGTAAACATTAAACAGGAAAAACAAAAGGAATAACTATTTCTATATCATGGACTTAAATTATTAAGAAACAAAATGAAAAAAAAAACGACTATTTGCAAGTTTAACCTTTGTTTTTAGTATGCAGGTTTTACTTTTAATACATTTTTACTTGTTAAAAATGCTTATTTATTTGCTATTTATTATTTAATGAATAAAGCAAAAATGTAAACATTGTTTTTTTGTTCATAATTTTTATTACTTCCGTATGCTGAAATTTTTTTTTTTTTTTTAAATCATCAGGAGTGTGTTTAATGGTTCTTTCAAATGGACAAAAAACTTTCAAGATAATATTAACCTTTATGCAAGTTTCATTGTGTTAAATATAGGGGTGGGGGTAAATTTCACAGGGAAAATTGGTGGTACCTAGTAATTTTTAAGTTTTTAATGTTTCTCGTTTTGAAAATCAAGTGACAGCAAGTCACCATATATACCCAAAAGTTTTTAATCTTGGATTTTTGTGAGCTCTTCGTAGAAATGCGTCCAGGCCTCCTACCTTAAAAAGTGATATGGGTGTCAACTCAAAAAACAACTCGCACTACTAGGGCTACGGGCCCAAAGGTCAATATGGCTCTAGATTTTTGATTTCATGACCAATTTTAAGGGTGGGGAAAAATGCGGCCAAATGAATGCCTATAGACTTCTGAATATCATACTTTTTTTCCCACGCGTAAATGTTGCCTATATTGAAGTTTTCCGTGGGTACCACCAATTTTCCCCGTTAAATTTACCCCCACTATATTTAACATAATAAAACTTGCATAAAGGTTAATATTATCTTGAAATTTTTTTATTCACTCGAAAGAAGAAGCATTAAACAAACTCCTAATGATTTTTTAAAATTTTTTTAGGGCTTATAAAAATAATAAATTATAAACGAAAAACAATGTTTACATTTTTGCACCGTTAAATCAATTGAAATTTAACGTAGCCAAAAACAAGTTATAACTAAAGGTTTTTTTTTTTAATTCTATGAAAAATAAATTAATGGTCCGATTTTCACAATTTCCATAATTACTTACCTTTAGAATAAAAGGTGTCTGAAATAGTCTTTTTCTAAAATATATTAGGGGAAATATTTTTTTACGAGGTCTACTGTGTCTATTGTGAAAAAACGATTTTTACTTTTTTTTTTCTATAAATAATCTGAATAATTATATCAAGATTTTAAGTTTCAATACCAAACCTTTTTAGTAAAAGAACCATGAATACAGACTTCTGCTAAAAATATATATCAACAAAGAAACTGACCGTGTTGGTAAATAAACTGTTTTATTTATTTTTCCCGATAATGATGAGTAATTTTTCCCCAACCGGATAATTTGATCTTTGAATTAACAGTTTTTCTTTGTAACAACTCTTTAGGTTCGTTATTTCTTTTTTGCGAGATTGAAAAAAAAAAGTTAAAATATATTTACGTTTCTTCCTTCAATATGGCGTAAAAAGTGATCATTAGGTACCTCCAATTGGGTCACGTGATCAGTTTAGGCCATCTTGAATAAAACGGAAATAAATATTTCCGAAATTTGTTTATCAAAAATCTCGTAAAAAAACAATTAAAGATCGTACAGGGTTGTTACAAAGAAAAACAGTTAATTCAAAGATCAAATTATCCGATTGCGAAAAATTACATCGTTATCTTAAAAAATAAATAACCTATCCGTATTACATACGAAAGGGTAATTTTCAGGCCGCAATTTAGACAGAAAAAGTTACATTTTAATTTCATTTTTACGATTATACCACTAAAAGTATTGAAAAAAAAATATTAAATCTTAATTGAATTTGTCAAAATTGACAAAAATATTTGTTTGGAAAGAAGAAAGAAAGAAAATTACAAACGCAATGTTAAACGTTTAAAGTTTGAAATTTCATCCTAGTCTGGTACAAGGGACGCTACTCTGGGATGAGTTAACAGAATTTACTTCCCTTTCATCACGAAGAGGCTTTGGATGGGTTCTCCGTCGAAAACCTTTTTTTTTTTTAGGTAAATATTTTTGAAGAAATTAATTTTAAAGGAAGAAACATTTTGAAGTAAAAAAAAAAAAATGAATTTAAAGAAAGAAACAATTTTGAAAAAATATTTTGTTGAAAGAAGTATTTAGGGAAAGAAATTCCCTGACAACTGTCACACGGACACCCGTGTTATGAAAAAAAAGGGGGGCAGAGAAAAAAGGTATTTGTGTTGTGAACTTTGAAAATATTGGGGTTTTTTTTAAGAGTAACAAATTTGTAAGTTTTCTTTCTCCTCACTTTTTGTTGTCCCCTAATTCTTGGGGTATATATATTTTTTTTTATATTAATAAGTAATTGAATATTATCATTTACTTTTCATAAGGAAATTTATACATACAATTGTGAGTTCCCTTTTGTTTATGTAAAATTTATTTTTTCTTTTAATATTTTGTAATAAAGTGTGTGTTATTTTTTTAGTGAGGTGTTCGACTTTTGAATTCGTTTGTGTTGCTTTGCTCTTTAGTATTACTCATTTTATTACCCGTAAGTCGGTAATTTTTCGGGACTACCGATAAATGGGGATTTCCCCGGCGATAAATAAACCGACAGTATGGCTAGCTCTAAATGACTTTTTTTTTTCTTGTGCATATTCAATAACCGATTATTTGTTTTCAACGATTTTTAAAATATTCTTTTCTTTTTTTTTTTTTTTTTTATCTTGAAGTATTATCTTGAAATTTTTTTGTGCATTCGAAAGAAACATTTTTTTAAATCCTGATGATTTAAAAAAAGAATTTCAGCTTAGTTTCATTTTTATTAAAATATTAATCCCAGTTAGTTGAGAAATAAAAAATAAAAAAAGGTATAATATATCTTTTTTATTTCTCAACTGGGATTAATTGTATCTGTATACATTGGATTTCATTTCATATTCCAGTAACATCTGTCCGGTAAACTATGATAAAAAATACACTACTCAATTCAGTTTATCTTGTATATTTATAATTATTTTCAAGTATCTTAATTACTATTTTTATGCACATTTTGTTTGTACGATTGTACTCATTTCCACTACAATGTACGACGTACATACTTCAATGAAAAATCCCCACGTGTAACCTGGAATCCTCAGCAGCACGGATTGACCGCATTCATTCTGATTGTCCCCTTGAATCTACAGCATAGAAATTAGATGTATATTTCAAATTCAGATTTCTTCTTTTTTTTACCACGTGGAGTAAAAAAAAAGCAAAAATGTTGATTTTTTTTAACTGTTTAACAAAGAAAGACATCGGGAGAAGAAAGAAAAATAAATGAAATTTTTATTTGAACTTAGTTGATTTTAAAAAAAAGCAAAATACTTCTGATCTTTGATAGATATATTATATATCTATCAAAGATCAGAAGTATTTTGCTATTTTATATCATATATATAAATACCAGAAGATGGCCCGGATACTAAAATAAATGCCAAATTTCCACATTCCACCACAGCAATGATAAATTTTGATATTGAAACAAAAAATTCGCTGAAAAATTACAATAAATTGGTGGAAGGATTAGAATACAATCTCAACTATCTGTATCGTATTTAACTTAAATATTTTAAATGTAAATTTGTTAAATTATTTAACATTTAAAATTAATATTCATATTAAACTAGGGACGTCCAATCGATTTCGCACGATACACGTATACATGACAAGAAAGGTTTTTTATTAAATGTTTCTAAAAGTTATTTTATAGTAAAAGTTTTTCTATCATTTAAAAGAAATAAGATTAAAGAAAACTCCAATATTTTTTAATTCAAAAAATGTTATTTTAGAAATAAAATTAGAAATAAAATTGAACACTATCTTTTAAAATATAATTTTGAATATTTTTTTAATAAAATTTTTTTTTGTAAGAATGGAGTTTCATAAGAGAAATAATATTTCATTATTTTTCCTATTTGAAATTTTCAGTGTTTATTTATCAATGAATGATCTTTATAATGGATTATTTATTTTATTTCATTTATTTCAAAACATACTCATTTTTTTTTCAGGTCGCTTAATTTTGACCCCCCTTATGTTGGGGGCGTAACATTTTTTCAAGTTGTTTTTATATTGTACTAATTACAGTATAAATAAAGAGATAAAAGACCGAAGTTATGAATAGAAACAAACAAAAATTTACGGTGGCTTTTCTATGAGAAAATAAGTACCGAAAATCGAAAAAGAAAATAATAGATAATTCAATTTTTGGAGATTTATTTTTTTTACTCATTTCGATAATTATTTAATTGGCTATTATTTTTTTAAAGAAAAAATTATACATCGATATTTTTTCTGCTTAAAAGGGGGGGGGGTACATTTTCAATCGAGTTTTTCTTCAAAAAGTATACTTTGATGAAATGAAATAAGGTTTGCATTAAATAGATATTTATTTCTAGAATCTAAAAATATAACATTTTAAACTTAACAGATTTTTCACATTTTAAATGAATTTTATAAATTAATTTTTTATAGCAAAAATACTAAATTAAAGTTTTGAAATAAAATAACTGATGCATTATAAAATTCATTAATTGTTAAATCAATATTGAAAATTTCATTAAAATCGGATAATTACCTGAATTTTGATAAATATCTACTCAATGCAAACCTTATTTTAGGCGCCAAAAGTAATAAGTTTGGAAGAAAAACTCTATTGAAAATGTACCCCCTCCCCTTTTTAAGCATAAAAAACATCGATGTATAATTATTTTCTTTTATAAAATAATAGTCAATTAAATAATTATCGAAATGAGTAAAAAAGAAATCTCCAAAAAATTAATTATCTATTATTATTTTTTATATTTTATTTTTCGATACTTATTTTCTCAGAAGTGCAACCGTAAAATTTTTTTTTTGTTTCTATTCATAACTTCGGTCTTTTATCTCATTATTTATACTGTAATTAGTATCGAAAATGATCAACTTGCAAAACATTTTACGCCCCCAACATAAGGGAGGTCAAAATTAAGTGACCTGAAAAAAATGAGAAAGTTTTGAAATAAAATGAATAATGCATTATAAAGATCATTCATTGATACATAAACACTGAAAAATTCATTAAAATCCGATAATTTCCTGATTTTTGGTAAATTATTTTCTGTAGGGGGGCTGAAATTTTGTCAAAAACGCATTTTAGGCTCAGTTTGCCAGTCCCTATGCTACTACTTATCGATTTAGACAAAGTTTAACCTTAAATAATAGATTTAATTATTCTTAATTCGCTTTTTTAAACTCGTAATATCCGATTTTTTTGCCAGTCCCTATTAATCCCAGTTGAGAAATTAAAAATATATACATTAGACTTCATTTCATATTCCACTAATATCTGTCCAGTAGACTATGGTAAAAATTTGCGCTCCTGAATTCAGTCTAGCATTTTCAGTTTCTATTAAACTCCTCAGCAAATTTACAATGCAGATGAGGATGGTGAGATTATTAGACTTGCTGTCACATGTTCTCCAACGAAAAAAATTCATGAGATCGTGTTTTAAATTAATGTTTACGTTAAATTTTGACCGCTTAAAAAAGGGAACGTAATAATTCCCATTAAAATATAGAACATCGAATTTTCATCTAAAAATATTTAAATTCAAAATTTATATTAATATTTTTTTAGGTTTCTTAACAATTACATTAATTCAATTATTTAAATTATGTAATAGAATATAATTTGAATAACTGTTTTAAAATACAAAATTAACATCCGTAAATTTGAATTGTTAAAAAATATAAATGGTCATCCGTAATTTAAAAACAACGCACACTGATTCACTTCTTTATTTACATTTATTCCGTGTCAGCAAAAAATCGGCAATGTCATAGAATGGATGTATTTTCTTTCTATTTAAAGGTGATTTTTTTTTTTTTAATTTATGTAATTGAAAATTTAATGAAACCATTTTGGTTACAAATTTTCTATTTAAATAACCTCTTTAAATTATATGGGAGTTTTTTTTTAACCCCCGTAAAAAATATTTCTCCATATATATGGGGAAATATTTTTCATGAGGTCTACCCCCCACGATTTTATTTTTGAAATATGAAAAAATAAACCGACAAAAAACGATCTTTACTTTTCTAAAGATAAGTCTGAATACTTGTAGTAATTCTTGTTTAGATATGAATATGGATATATTATAGTGTGGAATAGACTGAGATAGATAGATAAATAAACAAACAAAATAATATAGCTAAATATGAACAAATGGAGACGACATAGCTGGGGACGTTATTTTAATAGTTACCGGGTAGCAATTTCTGAGGCAGGAGACCGGGACGCACTTCCTCATAAATTACACTTATTTTTCAAGATAACGGCGTAATTTTTCCCCAATTGGATAATTTGATCTTTGAATTAACTGTTTTTGTCTGTAACAACATTGATTTTTTGAAAAAGTTCAAAAATATTTACGTTTCTTCCTTCAAACTGATCACGTGACGTATTTTGGTGGTACTTAACAAATTCGACCACATAGATTAGTAAAGTTTTAGTAATTGAACAAATAATCCATTGGACACCTGTTTTTCTTTCTTTTTTAAACGCATAAACCATTTTATGTACTAGTAAATTTTTGAGAAAAATATTAAATCTGAAATTTTACTTCTCAAATAGTCTTGAATTAAAAGTACCTAAAATTAACCGGGACCAAGAAGAGTTATAAATGCAGTCAATTATACCTTGTAGACCCAATGTAATAATGAAAACATGTTTATTAAATGAACTGAATATATATGCTAAGGCCATTTAATAGACACGATAAGAATATATTTATTCAATTGTATGAACGTCATTAATTAAGAATCTCAATTCATTTACTGGTATTAATTGTAAGATTTGGCATAATTATCAAATTAATTACTTTGATTTTTTCAAAATATCAAATTTACATTCATATTAGATTAGTAAAATAAACTTGCTTTTCATCTAAATTTTAATTTAATTTATTTTAAATATATTAATTCAAATTATCACAATGTATCTATTTGTATTGTTAGATTATCACTAGGGTTTTAAAAAAAAAAAAGTGTTGATAACCTTACACCTTACCGTTCAGTAAAAAATGTTACAAAAAAAAAAAAATATCGCACACTAAGCATGGAAAGAAAAATCTTCCGAATATTTTAGGGGCCCTTAAAAGGGCCGTTTGATATGTTTTCTTTTCAGAGGAAAAAAAACTTAAGCCCTCTCGCCACGGATACGACGAGCAAGTTGGATGTCCTTTGGCATAATGGTGACACGTTTGGCGTGGATGGCGCACAAGTTGGTATCTTCGAAAAGACCAACCAAGTAAGCCTCACTAGCCTCCTGTAAAGCCATTACAGCAGAACTCTGGAAACGGAGATCGGTCTTGAAGTCTTGGGCGATTTCACGAACCAACCGTTGGAATGGAAGTTTCCTGATGAGAAGCTCAGTAGATTTTTGGTAACGTCTGATCTCACGGAGAGCGACGGTACCGGGCCTGTAACGATGGGGTTTCTTTACTCCACCAGTGGCTGGGGCACTCTTACGAGCGGCCTTTGTGGCCAACTGCTTACGGGGAGCTTTTCCTCCGGTGGATTTACGAGCGGTCTGCTTTGTACGAGCCATTTTCAGATATCTTCTTTGTCAAAAAAGATGAACAGTTATCCGAGCTACAACACTGGGTTTTATACTAGCTGCTGCTGCTGGGTTTGTAAATCCCGCGCATCATGCACATTAAACCATATTCGTTTTTCATTGGACAATAAAGGCTACCTTATATCACGTGGTATGCTTTCAGCTACGTCCGCACACGTTATTATTCTGATTGTGTATTTGTACTGATTCTGTAGGGATATTTAGCTATTCATTTACATTTTTTAATTGATCAACATGTCTGGACGTGGTAAAGGAGGAAAAGGTTTGGGAAAAGGAGGCGCTAAGCGTCATCGTAAAGTACTTCGTGATAACATCCAGGGTATCACCAAGCCAGCTATCCGCCGTTTGGCCCGTAGAGGTGGTGTGAAACGTATCTCTGGCCTCATCTATGAAGAGACCCGTGGTGTGTTAAAGGTTTTCCTTGAAAATGTCATCCGTGATGCCGTCACCTACACTGAACATGCCAAGAGGAAGACTGTCACCGCCATGGATGTCGTCTATGCCCTCAAGAGACAAGGCAGAACCCTCTACGGTTTCGGAGGTTAAACATTTCCTTCAACTTTGATTTCTTTTTAATTTCACCCCAACGGTCCTTTTTAGGGCCACTCATTTTTTTTCGATTTGTCTTTCTCAACCATGTTACGATATGCGCTGTCGCTGTTAATTTAAGAAAATAAAATCTTAAAATGTCACTTCAACCAATTTTTACATAGAAAAAAGTGTCCTTTATTATTAAACGATGTTCTCATTTAATATCCATATAGATTCGTGCATGATTATTAAATGTTAAAAGACACCTCACAACTTTCACTTAATAATAAAATATATATTCTAACTTTTCTTCCACATTTTAATGACTTGAAATATATTTCTTATACTGCCTTTTTTGTAAAGGTCTTATTTGATAGTTTTATGGTTTAAAACTGGTTCTCAACTTTTTTTACCTACGGACCCCGCATAAACATTCAATGTTTAAAATTCCTATTGTATTTTTATAATTAGATATTTCTTTTCTTCGACGCCAGAAAATGTTATATGACTCTGTAGAGAAGCACCGGTTTAAAAGATATCATTTTTTTAAATCAAACCCTTATCAGTCATTTTCGCTTAAGGTGAGTAGTTCGTAAAGGTAAAGAAGTTGGCTGATTTAGATCGGAAATTTTTTGGTGGTCCCTAATGATAGTTATTTACAGACTATGAATTAACATTTTCAACAAAAAACCCAAATTACTATACATTTAATTAACCATTGAAATTAATTATTGAGACAGTTTGTGTTAGTATTATTGCAATGTATAAAAATGAACCCCCACTTTAAAACTAACCATTCTCACAAAATAAAAAACACATTGAAGTGAATATTAAAATAAATAAAGGAAATATATTTAGTATTGTAACATAACGGGTGCAAGAAAAATAAAACATTTATTGCAAAAACGGACATAAAATGGGGGTTCAGTTTATTTTATGGTAGGAATTTACGAGCAAATAGTCCTTAATTACCATCTAATCTATTATTGAGACTGTGTTAGTATTGCAATGTATAATTTCAATTAAACTTTAAAATATTTTTCAACATTAAATGTATAATTTTGTTTTTTGTTGTTTATTTTTTTTAAAGCAATACGTAATTAAAAACAACCTTAATCCCCTAAAACCATAACCCAATTCGCAAAATGTTAATTCATAGACTGTAGTTAAACTGTCATTGGGTACCACCAAAAAACTTTCCGTTTTAATTTTCCGACCTAAATCAGAAGTCAGCCAAGAATTTTATTGATCATCACTTGTTTTCAAATGAATAGAGAAACGTGGTGGTGTACTGGTTAAGAGTCTTAGGAAATGGACTCGTCGATCCGAGTTCAAATCCTGAACGAAGCCACAATTCACATAGCGCTAATATCATTGGGAAAGGTATGAATCCAACTATACTCCCTACAGCTATGAGCAAGTAGTATGGCAGACTGGGTTTTTTTAAGCTTGGTTAGGCAACCAGTCTAGGACAAGGAAAACTCTGAATTCAAACCTGTTAAATCACCCTTGAGGTGGTCACTAGTAAAATAGGCTCAGTCCTACTTCGTGATCGATTTCAATTTTTTTTAAATAAAAATGATGCAATAAGTTATCTGCCCTTTGTTTTGATTTTATTTGGAGTTGAAGTTATTACATGTGTGACGGAAAATCAGAAACCATATCGCTATTGTATTTATCTAGAAAGACTTTGTAATTACATAGAAAGAGTCCCGAATGAAAGCAGCTAAAATTATGGTAGACTGTTCAGGGGCGTAAATTTTTATACTTTAGTCTACCGGCCAGATGTTAGTGAAATATGAAATAAAGTCCAATATATTAATAAAGCTACGTTAATTCATTTAAAAAAGACAGCATTAATTGATCTTGAATAGATAAGAGCATAAGTGAATCAACAACTATAAATCTATACAATATCAATTAATGTTGTCCTTTAATTGTTTTTCCCAGTTCAGAAATTAAAAATATGACTTCATTTCATATTCCACTAATATCTGTCCGGTAGACTGTGGTAAAAATGTTCAACCCTAAATGATTTATGATCAGGACCCAGCTTTTTCAATTGTGCTGTAAACCTTAATTAAATATTGGAAAACAGATACGAGAGGGTTTAATAAATATTACTTACAAAACAATGCAAAAATAGGGAGTGCATATCTTGGAATATTATCCACTTGTCTATCGGTACAAAAAAAAAATACTTTTTCTAATTCTTCAGAACCGAATAAATGGAGATGTATTTACTAAACTAAACCTTGTCTGCTGCATTTCTTGATAATCAAATTTACTTTTATCATTTCCTTATTTAATGTTGCTCATATTCACGCACCAGCTAAGAATTTCCTGTGATCCCCCTGATCACAGGAAATTCTTATTTTTCTAACAATTTACGCACGTGTGAAAAGTCCGCATTTTGAGCATAGCTACCGTTTATCTATTTATTTTTTGCATTCATAATAAAAATAACGGTATCTATTTGTCACTAAATCAGTTATTTTTAACATTCCTGGCATTCATTATAAAAAATATTCACAGCGACGGTAGTTTTTGTTTACTTATCGAGGACATACATAAAGTTGTAAAATCCGTATTTTACAAAATACATTTGGTAAAGAACAGTTTTCTCGTTTATTCCTTTCATAAAATTGTTCTTCTTTACCATAAAAACTTTTAGAATATACATATTGAAGTGAATATATAAAAATAAAATATATTTAGTATTGTAAAATAACGGGTGCAAGAAAAAAAAACATTTATTGCAAAAACAGACATAAAATGAGGGTTCCGTTTATTTTATGGTAAAAATGAACGAGAAAACGGTTCTTCTTTACCATAAATTTATCCCCACCCTATCCGATTGAAAATTAAAATTACCAAAAATCAAGAAATTATCCGATTTTAATGAAATTCTGTGTTGATTCATCAATGAATTAATTTTATAATGTATCAGAAAATTTAAAATAAAAAAAAACATACAATGTTATTTTATTTGTAAACTTTCTGGGTTTTTTTCAGGTCACTTAATTTTGGGGCGCAAAATATCGGTGGGGTTATATAAAGTTGAAAGCAATCACAGTATAAATAAAAATAAAATGTAAAATAAAATAACTATAATAACTGTAAAATATCAATTAACTAACGGTTCCCGTTGAAAATTACGGTATTATTCACTTAGGGATCGACACTTCTGACGGAGTTTTCTGATGTTTCATATCAAAATTGTAATATCTATTCCTCTTTTCACGATAATCCTGTCTTTTATGCTCATATAAACTATATTTGCCAAAAACAAAAAATAGAACATTTTACATTAAGTGATAAGATACACACAAATCAATCGGACTTTTCCTTATAGCCAGTAATCAATATTTATATTTTTAAGGTTCGAACTATAATGATGATTAAACAAGGAAGTTTGCAGGAATATGAGAAAACCTAATAACAGGAAAAGGTTTCAGTCTAAATTTGACTAGAAGATTAGAAACTCCCTAAAATAAAATTTCACATCTAAATCAGAATACTCAAGCTGAAAACTAATAATAAATGACAATTATTTACTAAAATTTAAGTGATAATTTAATTACACGTTCGAAAAATTTTCAAAAGCAAGATGAAATTTTTGTAAACAAACATAATATGAAAATACAAACCTTTATAAAATGGCACATCATTAGTTTAGTAAATTTGGACATTTCATTAAAATATTGGTGGTCCTGAAAAGGACCGTTTTGTTGATTGAAAACTGAAGTAAAAATAAATTTACTTGGCGGCTTTCTGGGTTTTCTTGGGCAGAAGAACAGCCTGGATGTTGGGGAGGACACCACCCTGGGCAATGGTCACTCCGGACAACAGTTTGTTCAATTCTTCGTCATTACGGATGGCCAATTGCAAGTGACGGGGGATGATTCTGGATTTCTTGTTGTCTCTGGCAGCATTTCCTGCCAATTCAAGAACCTCAGCGGCCAAATATTCCATGACGGCTGCCATGTAGACGGGAGCACCAGCACCAACTCTCTGGGCATAGTTGCCTTTACGGAGAAGACGATGGATACGACCAACTGGGAACTGAAGTCCAGCACGGGATGAACGAGTCTTACTCTTTCCCTTAACTTTTCCTCCTTTGCCACGTCCAGACATAATGATAGTTGTTGTAGGTTGAGATAATAATTGAAATTAAACCCCAAACAGCCACAACTCCCTTTAAATAGGCTCCGGGTGAGGCTCCTGGCAGCTGCTGATATTATCGCGCGTTTATATTTAAAAATAAACATTGTCTATTTTTTGACCAATCAGAATTGAGCAGAATGAGAGACGATAATTTGGCTGCTGCTGGAGCCTCTGAATTTTATATAAATAGCAAACGAGAAAAGATTCGTTGGATTTTGTTATTCTCATCGAACGACAGACACACAAAGCAATGGCTCCTGAAGTTAGCTCAAAAGGCGCAAAGAAGGCCGGTAAGGCTAAGGCTTCCCGTTCCGCTGATGGAAAGAAAAGGAGGAAGAAGAGGAAAGAAAGTTATTCCATCTACATTTACAAAGTAATGAAGCAAGTTCATCCCGACACTGGCATTTCTAGCAAAGCCATGTCCATCATGAACAGCTTTGTCAACGATCTTTTTGAAAGAATCGCCTCTGAAGCTAGCCGTCTGGCCCATTACAGCAAACGATCTACTATTAGTAGCCGCGAAGTCCAAACCGCTGTTCGTCTCCTTTTGCCCGGAGAATTGGCCAAACATGCCGTTTCTGAGGGAACCAAAGCTGTCACCAAATACACCAGCACCAAGTAAATTATCTTTAAAAGATAAAATCATCAACGTATGAAAAACGGCCCTTTTCAGGGCCAAATACATTTTCACGATTGTCTCTTTATTTCTACATGATTGCAATTATTTTTATTTTTTTCAATTAAATTGAATCCTCCGAAAGGACGTTTTTATGCGTAAGAAAATAGCTAATTTTTTAATCTTAAAAGCAATGAGTAGACTGCTTTAAAATCAAAAATATTTATTTGATTCTGCAACAAAATTTATGGCAGAATTTTTCACATTTGCAGAATTAACGAAATGAATTTTATACAATATTAAAGTGATTTGATTTTTAAATAAAGGATTAATCCTGTACATAAAAAATTAGATATTTTCAACGATCGTTAAATAATAAACATCACGGATTGAATGAAACATGTTTTAATTATAGTATTTTAATTGTCAGAATTTAAATGATCGAAGTCGTTTCCAGAATCTAGTTGTCAATGGAGATTACTTGGCGGCGCCCATTTCCTCTCCAAGTAGCATGAAATAATGTTTTTTTACCTTTGAAACATTTTTTATTTTAATCGTGAGAACTTTATTTTGTAAATAAAATATGATCATGTAAATCTTCAAAATTAAACAAAAAATAGAAATAAAATAGCTTTTCAAAAACGATCATTAAAATTTAAATATCACTGAATGAAGGAAACAATGTTTTATTGTATTATGTATGGCATGTGTAATTTAAACGACTTTCAGATGAAAAGTTTTAATTTCGAAGTTATTCTTTTAGCGATTGTTTGGTCATAAATGGAGATTACTTGGCGGTGCCCATCTCCTCTCCAAGAAGCATGAACATTTTTTTAATCGTGTGAAATTATAGAAAATCATCTAAGGAAAATTCGTAAAATAACCTAAAATTTTTTTTAATGGGGGTAAATTTTTACATGTCGAATTGGAGGTCCCTAGTAATTTAATTGATGTGAAGTAGGTATACCCAAAATGGTCCAAAAATGCGTTTATGACAAAATTACTAGCCCCCCTACAGAAAATAATTTACCAAAACTCAGGGAATTATCGGATTTTAAAGAAATTTATTTATCAATGAATTGATCTTTATTGATCATTATTTATTTTATTTCTAAACTTTCTCATTTTTTTCAGGTCACTTAATTTTGACCCCCCTTTATGTTGGTGTGCAATCGATATTAATCCATTGAAGGGGGAAAAAAAATTCCAGATGGTCAGGTCCGCCCTTTTAATAAAAATGAAAATCTAAGCAAAACAACTCAATGCGTTTATTTTTTTTAATTAAAAAAGAGCATTAAAATTGTGCGTGCGCATTATCTGAAATAAACTTGTTATTAAGAACACATTTTATGATATTTTTGCGTTAAAGCATGCACTTGTATTGTTTTTTTTGTTTTTGTTTTCGAATTGATCGAATAATGTGCTAGTATAAATAGAGATAAAAGACCGAAGTTATGAATAGAAAAAAAAAATTTTACCGTGGCTTTTCTATGAGAAAATAAGTACCGAAAAATAAAATGTAAGAAAATAATAAATAATTAATTTTTTGGAGATTTCTTTTTACCCATTTCGATAATTATTTAATTGGCTATTATCTTATAAAATAAAAAATTATACATCGATAAGAAACAAAAATTTTAGATGGGAGTGGGGTCCAGATGGACAGGTCCGCCAAAATGAAACTCAATGCGTTAATTTTTTTTTTAAATTAAAGGAGAGCATTAAAATTGATAGCATAAAATTCTGCGTGCGCATTATCTGAAATGAACTTGTTATTAAGAACACATTTTATGATATTTTTGCGTTAAAGCATGCACTTGTATTGTTTTCGAAATGTTTCTAAGATTTGAGTATTTCACATGGAGACTGGCTTGTTTCAAAGTGAAAGTCAGTTGGCTAAATTCCTAGCATAACAATATCTTAAATGAACTTAATTGTTATTAAGAACACATTTTATGATATGTTTGTGTTAAAGCATGTATTTCAAAATAGCTAGAGTTGTTTCAAAGGGAAAGTCAAGGGAGGTTACTCTAATTGCCTTATTTGCTAGGAATTTTAATAACTAAAGTGAAAATTACCGAAATTAGTACATTGGACTTCCATTCCATATTTCACTAACATCTGTCCAGTAGACTATGGTAAAAATTTACGCCCCTGAATTTAGTCTACCATATTTTAGCTACTTTCATTCGGGACCCTACTTACAGCATTTGTCAAATTTAGAATTAAATATTTATGTAATTACAAAGAGGTAATGTCTACTATATAAATACAATAGCGAAAGTCTGATTTTCCGTCTCATACAAATAAAATCAAAACAAAGGGCAGATAACTCATTGCATAATTTAGACTTAAAAATATACCAATGATTTTTTACTAAGTGCTATTTTTATTCATTTAAAAACAAGTAAAACCATTTTCTGGGGTCCAGGAAAGCAAGAAATATTCAATTATAAAAATACAATAGAAATTTTAAACATTGAATGGCTATGCGAGGTCGATAGGTAAATAAGTTGAGAATGGCAGTGTTGTTTTTTTCCAGTCGTTAAAATATGGAAAACTTTAAATAAATGTTGCGATGAGTTAAACCTGATTTTAAATTAATTATGCACGGATCTAAGAATGTTAATTTAGAACATCGTTAATAACAACCTTTTCTATGTAAAATTTGTCAGAATTATAATTAAGATTTTTTTTTAATTCACAGCGACAAAGCATATCGTAATTAGTTGAGAAAGACAAATCGAAAAAAATGAGTGGCCCTAAAAAGGACCGTTGGGGTCAAATAAAAAAAAAAATCAGCGAAGTTGAAGGAAATGTTTAACCTCCGAAACCGTAGAGGGTTCTGCCTTGTCTCTTTAGGGCATAGACGACATCCATGGCGGTGACAGTCTTCCTCTTGGCATGCTCAGTGTAGGTGACGGCATCACGGATGACATTTTCCAGGAAAACCTTCAACACACCACGGGTCTCTTCATAGATGAGGCCAGAGATACGTTTCACACCACCTCTACGGGCCAAACGGCGGATAGCTGGCTTTGTGATACCCTGGATGTTATCACGAAGTACTTTACGATGACGCTTAGCGCCTCCTTTTCCCAAACCTTTTCCTCCTTTACCACGTCCAGACATGTTGATTAATCAAAGAATGTAAATCAATAATCAAGTGTCCCTACAGAATCAGTATAAATACACAATCAGATAATAACGTGTGCGGACGTAGCTGAAAGCATACCACGTGATATAAGGTAGCCTTTATTGTCCAATGAAAAACGAATATTGTTTAATGTGCATGATGCGCGGGATTTACAAACCCAGCAGCAGCAGCAGCTAGTATAAAACCCAGTGTTGTAGCTCAGATAATTGTTCATCTTTTTTGACAAAGAAGATATCTGAAAATGGCTCGTACAAAGCAGACCGCTCGTAAATCCACCGGAGGAAAAGCTCCCCGTAAGCAGTTGGCCACAAAGGCCGCTCGTAAAAGCGCCCCAGCCACTGGTGGAGTAAAGAAACCCCATCGTTACAGGCCCGGTACCGTTGCTCTCCGTGAGATCAGACGTTACCAAAAATCTACCGAGCTTCTCATCAGGAAACTTCCATTCCAACGGTTGGTTCGTGAAATTGCCCAAGACTTCAAGACCGATCTCCGTTTCCAGAGTTCTGCTGTGATGGCTTTGCAGGAGGCTAGTGAGGCTTACTTGGTTGGTCTTTTTGAAGATACCAACTTGTGCGCTATCCACGCCAAACGTGTCACCATTATGCCAAAGGACATCCAACTTGCTCGTCGTATCCGTGGCGAGAGGGCTTAAAAACCTGATTTTTTTTTATTTTCAAACGGTCCTTTTAAGGGCCTCAAAATTCTACGAAAAGTATCTCCCAACTTCATATATTTGCGTGTTTTTGTCTTTCTGTTATTGCTTTTAGGTTTATTTATTTATTTTTTTTAGTCGTCAATCTAAGATTGACAATCTTAATCTTGTTGCATAATAACTTATTTGAAACGGACTAGAACTTTTTACGATAAAAATTTTAAGATAGGTGTTCGATTTACCCATTTATCACCCTTTTAAACATTCTGCAAGTAATTTCCTACATACAGTTATTGAAAGTCTGGACAGATGTTCACATTTGAATTTAAAATTTTAAGAAGTGTCTTAATTTTTAAACAATGCACGAATAAGGGAAATTAAGATAATAGGTGAGAGAATGGCAGCTAGACTTTTATTTAGATGCAAGCATTAAAGTTAGATTGTTTTTGTGTTCTGATAACTATTATGTCTTATTTATATACTTAAAAAAACAACAGTAAATACACGAAATGATTTACTGCCTCAGAGGCCCTTTCCTACCCTAACTATCCATGAATCCTTACTTTCAAAAAATCCCTTTCTGCATTTCTGTCTTTTTTTCTACCCGTTTGTTCTACATTGGTTATCTGTTTTTTCTGTTAGTTTGTTTTTTTTTTCCATGTACCTGTTTCTTAAAAAAAAAAAATGCTATTTTTATTGTTTTAATAGGTTCAGTCCTTAGTGAACATCCTCCAACAACCAACATTAATGCCACAAAACCTGCCCAACAAAGATCTAATGGATTAAACTATTAATTATTACTTAATTGTGGTTTTTGTAAAAATTATCAGTATTTGATGGTGTGTCATTGTTTATATTGTATAATTTGTGAAAGTAAACCATTTTGATTTGATTTCAATTTTCATTTGACAATAAAATTGTTTGGTCTTAGCGTCATCGCTTCCACTTTAAATATGGCGAATTACAGCTTGAATAATTGGAATGAAAGTTATGCAAATAAATTCGTTTGTTTTGATTTATCTTAAAATCAGACTTTATTTTTTACATATGAGTGGGTATAAAAAATACACTTTTTGCCGCGAGAATTTACTTTTTTGTGAACAATAAACATTGAATATCTTATTTCATAAAAACGAAGAAAAAAATCTTATTTGAAATGGGTGTTTTAAAAGTGAATAACACGGAAAACTTATGATACTTGGAGAGGAGATGGGCACCGCCAAGTAATCTACATTGACGACCACTTTTATTTTGATGTCTGTATTCTTTTAATGATTGTTTTGTTTTTATTTAAGCTACATTTGGTTAACTTTGAGAGATTTACATTTTTAATATTTTAATTTTGATTTAATGTGAAAGTTTTAACAATTTTGACATTTTACATTTGACCTATTTTCTTTTCCCAAAACATCCAAAAAATTTTTTTAATATTCATCTCAAAATGAATGTTCTGTCTCGCTGAAAACATCGATGTCAATAAACATAAAACAAACGTTGAATCATATTGGGATAAAAATTATTCATCTGCAGAAATAATGTAAATACATAAATTGGCGAGGTACAATAAACAGAAACGACAAATTTGGAATTGTTTGTTACTTTCTCGCAAGAAATGATTAATTTAATCCGTGTTCGTATTTGATTTTAAAATGAAAAGATGTTCATATTTCGTACAAGACGTTCAATTTTTTTTTTTTTTTTTTTGGTTTACAAACTGAATTAAGTTATTGATAATTTGTAAACAAACAGAAAAAAAATTGAACATCTTATTGTAATTTTTCATTGATAAAACGAATTTTTTTAAATATCTAAAATATGAATTTCTCACGATGAAAGTACAAATAGCAAAACATTTTTTCATGCTAAGAGATGGGCACCGCCAAGTAATTTCCATTGACTAGCAGATTCAGGAAACAATAACTTCGAAGTTTTTCATCTGAAAGTGGTTAAATTGTCATAATTAACATGTTTAATTTATTCTGTAATGTTTATTCTTTTTTGTAAAGCTATTTACTGTAAATGAGCTTTACAAAGATTTAAATAATTTCACGCTTTTTAGTGCAATAAAAAATAATTTTTTTAAGCGAATTATTCTTAAAACGAATGTTCTGCCAAATTCCGATTTTAAAAGAAAAATTAAAGCCAACAGAATATACATTATAGAAAAAAGATTAATTAACAAAATGAACTGTTAAAAATGATTTTTTAAATTAAAATTTCGGATTTTAATGTTTTATAGATGAACTTCACGCAGTTTTCAAAGCACATCTAGTAATTTAGTCTATTTGGGGGATTGATTTTGAAATAAAAACAAAATGCATATTTAACAATTACAATTAACTTGATTATAAGCAAATAAACCTCTCACACCTATAATAATGAACAAAATAAATTGGTGTTAGAGCTTTAGAATAAAGTTTAAACCATATCAAATAGAAGTTAAGAGACAATCGTGAAAATGTATTTGGCCCTGAAAAGGGCCGTTTTTCATATGTTGATGATTTTATCTTTTAAAGATAATTTACTTGGTGCTGGTGTATTTGGTGACAGCTTTGGTTCCCTCAGAAACGGCATGTTTGGCCAATTCTCCGGGCAGAAGGAGACGGACAGCGGTTTGGACTTCGCGGCTACTAATAGTAGATCGTTTGCTGTAATGGGCCAGACGGCTTGCTTCAGAGGCGATTCTTTCAAAAAGATCGTTGACAAAGCTGTTCATGATGGACATGGCTTTGCTAGAAATGCCAGTGTCGGGATGAACTTGCTTCATTACTTTGTAAATGTAGATGGAATAACTTTCTTTCCTCTTCTTCCTCCTTTTCTTTCCATCAGCGGAACGGGAAGCCTTAGCCTTACCGGCCTTCTTTGCGCCTTTTGAGCTAACTTCAGGAGCCATTGCTTTGTGTGTCTGTCGTTCGATGAGAATAACAAAATCCAACGAATCTTTTCTCGTTTGCTATTTATATAAAATTCAGAGGCTCCAGCAGCAGCCAAATTATCGTCTCTCATTCTGCTCAATTCTGATTGGTCAAAAAATAGACAATGTTTATTTTTAAATATAAACGCGCGATAATATCAGCAGCTGCCAGGAGCCTCACCCGGAGCCTATTTAAAGGGAGTTGTGGCTGTTTGGGGTTTAATTTCAATTATTATCTCAAGGCCGTGAAATTGGACGCAGGTTTGCGTCAGGAAGAGTTCAGAAGGTTTCCGGAACGATATATTGACAAGGTTGTAACCCCGGACGGGCACAGCCTTCGTGCAGGTCGTAAGATGCGGGAAGCCTTCCGAGGGCATTTCCAGGAACGATTTACCAGGTTGCCGAACCTCCCGGTGCAGAGGTTCCACAACTATTTAGCCGACTTTCCCCACCTTAGGGAGGCGAAAGCGGCTGGTTGTGAGGGAGGATTACAGACTCTGAAGTCCGTAATGCGTTGAAGCAGGTCGGCCTCAACAAAGCTCCGGGACTGGACGGTTTACCCTACGAATTGTACTTGAGGTTGTCGCACATTTTTGTCCCTATTCTGACGGATGTGTTCAACAATTGGTTTGCTTTGGGAGCAATCCCAAAGCGTATTACCAAGGGTGTGATCACATTGCTGAAGAAAGGTGGCAGGAATGTTTGGGAGGGCTTAGATGATTACAGGCCCATAACTCTGCTAAACACAGAGTTAAAGATTTTGGCCCGGGTCTTAGCGAACCGTTTGCGGAATGTTATCGGAGATCTGATCGGACTGGAACAGAACTACGCTGTGAAAGGAAGATCGATCCAAAACAATTTGCATCTGGTTCGCATGATCCTAGCGGGAATAAAAGACGACAAATGTGCCGCGCTGATCAATTTAGATCAGTCCAAGGCATTCGACAGGGTGGACCACCGGTTCCTGGAGTCTGTTTTGGAGACCGCCGGATTCAAACCGGAGTTCCGCAAATGGATAAAGATGCTGTACCAATCCCCTACGGCTGTGGTACAAGTTAATGGGAGGCGCTCGGCTGTCTTTCCGATTGAGCGTTCTGTGCGACAGGGTTGCCCCCTGTCTCCTCTTCTCTATGTCCTCGCTTTGGAGCCCTTACTCCGTAGGCTTAGAGATGGGGAGGCATGTCCGGTCCTGCGCGGAATTACTGTTGCTGGCTGCGTGAAAGCCAAAGTATCCGCGTACGCCGATGATGTCACCGTGTTCGTGTCATGCGTTTCGGACATAGAAGCGGTGAAGCAGGCGCTTACAAGGTACGAACGAATCACTGGAGCAAAGATCAATTTAGATAAGAGCGAAGGGCTGCGGTTGGGTGCCTGGGCAGGATCCGATACCCTGCCCGGTCCCTTCCGCTGGAGTGACGGTCCCGTTAAAATCCTGGGCGTGTGGTTCGGGCCGGATCTCCAGATCGATAAAAATTGGTCGGAAGTGCAGACAAAGGTGGAAGCTCGGATCCGAAAATGGTTTCCAAGGAGGTTGTCCTTAAAGGGCAGGGCGGAGGTTTGTGCTACGTACATCTTTCCCCTGATCCTTTACCGGTTATCTGTACTTCCTCTTCCTGCGGCTCGGTTATTGGCGATAGAACGGGCCCTTTTCCACTTTTTGTGGAGAGGGCGCCGGCCAATGGTACGCAGGGAGGTTTGTTTCCAGCGGCCTTGTAATGGAGGTTTGGGGATGCCCAACTTGGCGGCTCATCGAGACGCTGAGAGGTTGGCATTTCTGAATCGATCGTTACACACCGAAACCGCTTGGTCGTTGCGAATCCGGGTCACCTTCCCGGACTTGAAGCTGCGGCCCCGTAAAATTCGACGGAACGAGCGGTTTCTAGTTGAGTGTCGTGACGCCCTTCGAAGACTACCTGAGTCTAGTGACGCCTCATGGCCTCGAAGGGCACTGTATCGGGCAATAGTGGAGGGGTCCGCCTCTGATCCGCTCGTGGAACGGCACGGCTCGTCGTTGGAGGAGGTCCGCTCGCAGTGGAATTGGGCGCCGGTGCTGGGTTCATGAACAACTCCGAGTTCTCCCTCACCTGGCGACTCGCTCGGAATGCGTTGCCGCTCGCAAGCGTGCAATACAAAGCAAACGCCGCAGATTTTCCATCATGCACCCGTTGCGACAGTGGCTTAGAAGAAACGGCCGAGCACGCCTTCTACCACTGTGTCGGGGTTCGTTCGTTTTGGGAGTACGTGAACGAGGTTACGGCCCGTATCGCACCCAATCAGTGGGTGCCGCTCGACGTGGGTTACGTCGTGGATAACGTCAGTCCGCCGTTCGCCGGAGAAAAACGAAAGGTGTTTTTCGCTATACTAGCCGTAGCTAGAATGGTGATATGGTCGACGCGAAACAAGGGATTGCATGAGGACGGGGAATTCTCCTGTCAGGATCTGATCTGTTATTTCAAGCATCAGCTTAAAATAAAGATTAGGTGCGATAGGAGGATGCTCGACACCATGACATTCAACGAAAGGTGGATAAATGCCGCAAGCTTGTGTGTGAGAACGGGGGCAGGAGTTGAAACATTGTTGCCTGCCCATCATGGCCAGCACTGACGGGGATCCCGTCTCGGGACCCCATCCCTTAGATAGACAAACAAAGTCTTTAAAATAAACAAAAGATAAAAACAAGAAAAGTAAAAACTGCATACACCATAGATCCTTTTAGTTAGGAGGCTGAATGATCATCAACCCCAGTTTTTTCTCGTAGGACAGATCCAGGACCCCAATCCCAAGTTTTTTATAAAACCCCCCGTATCACTCTAAGGTTTTTTCCTGGAAAGTCAAATTTTTTTAGCAACCCAATCCATCCGGCCTACAGAACCCCAAAAAATTTTTTATACCAACAACCCACTAAGGACACCCACTCCCATATTAGAGCACTGACCGGCTTGCTTTCAAACAAAGTACGGAAGACAGTCGGCAGGCTAATATACTAGCTAAGGGAAAGGGGGTAACCAAAATGACCCACAAATTTTGTTTTCCGTTTACATATATTTTCAGTTCCTTGGGTTTTTCTGTTTTTATTTTTTCCCACCCCCTCCATCGCCAAATCATCCAAACGAATATGGGGACGAATTTTTAAAATAGGTTAGATGCATAGAGTGAATGAGGTATTTTGGTGGAAGAGAGCTGCGTAAGGAGAGAATGCAAGAATTTTATTTCATTTTTGAATGAATCGGTCGGCGATTGAACCTAGCTAGATAGATCAGTGTAGTTGTATGACCAGTTTTATCACCCACCCCCCCCAAAACCAAACTTCCGGCTATATGCCGAGTCGTGTTCACACTCGATGTAATTCATTTTAAATAAATAAAAATTTGTTTGGAGTGAGTGCACGAGTGTGCTCACTTCAAATATCTAATTTCAATTATTATCTCAACCTACAACAACTATCATTATGTCTGGACGTGGCAAAGGAGGAAAAGTTAAGGGAAAGAGTAAGACTCGTTCATCCCGTGCTGGACTTCAGTTCCCAGTTGGTCGTATCCATCGTCTTCTCCGTAAAGGCAACTATGCCCAGAGAGTTGGTGCTGGTGCTCCCGTCTACATGGCAGCCGTCATGGAATATTTGGCCGCTGAGGTTCTTGAATTGGCAGGAAATGCTGCCAGAGACAACAAGAAATCCAGAATCATCCCCCGTCACTTGCAATTGGCCATCCGTAATGACGAAGAATTGAACAAACTGTTGTCCGGAGTGACCATTGCCCAGGGTGGTGTCCTCCCCAACATCCAGGCTGTTCTTCTGCCCAAGAAAACCCAGAAAGCCGCCAAGTAAATGTATTTTTACTTCAGTTTTCAATCAACAAAACGGTCCTTTTCAGGACCACCAATATTTTAATGAAATGTCCAAATTTACTAAACTTATGATGTGCGATTTTATAAAGGTTTGTATTTTCATATGTTTGTTTACAAAAATTTCATCTTATTTTTTTAAATTTTTCGAACGTGTAATTAAATTGTCACTTGTATAGAGAAAATTTTAGTAATTAATTGTCATTTATTATTAGTTTTCAGCTTGAGTATTCTAATTTAGATGTAAAGTTTTATTTTAGGGAGTTTCTAATCTTTAATGAAATGTCCAAATTAACCAGACTAAATATGCAATTTTATAATGGTTTCTATTCTCATCGTGTTATTCACAAAAAGTTAAATTTCAGCAAACTTTTTACAATTAAATAAATGTTACAATTGTCACTAATAAATGGAGAAAAATTTTAATAAATTTATTAGTATTTTTAAACTTAGAATATTCTGAAAAAAAATTAATATTCAATTTTAGGTAGTTTATGGTTTATTGTAAAATTTACACGCTGAAAACTTTCTAACATTAAATTTTGTTTATTAAAAAAGATTCGTATATGTAAAAAAAATTTGTTTAATCTTCACTTTTATTCGGGCATGAATATTGGCTAAAAAGCATTTTTGGATTCCATGGGCAAAAATGCTTTTATAAACCAATTTTTAGCGGTAATAAAGGACTATTTGCTCGTAAATTCCTACCATAAAATAAACTGAACCCCTATTTTATGTCCGTGTTTTTGTATTAAATGTTTTATTTTTCTTGCACCCGTTATATTACAATACTACTAAATATATTTCCTTTATTTATTTTAATATTCACTTCAATATGTTACATGTTATGTATATTCCAAGAGCTTTTATTTTGTGAGAATGCTTAGTTTTAAAGTGGGGGTTCGTTTTTACACTTTAACTTTTTAATCGTAAATTCCTACCATAAAATGCCCAAGCCTAATTTTATGGCAGGAATTTACGAGTAAAAAGTTGAATATTACTTTTTGTTGTTGTTTTTCTTTTTTGACTTTGGTACTCTATAGGTACCACCAAACCGTTTAGGTCATCTTGAATAAGACGGAAATAGATATTTCCGAACTTTGTTTATCAAAAATGTCGTTAAAAAAAAGATCGTACAGGGTTGTTACAAAGAAAAATAGTTAATTCAAAGATCAAATTATCCGACTGGGAAAAATTACATCGTTATCTTAAAAAATAAACAAACCTATCCATATTACGTGCGAAACGGGTAATTTTCAGGCCGCGATTTAGAGAGAAAGAAATACATATTATTACCCTCTTACAGTTATGCATCTAAGTACGGATGGGTGTAATGGACAAATTTTTCTATTAAAATGAAATGAATAAAATCTTTAAAAACTTTAATATTACAATTTACTATGAATAAAAACTTGAAAAACTTTAATCTTAAAATTTCGCAGTGAAATTGACGTTAAAAAATGTCTTCGGTTTTAGTATTCTTAAAATCGAAAATAAAATGAAAATTTGAATATTTTTTCTAAGAGAAAAACAATCATTCAATATATTATTTTTATTCTAATTGGTCGTAAAAGTTAAATAAAATATTTTTTACGCTCAGAAAAACAAACTTTAGTTACCGAGAAGCGTCTCGTCATATGTCAGTTTTGATCTTCCGTATATTCTAAGAATCACACATTACTATTCAACAATAAAAATTACAAATTCTTTTAAAAACATTAATCGAGCACGGATCGGACCAACTTTTAGTTCACCTGAATTCTAAAATTCATATTTTTAAATATCCGTGAAAAATTCGATTTTTTTTCCACAGAAAAAAAAAATATTTCACGCAGAAAATAAAAATATTTAATCACACAAAAGATTGAAAATCTCGTAAAAATTAATTTCTTAAAAAAAATTTTTTTTTTTTTTGACAATTTAATAGAATATAGTACATGCCAATTACATAAGCAAAAAAAAGTTTTCAAATATTAATATTATGACATTTTTTTTAACTTTTTATTTCCGATTTTATTAATTTTTCCTAATAAAACTATAGTTCGGTACGTTATACAATTTCATTGATATAGTTATTCAGCCTCTTATCTTTATAGAAAAAAAAGTACCAAATTTTTTTTCCACGTCATTTTTTTTTTATCTCATAAAATAAAATAGGGGCGGGGTGATAGACCTCGTAAAAAAATATTTCCCCTAATATATTTTAGAAAAAAACTATTTCGGATGTATTTACATCCAATGATAAACATTTATGGAAATTTTCGTGAAAATCGGACCATTAATTGATTTTTCATAGAATTTTTAAAAAATCCTCTTATCGTAACTTGTTTTTAGCTACGTAAAATTTCAGTTGGTTTAACAGTGCAAAAATGAAAACATTGTTTTTCAATCATAATTTTCATTATTTTGGTAAGCTGATAAAAATTTTTAAAAATCATCAGGAGTTTGTTTAATGTTTTTTCTTTCGAATGGAAAAAAATTTTCAAGAAAATATTAATTTTTCTGCAAGTTTCATTGTGTTAAATGTAGGGGGGTAAATTGCACAGGGTCAAATTGGTGGTACCTAGTACTCTAAAATAAAAACGTCAGATTTTAATCATCGTCGACGAAAAAACAATTACGGTCATAAAAGGAGGATCCAATTTATGCCTAAATTGTAAAACGAGCCCCCACTTTAAAATTAAACATTCTCACAAAATAAAAACTTTTAGAATATGCACATTGAAATGAATATTAAAATAAATAAAGAAAATATATTTTGAATTGTAACATAACGGGTGCAAGAAAAATAAAACATTTAATATAAAAACACGGACATAAAATGGGGGTTCAGTTTATTTTATGGTAGGAATTTACGAGCAAATAGTCCTTTATTACCTTTTTAGCTCTAGAACTCATTTTACAGACAAAAATAGATTACAAAAAGTCGCCAAGCCCACCAAATCTGGAGAGGTAAAAATCGACATAACTCCACCAATTTTTGGAATTGGAAGTTTAAATTTTGGGGATTGTCTAACATTAACATAGTCCACACATGGAAATAGTTTCAGAAAAATTAAAGGGGTTGGGTGACAATTTTACTTATTTCTGGATGTTTTTACATGGAATTACCCAACAGCAACCTTGAGCACCTTTTTGATTTCCATTTTCTAACATGTGGGCATGCCTACAAAGTCAGAAAACAGCATAGCTCACATGACTTTCAGAAACATTTTTTCACGCTCAGAGTTGCTGAGGCATGGAATAAACTGCCTGCATCCGTTGTAGGCTGCCGAAATACAGCATCTTTCAAAGCCTCCATGCTTCCTGTAATTCAACAAAACTATACCCGATATCCCACTCCACACACATGCACACATATATCATTACTGTATGCTATTCATGTTCCTGATATTAGTACATTATTCTATGTAGTATACATGAGCCTTTGATGAGTTGTGATGCACCTGAGCACTGTATGCAATAAATTTCATTATAATTATTATTAAAATGAATCTTAATTTTAAATGTAAATTAGTTAAATACGATAGTAGATAGTTAGCATTGTATTTTCACCCTTCCTACAAATTATTGTAATTTTTCAGAGAATTTTTAATGATTTTTCTCGTTTGATATCAAGTGACAGCAAGTCACAAAAAATGACAAGCTGGGACGGATTTTAATATTGTCAAATATAAAAAAAATTATCATTGCTGTGGTTGAATGAGAAAATTTAGTATCCGGGGCATCTGGAATTAGCCTACATTTTGCACGTTGCCAATTGTTTTTTTGTTTTTTTTTACTTTTAGTAATACATCGGCTAAATTTGAAGATAGATATTTCATTCTATTCTTTTAGAACATAATTGTTTGGTCCTGTGGTGATTAATAAAAATAAATTAAAAATAAAACAAAATTAAATTAAATATGAAAATAATTAAAAAGACCAAAAAAATAACAATCTCCTGGATCCATTCTACAGTTTTATCAAAAGATCATATATATTTAATTCTCTAGATAATAATAATCTGAAACAATGAAACAAAAATATAAATAATATTAATTACAAAAGAAAAAAAATTAATCCAAATTTGAATGGACGCTTCTTGCACCCCCTGGAATGATGCTCACACCTCCAGGGGGTGCAGGCACACCTGATCAGGAACCCCTGCTTTAGAAAAATAAATAAAAGAAAGAATTTATTATTGGTTGATGTACACCGATCCCATAATGTAATTTGGTTGTGGCACCTTTTGTTTAAGTGCTGTTGCTGCTGAGTCTTAGGGGCCATTCAGGATCTCTTCAAACTTGCTGCTGCTGCCTAGTCACATTTGACATCTTTGAAATGGTTGCTACTGAGCCTATCCCTTCTGACTGCTGGTTTTTGGTTGGATTTTATGGTATGTCAACCTTTGTCGGGTTATTTTATGCCAAAGATATTTTGTTTTATTCTTGATGGGTATTCAACTTTTTAAAACTCAATAATATTTTCTATTTAATCCATAGATGGTACCGTAACAGGTCAGAGTGGTCCAGGGAGCAATGGTGATGAAGGGGTGCTCCACATTCCCTAAACCTCCAGAACTGGAACCTCATCTACAGATAGAGTTTAACGTCATTCCCAGGACATGAAGACCCTCAGCCACCACCTTCTAGCACCCATATGATAAAAAGGATTGGGGTTTGCCATAAGGACATTAGGGTTGGGGTAGTCATATAGGTGTTAGGACTTGACATGACAAGCTGACTGATCGGCGGGGACCTCTCCGACCGCCCGTCTTGCCCAAATAAGGGCCAAAGTGGAGTGTTGCATGTCATGGACTGCTCAACCACCTAGGTTCCATTCTTAAGCACCACTGGTCGCCACCCACCGCAAACAGGTGGCCCATTGGAGGAGTCTTACCCCTCTGCAGAGGTACAGTCGGTGTATTCTAACGCCTCAGCTGACAGGGCGGGTATATGTATGAAAATGCATGCCAACATATATACAGAGATAACGTGCATATATATGCGTGAGTGATTGTATGTACCTACGCACACCAATAAACAGACACACAAACAAACAAAATGCCCCCTCCCAGGGAGTAATGGTTTTGAAGGTGTACTCCACATTCCCCAGAGCTCCAGAATTGGAACTTCACTATCAGATAGTTCAATGTCATACCCAGGACATTAAGACCTTCAGCCACCACATTCAGTCATATATATATTTACCAAACCCCTCCGCACAAGCAGGATGTGACACAAGGTCAATTTCTTAGGCGGAGTCCAACAGGTTTGAATTCAGAGTTTTCCTTCTCCTAGACTGGTTATCTAGCCAAGGTTAAAGAGCCCAGTCTACCCTACTATTTACCCATAGCTGGAGGGAGAGTAGGATTCATACCTTTCCCAAGGGTATTAGCGCAAAGTGAAATGCAACTACCACATCCAGGATTTGAACTCAGGGCGACAAGTCCATTTCCCATGACTTTAACCATTACACCACGAGCTTCCTACATTCAGTTATATAGGTGCTAGGCCTCTTCAACCAGCCGTCTAGCCTAAGTAAAGGGCTAGAGTGGAGTATTGCATGTCAAGGACTTTTCAGACACCAGGGTTCCATCCTTCACAGGTCACCACCCACGGTCAACAGGTCGTCCTATTGAGGGGGTCTTAATTATATTCTAAAGCCCTATCTGACTGCTGGGTAAATCAGCCTTCTTGTATATGGATAGACTGTCTCAAATCGGCTCAGCAATTGACTTGCTTGAAAGTCATGTAACGGTTGCTGATTGTCCGGGTACTCTTTATATTTGAGAACTTGCAGAGAGAGAGAGAGAGAGAGAGAGAGAGAGAGAGAGAGAGAGAGAGAGAGTCAGTCAGTCAAGGAAATCTGAGCAGTCAGCACAACTTGGTAATGATGAGTTTGTGGGGATTAAAATAAAAATTTAAAAAAATAATAAACTCCCATGAGCCATCACCGGAAGAACTCTCCGCGCATGTGTGGGGAAAGGGACCCACTTCCGGCCCTCAAGAGAATCTCTTGGCCATTCTGACTTAGACCTTAACTGTGTCTAAACACTACTACTGGCCAGGGAGATATTTCCTTACCATATGGTGGCTATGACCTGTGAATAAAGCCTAAATAATAAAACTAGTTTTTGTCTTTGTCTCTTCCTTTTTCTTTCCTTGAATTCCTTCCTTTTCAGCGTGACCACCAAATAAGAAGAGGTTAAAAGCAAACCTTAGGAACACGCACCAAGAATAACTACATATACCTTTTAAACCTAAAACGTTAAACCTCTAGTGACCCCACACGAACAAGGGTCTACTAGCCTAGGACATTCTCCTGTGGACACACCAATGTAGGCCGACCAACAAAAAACTTACATTGATCAGCTTTGTATGGATATTGGATGCCGTGCGAAGGACTTGCCATGACCGATAGGGACGGGTGGCATGAGAGAGTTATGGGAATCTGTACGGTCAGCATGATGATGATGATGATGATGATGATGACCATGCGAGTATGAGGATAAATACGTTACGTGGGCTTTGGTTTTTCTGATTCAATTTTAAAACAGATAAAATTCGAACATTTTATTAAAAAATCCATTACAAAATTTTGTCCTGGAGTTTATGTCCATGTAAATATACCACCACCACCCCAATAACAACAACAACAACCTGCCTCTCCCCCCCCCGCTCCCCGAATAATTAAAATAAAATAAAATGATACAATTATAACCATTTTTATTGGCGATAAAACGAGGTATTATTTCAGTTATCTCCTCTTAGAATAAACTCTGCTTGTGGCCCTCTAGATGGCACTAACTGCTTGTTTACAAGACCTGTGTGCCACCCAGTCAGCCATTGTCCAGGTAAGAATAAATTTTGTCAATTATTTTGCTAGATTATTTCGTGTTCATGTCTTAAACGATTAAAAGGAGAATAAGATTTTGATTTTGGTTCTTTCAAAGGTCCTTGCGCTTAGGAATGGCTGGACGTCGTGTACATCTGATATGTTTGCCTGGTGCTTGCAAAAACCGAAATGTATTAGTTTACTTTAAAACTAAATTATTCCGTGAAACATTTTAGTGATTTGCATTAACATGAATCTATATATGTATATTTCTAATTAAAAAAAAAAAAAAAAAACGAATTTCTCTTTAAACTATTTTAGATAAAGACAATGGTTGATTTTATAGATATATTTATTTTGTATTTCGTTGTCGGTGTCGTCAAATAGTGCAGACGGCTTTGTTTACAGTAGGGAGTGCCAAAGATGACGTAAAATCCGTATTTTACAAAATAAATTTACTCTCTCCCCCGATTGAAAAAATACCAAAAATCAGGGAATTATCCGATTTTAATTAATTTTCAGTGTTGATTTATTTATCAATGTTTGAATTTTATAATGCATCAGTTATTTTATATTATAAGAGGTGACTAAACTTTCGGACCACCTTGTACATTATAGCAGACATTCCTCAACGGGAGATTGTTGACAAATAGTAATACCATTTATATCTTTTTGAAATACAGTTCCATCATATTTATTTTATACAGTTCCATCATATTTATTAAATCTCTAGCATTGTTGTTCTTTTCTTTTCTTTTCTTTTCTTTCTTTATTCATTCATTTAATTAAAAAAATTGTAAACAAAAACAATCTACGGATAACGCGGATAAAATGTATATCACAAATCAAATTTTATAATTAGTTCAAAGAATCTTTTTCAAAATAGAAATAAAATAGTTTCACGTTAATGCAAATCATTAAATTATTATTTTTTTTTTTTTCATACATTAGAACCACAAGGTTTGAAATAAGTCGGGATAATTTCGTTTAAAACGAATGCATTTCGGTTTTTGCAATGGATCCAACAAGCACAACACACATCTGTTACGTCTAAAAACAAAAAAACATAAGCATTTTCCTGAAGAGAGCGCTTTTTTTTTAAAGTACCTTTCATTTTTGTTTTTGTACTCTTCGCGGAGAACCGTCCCGGTCTCGTGTCTCAAAAAACGCTAGCCGGTGGCTGCTGAAAAAAAACCCAGCTACAGTTGAAGTCCGTAGCCGAAGCGGTGTCACTTGCAAAAACAAACTAGGGTTGGGGTTTAGGGTGAGTTTAATGAGAAAATAAATAAATAATTTGGCTCTGTTTTTTCTGGGTCACCTTGTATACAGGGTGACCCAGAAAAAACAGAACCCACAAATTTTGTAATAAAACTGTTAATTTTAACTAGGGCGGTTTAGGGTTAGGGTTTGGCTTTCGGGAAAAACGCCCTAAGTTGGTTGTTTTTTTGTAAGTGACACCGCTTCGGCTACGGACTTCAATCGTAGCTGGTGTTTTTTTGTTTTTGAAGCAGCCACCGCCTAGCGTTTTTTGAGGCAAGAGGCCGGGACGGTTCTCCGCGAAGAGTACCGGTAGACCATTTGAATTGTAGTTATGACGGCCCTCAGTTAAGATTATCCTATCAAATTAATGTATTTTGTTGTCTGCTTCTTCTCCCCCCTCTCTTCTTCTCCCCCCCTCTCTCTCTCTCACAAATAAATATGGATGGTAGAATATGGAAATAGGAAATATGAATATATTATTTACCAAACCCTCCGCACGAACAGGATGTGACACAATGTCAATTTCTTAAGCTGTGTTTAACATGTTTGAACTCAGAGTTTTCTTTCTCCTAGACTGCAGCACGGCTTGCTCTACTATTCACCCATAGCTGGAGGGAGAGTAGGTGGATTTATACCTTTCCCAAGTGTATGCATCCAAAGAAAATATGAATATATGGTGGTAAAATATGGTAAAAATATTAAAATAAAAACTATTTCTACATACATAACATATATTTGAATTTGAATCGTTACTAAACTCAGATAAACAAAATATTAACACTTGTAACGCAATGAGAATAATCTACCTCAATGGATTACAAGAAACGCCTGAAAAAGGCCGAAGGGGATTTTGCTGAAATGTTGTATATATGTATTTCACAATAAAGATGAGGACAACAGTCCAAAAAATCAAAATAATACACATCTAGTTCTGTATTATGTAATATTTAAATCCCTTATTTAATCAGATTTCACTTACTTCTATGTTTTCATCCAGTGACAAATATTTCGTTTAATAATATTGATAATTTAATTTTTCATTTTTCTTACTTTTTTTTTTTTTTTTTTTTTTTTTTTTTTTTTTAAGCTGTGGTGTAGTTTAACCTCTTCCCTGATTATCCTGAGTATTCACGGGATAGGCATTCTGAACATTTTTTTTTTTTTACGATCGTGAGTATTTGAGTCCTATCACTGAAACTAAATTTACTAGCCTGAGACGCTTCGTTCACCAATAATTTCCCGTTTTCTATGAGTCTCGAGTACTTTTTTTTCTTCTTTTTTAGCAATTGTGGTTCATTTCAGTTTCTATTTTCAAAATATAAAAGAATACTTTTTCACTAGTTTATTTCTGTATTGTGTTAAAAATTCAAAATTGAAACAGATACTGAGAAAAAGATAACTTTTTTTTTCTAATGAATGTAAATGATTTTCATTTGAAAGTAAAATTTCACTTTACAAAACTAATGCTGTGAAAAATGTAAATGAAACAGTTTTGGGCATAATTACAAATAAAACAAATAAACTTAGATTTTTATTTTATTTTTTCCTTTAATTCTGTATACAAGTATATGTGTGTGTGTGTGTAATGCCTATACTGAGAATACTTGGGATAATAATAACAGGATAAATTTCAAACCCATATAACTTAAAA
>CM042165.1:25123834-25173469 GCA_023376005.1 Doryteuthis pealeii
ATTATTACACTATCTGCTTCTTTTCAATATTTATTTTGTAAAAAATACAAAAAATGGCACAAGGCCTAAAATGGGGGTTGGTCTTTTAACTTAACTATTTCCATTTGTGACCCAATTCATACTACAAATTTCCATTTACCATAAAACCAATTCACACTACAATTACCAATACTTACCAGTCTATGACAAACCTTCTTCTCTCATCTAACCTTATTACTTTCTTATTATTACGCTATCTGCTTCTTCTATCTGCTAATGTTCTTATTCTTATTATGCTATCTACTTCTTCTGTCTTATAACCTTCTTTTTACATAATTGATAAGTTCCCTAT
This sequence comes from Doryteuthis pealeii, assembly GCA_023376005.1. NCBI lineage: Eukaryota > Metazoa > Mollusca > Cephalopoda > Myopsida > Loliginidae > Doryteuthis > Doryteuthis pealeii. The sequence goes on from CM042165.1 coordinate 25,124,166, forward strand.
AAATTATGTACATTACTGTAGAAATTAGAAATAACAGTAATTTTTTAATTATGGAAAAGTACCATATAAGTGATTGACAAGACTGTTGGCCAAGCCAATAATGAGAATAAAAAAGATAGAAAGTTCAGTTTTGGCTAGGTGATAGGACAGAACAGATGCAAAATGGCGTCTAGTCGTTAAGTGGCCATTTCCCCATGTGTGTTTATTATACTTGGGTTGAATAAATAAAGATGTCTGAGAATAACAAAATGAGCATATAAGAAAAGTACCAAAAAGAAATCTCAAGAAGAAAAGGAAAACCAGAATAACAGACCCAGATTCCATACAGAACCAGCTTAGAAGAAGATAGTGTTACATAATTTGTGGGTAGCCTACGAATTATGTATTTAAGTGTAGTTAAAATTCAAATGATGGAAAATTACCATTAACCATTGAAAAAAAGTGATTGACAGCAGTTTAACCTTTCTTGACCTGAATGCTGATTGGCTAAAGAAAGTTGGGAGAATGCAAATTAGAGTTAGTCAAATACTGGCTGTTAGCTGAAGGAAGCAGATGTAAGGGTCCTTCACTCCCAGGATGCCAGCTTCTCACCATGGTAGAAAACCCTTTTGGGCTTGAGGGTTTTGTAATAAAGAAAAGACTTGTTATAAAACAAATCAAGTCTTGCTTTTTTTATTACAAACCAAGGAATAAGCACAGCTGACAAGCCCAGTAGATGATGGGTGATGTAGGTGTGGCCTATGTGAAGGCGGGTCATCACAACCTGTTCTCAACAAAAATAGAAGAGAACAGGTTGTTCTGATCCACCTTCACATAGGCCACACTTACATCACCTATCATCATTTACTAGAGGGCACAGAATCCCAATATGCACTACATGCCAAGAGAGATTTACAGTGAAACATATACTGCTAGTGTGTGTAGACGTTGATCTAATGTGAACAAAATACTACCAAGCAAGTAATTTGAAAAGACTTATCACAAAAATAAGACCATCCAGGATTTTACATTTCCTAAAAGAAGTGGGATTGTACTTAAAAATATTAAGTAATTGAACAATAGTTAAAATCTATACATATATACATTTGTTTTCTACCAAACTATCGCTAGGAATCCAAAACTTAGTCGGCATTAAATGACCCACCGAGGTTGATATGCCATAAACTAAACCAAACCAGGTAGAATCAGTCCAAAGGAAGATGGTCAGCAATGAAGTAAGAACAAGTAAGAGCCCATCTCCTCTTCTCTCCTCCAGTATATACCCGATATGAAGTTGAAATTTGCAATAGCTTTTACTCTGGTGCCTACACCCAGGATTGAACCAGAAATCTTCAGATGACAACTCACTGTTGATTATTCTCTTTTCACCCTCCTATTTCTTTTCCCTTCCTTCTATATTTGCTTTTTCTCTCTGCTTCTTTCACTGACACATTGTCGCTGAAAAAATACCAGTTCTCGTCTCCAGGCAAAATGGGTTGCTTTTTATCTCCAACCACCCATAATGCATTGCATTTCTTCTATAAAAAAATCCACTCTGACCCCCCCTCCATCTTCTTAGTGCTTCCGTCATACTGCTAACTACTGTTTCAACCACAGGCTCCTTATTTTGCATGCCAGACACATTCGTGCTTGCTTTGAGCACCTACATAAGTAATTTCTCTCGCTACAGAAGTGGGTATATAACAATAGTATACAACAAACGTCTATTTAAAGGGCAATGCAACATTCTTATTATTTTCTTATTATTATGCTATTTGATTCTTCTATCTTCTAACCTTCTTGCACCGAGTTCTCTTCGGATCTCTCTTCATCTGGGTCATCTCAGGTGTCAAATCTCTCTCCGTATCCATCTTAGTTCTTATTAAAGCAGGAACACAGACTCATTTAAATTTTGATGTACGAGGTATGTCAGAAAAGTTCCAGGTTGATAGCATTCTTCGATGTGAGGGGCATCGTCCACTGCGAGTTCTTGCCACAGGGCCAGATGATCAACCAGTATGTCTACAAGGAAATACTGCAGTGTTTGCTTTGTTCAGTGTGCGAGAAGAGGCGAGAAGTCACAGGACAACTCAGGTGCTTCACCATGACAACGCACCTGCCCACACTGCCCTGAGTATCCGAGAGTTCCTGGCCCAGAAGAACATCACTGTGCTGGCGCAACCTCCCTACTCACCCAACTTAGCTCCATGTAATTTTTTCCTCTTCCCCAAGCTCAAGGGGGTCATCAAGGGAACCTGTTTTGAGGATAACTTGTAGTTCGGATTTGAAATCAATTTTTTGTGACACAAGTCCCGGAACTTTTCTGATACACCTCATATATCTTTATTACCTGACATCTGTTTCAATCAAGCATAATGAAAAGATAGAAAAAAAAGAGTGAAAGAGAGAGAGAGAGAGAGTCCAATCAAGATTATTAAACTTTTTACACATTGAACTATTTAGCAATAGCTCTTAAGTAAACCTATCAAATGTAATAATTAAATTATCATACTGTGGTATATCCATAGGTCCTGCTAGTATAAATTAATATTAAGATATAGGTATGAAATGTGGATATTCTGCCTTCTTGTTTCTGAAGATCTGGCAGTAAGTTTCAACCAGACAGAATAGCAAAATTACATAAAACAATGAAATAAACCAGCAAAAGCAAAAGTGAACTCGGTGTCTTTTACGGTTAACCTCTGATAATCATAGAATGTTTTTCACTAACCTTAGGTAAAAAAAGATTGAGAGAATGAGGGTGTCCAAGAGAGCCAGAGAGATGCGTGTTGACTGTTTGGAAGAAAACTGGTGAATTCCAAAGCAAGCGGGAAATGTCCTGCGTGATCAGTCGAATGATGGTATCATGTTATGTGTCCCGTAATCATCAGAGGTCATTTTCTGGTCAGCCACAGGGGGTGGGAAGGAAGGAATAGTTTTTAGAGAAGAGTCCATGTAGGTAGGTAGGTAGGAAGGTAGTAATCCTGGTTCAGTTACTAAAAGAAATATTTTCAATGAAAGAATTGCTCAAGAAGGCAGAACAGTGGATATTAAGAAAATCACAAGTAAAGAAACTCTGTCACACAGAGATCAATGGAGAAGTTAATTGTAGGAATGATTCGTAAGAGAGATGAAAATGGGAGCACAATGAAGTAAAAGACATCATAGAAATTATTGAATTAAAAATGGAAGTGGGTGGGATATATAGCTGGAAAGTGGGGATAACATGGTACAAAAGGTTAGTAGAATGGTGGTTAAGAAATAAGAGTGATACTTCCTTTCTGGATGGTGCATATCTTTGATTTTATATGAAAGTGGCAAAGATAATAATAATAATAGTTGGGGGGGTGTGGTGTAATGGTTAGAATCATAGGAAATGGACTCGTTGACCTGAGTTCAAATCCTGGACAAAACTACAGTTCACATAGCGCTAATACTCTTGGGAAAGGTATGAATCCAACTACTCTCCCTCCAACTATGGGTAAATAGGAGGGCAGACTGGGATCTTTAACCTTGGTTAGGCAACCAGTCTAGAAGGAAAACTCTGAATTTAAACCTGTTCAACTCCACTTGGGGTGGTTATTACTAGAATAGGCTCAGTCCTAATTAGTGATCTATTTCACTGAACTAATACTACCATAAATTTAACATGTGCATAGAAAATAATTCAGCAGTGATACCATTATGTCCATCTACAAAGAGCTCTATCACCAATTTGCTAACTTTCCTACAGACAGTTTGAAAACGACTGGGTTAAGTCTGAATTAGAAGATAGAAGTAAATTTTTTAATTTAAATTCTTTTTTTCAAATAGAGCATTAGAAATAAAGATCTGATTAAGATTATAGATATCTTTATAGAATGGATGGTAACAATGCTGTCTCAACCATACTCTGGTCTCACACCCCCACCTGAATGTTTGCTTTGGGCTCCTCTCTTAAATTAGAATTTTAAACAGAAATCACATTTTGATATGTACTGAATTTCAGACTATTTTTCTAATCTTATTAGTTATATACACAATGTTTCGGCTGATGTGCCCTCCTGCCTTCTTCAGATGTTTCTTGTCAAACTTGGGAGACTTTGTGGAACTTCAAACCGAACACTTTATTCAATCCACAGGGGTACTGTTCTCATTCCAGTTGGACACATGATGCAACAGATATCAGGGTTGAGTTAATACAGTTCTAAGTGATAATCATCTCTAGGTTGCAGGTTCAATCCAGGCCAAGGGCAATAATAACATAGAATACTTAACCTAGCTTAACACTTGTACCCGGTCATGGTTAACGGAATGAGAATAGTTTACCCCTGTGGATTGAATTAATTTAAAAAAACTTTTAAATTAAAAAATTTTTTTTTTTAGATTAAAAGAGTAAATGAATTAAATAGAATAGGTAAAAATGATAAAAATAAAGAATATAAATTTACATTTTTCCCATCATGCAAGAGATTTTGATCACCTGACCCCCGTTTTCCAAATTTTTGGTAAGGTCCATGTTCTCCTTTTTTTTTTCCTGCTCTTTCTTTTTAGCGCCAGTCTCGCTTGAGGAAGCACACTTTCCTCAGTGGCTTCTAGAACCCAGAGAGATCGCAGTAGTACACAATTATTCCATTTCAGTGAAATGTTGACTTGGCCAGGCACTTCTGTAAAGAAATTTCCTCAAAAAATCCTTCAGGTTGTTTGGTCTTCAGGTCTCAATCGATGCAAGTGTCGTCTTGTAACACAATGGTTAAGTGAGAATATGGTTAGAAAAAAAAAAAAGAAGGAAAATAGAATGTGTTAGGTCCAGGTGTATGTATATAGGTGGGTGTCTGTCCATAGGGATTTTATGCGGGTGCTTTTTTGGGCATTCATAGCACATGACCAAACATGGACCACTGTAGTTGCACCACCCTTGATGAAAATGGATGGCAATAGAGATAGTATGATTGCTGCTGTTCCTCAGACATACTGCTACCATTAGTGGCAATTTTAAATCTTGGAGATCATTCTGCCAGTCCTTGTATAATAGAAAAATAAAAATATTTTTTTTGGATTGTACAGGGTGGTCCGAATGTCTTGTCACCATTTACATTTTTTTTTTCTTAAGGTAAAATAATTACATAATCTAGAAAATAATTAAATTTAAAAAGATGTGGATTATTTGGACTATTGTTCTCATCTTTATTATTATATACACAATGTTTCAGCCGATGTACTTTCCTTGGACACATGATGCAATGGATATATGGGTTGAGTTAGTACAGTTCTAAGTGTTGCTTGCAGGTTCAATCCTTGCCAAGGGCGATAATAACATAGAATACTTAACATAGCTTAACACTTGTACCTGGTCATGGTCAACCTCCTGTGGATTGAATAGTTCCGTCAAGGCTCCCAAGTACAACATGAAGGCTCCTGAGTTTGAAAAGAAGGTCCCAGAGTTCGGCACAAAACACCTGAAGAAGGCCCAAGGGCAAATCGGCTGAAATATTATGCATATAATAATAAAGACAATAGTCTGAATAATCCAAAAAATATCATTTTAGGATTATATAGGTGGTTCGAATGTCTTGTCACCTTCTACACTTTTTTTTCTCATAGCAAAATAATTACAACCTGCATTTCTAGAAAATAATTTAATTTAAAAAATTTTTTTTTAAATGTTAAAATAATTAAATAACTTATATATTATATTATTAAAACAAAAAATAATGAAAGTTAAAACAATACGTAGGGATGACAAGACTTTCGGACCACTGTAGATTGTGATCCGAAAGTCTTGTCACACCCCTACATTTTTTTTTTAGAGGTAAGATAATTACATAAGTTATATTACCAAAACAAAAAATAATGAAAGAAATCAATATGTAGGAGTGACAAGACCTTCGGACCACCCTGTCAGCATCTGATGAGAAATAAAAAAAAAAATTTAAAAAAAAGTTTGAAAACATTTTCAAAGTAAATGCTGATAAATTTTCTTTATTGAGTATTCTTCAGTAAATCAATTCATTCACCAAATTTCATTAAACAGATTTCCCAATTTGACCTCAACAGTAAACATTAACAATACAGTCAAAATTTCACATACAAAATATCAATCCATTTGTCTGTCTGTACCTACAAGTACTGACCTGAACCTCCAGGGCCGATGCTAGAGTCTCATACACCCCCTCCGCTCCTTACTACATGTTAATTTTTTTCCATAAAGTAGTTATTCATAGAAAATATACGCCCCCCCCCCTCCAATGAAACTGCTCCCAGCTTCAAGGACAGTCTTGATGTGTTCTCAAATGTGACTAAAGGTCATAGGTCATCTTTCTGTTTTCTTTCTTTGACCATGGGGGTCGGGGGGTTAGTATGCACCGGCCCTGCTGAACCCCTGCAGTGACCTGTGACAGCAAATAATTTTACGGTTCCAATTTATCAAAAAACTGAATGAACAGACATTTCAGTAAAATTGTAGAAAAGGTACCCTTCAAAAATGTGTTAAATCTTTCAAAATGTTGTCGGGATGGCCTAAAGTCGATATCAGCCAGACTGAGGGAATCTATCTCCTTTTCACTAGTGCAAGACAAAGGAGATTGTTTTGGCGTCTGATATGAAACGCTACACCTACCATCAGCCTCTAATTTTACTACACAACTCATACACTGAGTAGGCGAGGGCTGGTATCGAAGCCAGAACCTTGTGGTTCCTAGTTGGACGTTCTACAGACTGAGCTAAACTGGTCTGTAAATCTTTAAAATAACTTATTTTAAACCACTTCCTATGAAAGGCCGCAGGGCGAGGGGGGGTGTTGGAATGTGCAAGAAGTTGCAATTAATAGAAACAAATCTGATGCAAAATTCATTACATTTTGGTTTGCAGGAAGTATGATTTCCAAGGGTTGGAGCTTTTAACAGTAAAAGAAAATTACAAAAATCTCCTCCAATCTCAACCTTTGGTAATCATTTTTCCTGTAAACTTTCTAAAAAATCTTATTCTAATGGAAATTATCTATATGTCTGTCTGTGACTGAAACCATGTCACCACCAATGTCACAACTCCCTTAGTTATTTATGTAATATTCTCAATGATTATTATTAGAGATTCATTATTTAATTTTAATTAGCATCTTATCTATTAACGATGTTTAGCGGACTTAGCTTTGCCTCAGAACAGCCCAGCATTTAAAATCTTGCAATGTGTTTTATTTATCACTAAGAAAGAAGGTTTACATAGTATATGGTGTAGATAATTTGCATACTGGTTTTAGCAAAACCGGGTTTATTAAATAATTACTTGGTGTTATTGATCTCTAATATTATTGTTTTATTCTCAGACATGTTAAATCAATGTTATGAATGATTTTATATGGAAATGAATTGAAATAAAATAAGTTTAATCTTTTTATATGCATTCTTGTTTAGTTTCATGAGTGTTTCTTATATATATATATATATATATATATATATATATATTTCATTAAAACTGAAATACTTGCACCTGATGGCGCATATTTTTGCTAGTATCTTGAAACACAACTTCTTGCTATCAACCTTTTATAATATAAATTTTTCAGTGATAGTTCCATAAAAACGATCGAATGGTCCCTTTCAGGTTGATAATGTGTGTAACAGCTTTATATCATCACCAAGCTAATTAGAGTGGTTTGCCTTAGTGCCCATTTATCCACTCTCTTCTGTGTTTTGTTAGGAAATCAGGTGAGGAGACTGATCACAGGGAGCATTAGAGCAAGGTGAACATAAACAGCCTCGACTAGGATTTGAACTCTGCCGATTCTGTTTTCTGAGCAACTAACCACTACCCTTACACCTTAAGCACATTATGAAGTGTTTTTTTTTTTCTTCTACAATTTTACTGCCATTAAAAAAAAAGGTACATTTTAAGGGGTAGGGGTTAATATCAAAACAATATACAACATTGCAAAAAGGCCTTTTGATAATTTCTTTGTTTTCTTCACCATTGTACAGAATATAGAATAATTGTAAAGACCCAATGGTTACTAAGGAGTTACCATATTGCAAAAAAAAAAAAAACAAAAAAAAATTTTTTTTCCTTAAATGTTGAAATTAATAATTTTACATTCCTCCAAGAGAAATTCCACGATTTACAATATTGCAAGAATATATATATATATATATATATATATAAATTTTTTTAGAAGTATAAAATTTTATTAGAGCTTTAAAAAAAAACAATATTTGGTTCATTATCAAATAAAAGAAAAGTGGGGAAAAAAAAAAAAAAATTTAACAATAAAGAGGGGACAGATGAAAAGAACAAAAAATAGAACTGAGTGAGCAATCTGACTAGTTTCAATCCTCACTCAACAAAGCTAATGGAGTTAACTAAGAATGATTGGTTAAACTTGCTTTAGAAAATCAGAGAAGCATTGAATACATTTTAGACAAATGTATAAAAACCATCAAAATGCTCTTCAGAGATAGATGCAATGTAGATGATAAATATCTGGCATTTTTTCTTTTAAAGTTTGGTGGACCTTTATTACTTGATATATTACATTGGGCTAAATGTTTCCTAAGTACATTTATTGCTTACTGGATTTAATAAGGCAAGTGTCCCTCATACATATTAATGGTACCAAGGCTATATTGACAGTGCTGTATGGAACAAGTAAAGTTGTATGATCACCCAGACATAATTGCTGTGTTATAAAACAAAGAACGAGTAAATGGGACGAATAAGAAAAAAATTTCTTAATCAACTTCATTATCCTTGATATTTAGCTTTGTTGAGTGGGGATTGAAACTAGTCAGATAGCTCAATCATTTCTAATTTTTATTTTATCCGTCATCTTTTTGTCAATTTTTTTTTTTTCACTCTTCTTTTATTCAATAATGAACCAAATATTGGGTCTTTTTATAGCTCTTTGTTTATATATATATATATATATATATATATATATATATAAGTATTCAGAGGATGATTTTATTATATTTTGGAGTATTTGTCAACATTTTCACTATTTTTATCAATACTCATATTCATTTCTTTCTTTCTTATTTTCATTTTAATACACATACGTTTTTAGTAAATATGTTACGCTTAATATTTATAGTTTAAAATAAATTTTGAACACTACACAAATAAAAAGTAAAGTAAGAGTAATGACATGAGCAACATTTTAAACAAATATACATACATTTTTTAGAAAATACATTATGTTTTTTAAAATAATTTCGAACACAAATTACATTACATATTTTTATAATGGAACTCTACTAATGGCAATAGAATGCTAAGATTTTTCTAATTTTTCTTTCCATATTTAAATTGAATGTAAACCAGAAGATACATCACATATTGACAATGCCCTGATGATGGTTTAATATAAAAAGTTTGATATGTTTAACATTGGAAATTACTACAAACTATAATAAAATCATTCTCTGAATACCTTGTATTTTTTTTTTTTTTCATTTTCATATTTTATATATTTACATACTATTGGATTTCCATTTTCCCTTGATGATATATATATATATTTAGAATTTTTAAAGTTAAGATCAAATTTATTTTTACCTTGTCCAAAACCATAATATCACAAAAATTCAAGTCAAACAGCGAAGATTACATTTAAATATTTATGGACAAAAAAAAAGGGACGTGTTTTTTTTTTGTTGTTTTCAGCAGTTTGGGATTATTATTGTTCTTTTTTTTCTCCATTAAATTTGTGTACACTTTAAACTTTTGGACATATAAGGTGACTGTAAGCAAAGCCAATCATAATAATAAAAAAAAAAAATTAAAAAAAAGAGGAAAAAATTATATCAGCAGAAAACGTGTCATATGTTCAGTCATCTTAAGATAAGACACACACACAAAAAAAAAGATTTTATCAACAGTATCACAACTCAGTTAACACTTTGAACACTTCATCAATTCTCTTTCAGATAATCTGTACCTGTGCTTAATTGTTTCTTTGGTACTAATGCACAATAGCGCACAAAAGATAATATCATTAGATTACGTATAAAAAGCATTACATTTCACGGAAATACCCAAAACCTGATACGCTAGTGTAAGGGTTAGTATTAAGCTACTTCGGGAGTTTCTGACATCTAATGCTATTTATACATAAAATGTGATTATAATGATATTATCTTGTGTGCTATTGTATATTAGTACCATTTTTTTTTTTAAGTACAAAACATTCAAACTTTTAAATTTATCCATGAATGGTTGCTGACATGATCACCGTAAGCCCTAAAATATTGGGCTTATAATACACAGTAAACTAGCGCTCAGCCTGAAATATTAGGCATATGGTGTATAGCAATGGTGGGGGAATTTCTTTACAATTTTGTCATTTTCAAATTTTATTAAAAACAAACAAGAAAAAAAACAAAAAAAAAAACAACAAAAAAAAAAAAACTGTTCCTAAAATCTTATTTTCTTCTTGTGCCTCCAGATAAAATGCTTTCAAATCTTCTGGGGGTAATGGCATCCTTGAATATAGTTGTTTGAGTAATAGAAAAAAAAATATAATGTATTCCCCAACCACTGATGTACAGTAAAATAAAAGCTTGATAATTAAGGCCAAGTGCTGTGTCCAAAGGGTTAAAGTGTTTTTATTTATTTTTTTGAAACATGAGTACAACTTTGATTGTCAGGGAGTTTTGGAAGGAAGATTTTTAAGATTTTCCTGGGATGTTAATTATCACATAACAAGAGAAATTTCTAAGGAAAGAGGTTTTTTTAAATTTGACAAAAATAGTGTGTGGGGGGTGGGTGTAGGACTTGTCTTCTCAACAAAAGACACGTCCAAAGATATATTACATAAACTTCCCTGATCTTCTAAAATATTCAGCAGTGTAAGTTGTGACAGAAAACATGGAAGCTCTGATTATCGATCTGTTAAACCAGTGTTTCTCAACTGGAGGTTCATATAAGATTTTAGGGTGGCCTATGCAGTCAAAAAAGTAAATTGAGGATCTACGATTGTATTTTAGTGGCAAATGAAAAGTATTTTTTGTTGCTTTAGATGTATTTGTAGTTGTATATTACTGCTTTTCTTTATCTTACCTTGTTAAATCTGGTTTCAGCTGTCTCTAACTTACTATCAAAAACTCATAACTGACTCGACATTGTATAAAGAGGTGATCGTCGATTATCATTGACAATTTAGAGCCAAATATTGCAAAACTAGAAGAGTAGTATCAACCACAAGGCTTGCATTGAATAAAGTAATATCTTTCTTTTAAAATGAATATGTCCTTATATATTTGACTTATTTTATTAGTAAACATTAATTTTTCATATAATTTAGTTAGTTGTTAAGGTTTATGTGCAATAAATTAGTTATACTTCTATATTAAACAAAATATTTTATTCTTTTGTAATACAATTCCAAATAATATTTAATCATAAAAATACAATAGGATTTTTTAAACATCGAATGGCTATGGGGGCATACCAGAATAAAATAGAAATCAAAGGGGTCCATAGTTAAAAAAAAAGGTTGAGAACTGTTAAACCTTTGTCAGTACTATTGTATGGTTGCACCACTTAAATTCTAATGAAATGTCTGGAGATAAAGGTAGATGGGAACTACACAAGAAAAAAAAAATTATTTACCCAACCTGTTCACCACGGGTAGGATGTGATACAAGGTCACCGATTGAACATGCTATTCAGTAGTTAATGGATCTGTGAGACTAGCTTGCTAACTATTACACACATTTGGATGTCATGGGAACTACACAAGAATGCTGCAAACCATTCCGAACAAATCCTGGAAGCAGCATTCTTAAAAAGATCTGAGGGGAGAGGGGGGACCTAATACAACGATTGCGATTGACCGGTAGACAATACACAAGAAAGGCATGAACCCCTCATACCCACACCTATAGATTAAATAGTACCACTATTGTTCTTCTACAAGGATGGTTTTGGCATTAAATAACCCATGAAGGTTGATATGCCATTAAACAAAGACACTAAATACAACCACCAAATAGAAAATGTGTGATCTACTGCAAAACAATAACAAGCTAAGTGACCTATATTTAGCATTTTTTTTTTTTATACAGATAGTTCATTTTGACGGATTCATTTTAAAAGTAGCTTGCAAGCCGAAAAAAAAAGTGTAAGCACCTCGGATCTAATTGAACATATCTCTTATTATAATGGAGATTTAGTGTCTGTCTGTCTGTAACAGAAACTATGTCATTGCTTACATCATAATATCCCCAGGAATTGCCTAAGTTTATCACTGAGTATTTAATTCAGTCAAAATCATTAATATATAGAATAAATCTTATTTTTAATGAGGTCTCTCCGAGTTAGATTTGCCTCAAAATAACCCATGTTATTAGTGCGTTTAAAATCTGCAACGTCTCTTACATATCATTAAGAAATAAAGGTTTACATAATATATGATGTGGTTAATTTACATACTGGTTTTAAGAAAACAATTACTTGGTGTTATTGATCTCTAATATTATTTTATTCTCCAATGTATCAATCCTATGAATAATTTTATATAGAAACCAATTAAAATGTAATTAAAATCAGTAATCTTTTTATATGCATTCTTATCTAATTTCGTTAGTCTCTCTAATTTGATATATTTCATTACATTAAAACTTAAATACTTATGCCCGGAGGGTGCATATTCTTGCTATTTTACGAAATGAATTTTGATAAATGTGCCAAACACATGAACAATAAACTTTCCTATTTACTGACCGAATACATGTACCAGAATTGATGGAATATACCAACATATTCCATCAATTCTGGTATACTAGTGCAAGTTATATATATATATATATATATATATATATACAAGGTGTGTCAAAAAAAGTATCAAGATTCTTTTGTACTTTTTAACACACCTTGTATTCTGGGGAAAAAAAATGTCCCATTCAATCTTCAATCTTGGTAAATACAGCTTTAAACTTGGTACTTTTTGACACACCTTATATTCTGAAAAAAATTAATGAATGGAACGTTATTTTTTTCAAAATACAAGGTGTGTTAAAAAGTACAAAAAATCTCGATACTTTTTTGACACACCTTGTGTGTGCGTATATATATATATATATATATATATATATATATACATATATATATATATGTATTGGACAATAACCAGAGCTGCCATGTTAACATCTTATGAGGTAAGGACACCCTGTATGTAATATCAAAATGATCCAATTTTAATATATCTATGTTACTGTAACAGCAAAAATGACATAGCAATATTTTCATAAGCATAATCAATACGTGTGTTCCTAAATCTTCCGTCCCTTATCATCCTGCAACACACTCTGGTTAAAAATGAGACTGTCCAATTCATCCAAGATGCAATGCAAAAATGTAAATCAAGATTATCTGGTGTTGCTTATCTGTTGAATTCTTATTTTCAGCTAAATAATGGACCATTCCATTTTTATTAGAAAGAAAGAAAGGACATGCTACACAAAAAATATTATAAGAACGAAAGAAAGGAGAAAGATAGAGAGAGGAGGTGAGAATGCGAAAACAATAACGCTAATCTGTTTAAATCGATGAGAGAGATGAAAGAAATAGAGTTAAATCAAGATTATTATACTTTTTACATATTGAACTATGTGGCAATAGCTCTTAAGTAAACATATCAAACGTTGAAATAATTAAATTGTCATACTGTGGTATATCCACAGGTCCTGCTAGTAAGCATAATCCCATAAAATACTCTTATAGAATAAAGCGATTTTCAACTGCACATTCAACTTAATATATTGGAGAAAGCATTTCCGGTCAATCAGATAGTTATAATTCATCAAAGGAGATAACTATTAAATGCTAACTAGAATACTTCCTATTTCTTTATTTGCCATTTTGATATAAATTCTATATAAATAGGACTGACATAACATCAAGTTTAATGATCACTGAAGACTGCTTTTAAACCTTTAGAATATTTAAAATGCTTTAAATCAACCACTGGCTGTCATATCATTTGGGTAACTTTAAAATACCATTTTGTTAAGTTTTAATTTGTTGAGATAGTTCAACGATTTCCATGTACAGGGTGGTTCGAAAGTCTTGTCACCATATACATATAACTTTCCTTATTTTTTGTTTTTATAATCTAATATACAAGTTATAATATGTTTTCATATATAATATATGTTATGCAAGCATTTTACATTTTAAAAAAATATGTGGGGGTGACAAGACTTTTGGATCAGTCTGTATATTGTATTTTGATCTGACCATTGGAAATTACTTTTGTCTCTTATTTTTAGGTGTGAAAAAAAAATCTGTTGCTTAAAAGTAATAAAGTGAAAATATATTGGTGTTGTAAGGGTTAAATGAATATATGGTAAGAAATTTGAATTGGATAGATTGATTTTAAACAGCATGTAAATCTGTCTAGGGTTATTCTATGTCAAGAGGTTAGGGAATTGCATTCATTGTATGTTCATATTTACATTTGTACTTATAGTCGTTTCTTAAGAGTTTTTTTTTTTTTGCACATTGTCCAAATAAAAAGTTGGTTTTACAATTGTTTTATTTCCTGTGTAATGGTTTCACTCTTCATCATACAAGCATTTTCAAACACAACTGAAAAGGTTTAGATAGGGTGAAAAGCATGTTTACATATGATAGAGCAATAATATATTTTTTCAGCATTCTAAAACTTTTTCTGCTTGTATGACGAAAAGTGAAATGTTACACAAAGGCAAGTCCTGTAAAAATTCAGTTACCACAAGGTGCTAACAGTGAAAAATAGTAGTGACCTAGATTCACCAGGCAAATAGATAAGAATAATCTGCTACCAAAAACCTGGTCAGAAATCTTTGGAATAGTTGATTTCTAACTGGTAGTGTGGTCAATATCATTCTTTAAACATTCATTATTTAACACTATTTCTTACAATTTGTTTTATTGGATATAAATATATATGTAAAAATCAGTCGTTTAGTCAATGGTCCCTAATAAGATAAAATAAGCTGCTGAATATCATTTTTTTTAAGCCCCTTGTCTACAGGGTATACAGGTGTCAAATGCATCTCCACAACCAGGCATGCAAGGCTGAAAAAACCACACTCTGCATCCTTTGCATGCCAGAACATTAAAAATATAAATAATGCAATGGTAATTTCATTGAACATTTTACAGCAGATCACTTTGCCACTGATTTTATTTTTTTCACTGTGAAAGTAAAAGTAAATGTGGAATTGGTAGGTAAGATGTTAATACTTTAAAATCATGGGATAAAAAAGATTTTCAAGTTTTTTGTTTTTGTTTTAAAGAGAGTTCATAAAAACATGGTTAAATCACTGAAAGAGTACAAGACTTGAAGAATGCATTATTTAATATTTGACAACAATTGGGTTTAAAAATAAAATATGAGAAGATGGAAAAAATGTTTCCCCTATTTATTTTGGTTCATCTTTTAATTCGTTTTTAATGGTTTTGATTTAAAATCCCCCCACCCAAGGGCAAGATAAGAAATTGGTTTGTATTAACACAATAAGACTTTCATTGTGTGTGCATGTAGTGTGTGATAAAAAAATGGTACTGTCAGTGTTAGGATTCAGACATTCAAAGAAAAATAAATCTTTTATGCAGTTATTAGCCATAAAAATTTGTGCTTAAAACTTATATTTAAAATTAAGAAAAAAAAAAAAGATAATTTAATTTTTTTCTTCAATTTTAACATACAAATATAATTTACATATTTTCAAAACAATCTAATAATTTCATTTTATTTTAATTATTTATTAATTATTTTACATTAAATTGTATTAAACTTTAAATACAATTTAATGTAAAATGATTTTTTAACAATTATTTTAATTTGATTTAATTTTAAATCAGAAAATGTACATTAAGATGTAGCATACTTTACAGAAATATTTGCCATTTAAATGGAAATGAATAAAGATATTCAAAATCATTTTTAAAAAAAAAACAAACAACAAAAGTCTCTTGGTTTACTGATTGCAAATGAATATGATAGGATTTTTTTAGGAACAGAAATTTTTGCAACTAAAAATCAGCATAACATTTTTTTTAGCATATCAACATCCCCTAATACTCTGATAATACCAAAAATAATAAATCAAATAAATAATAAATCAAATACCCCAAAATTCAAAAACAGATGACTTTTCAGAATTTGTGGAAGGAAAATTTGCTACAATAACAGCAACAGACACTTGATAAAATAACTAGAAAGGTTTGTTTGCAAATAGATTACTGCAGGCCTCATATATATATATATATATATATATATATATATATATATATATATATAGTTTGCTATATTTATAAATAAACTGCGCTCAATATCAGTGATAGACCATATGTAGATCTAAAAATAGCATAGATGCAGATTCTATGGTTTAAAGCCAGCCAATCAAATACGTGGTTAGTTAACTATTTAATAGCCAATCTTGAAACTGTTCATTTGCATGTATTCAACACGGATGAACGGATCTGCAACCAAGGACTCTACTCAACCAGCTGATTCTACCCAACACTAAGGAACACCCAAGTATTATTCACTAAGGAAAACAAGGGATTTCCACTAAAAAGTTCTCTCACCTGCAGCCTAAAAATGGCGACAAAAATTGTAACATGAGTATCATTAACTTTGTTTTTATTATCACTACATTTAATTACCTCACGTGTATTTTTCATCTGGTTATTTTTTCTTCTTCTATAGAATTCTTTCAATCCCCAGGTGATCTTGTATTCAAAAGTTTTTATCCTGTTTTAACATTAACTTATTCTATACTTGAAATATATTATGATATTGATCTGCATTTTCGTGCATTGAACAATGGCTTAAAAACACTTTTAGCATTAAATTTTAATCATAATTATAATTGTGTATAATATATGTAAAGGCAATGCTCTCTTTAAAATGGATAAAGCACTCTCTGTCAGCCTTTACATATATACAGGTGAGTGTATTTATAAGTTAAAATCCTCCTCCCAAATTTGTAGGTGGCGATGAATCAATCAGGTTTCCATCCCAGTTTGAGGTAGCCTGCAAATGTCTAGCCACACTGAAGATATATGATACACTGAAACACGGAGTCTGAGGATGACTATCTCTCTCTTTATACATACACACACACACACACATATATATATATATATATATATATATATATATATATATATATATATTCAAGTATAGATTCCATGTATGATTCTTGTATATATTCTTGAATGGTCTATGAATTAAACTAGTATAAATGAAAGAAAATTTTGAAAACAATTTTTTGCCTGATGAAAAGTTATGTTCATTCTGAAATATTGTATTGATATACTTTTATTTTTTCCTGCTTCATCTTCCACAGCCTTTAATAGTATGTAAATTTTTATTTAATTTTTCAAAATTTTCTTTCATTTATACTAGTTTAATTTCATAGGACACACACACACACACACATACATATATATATATATATATATATATATATATCCATACATACACACACACACAAATACACACTTTCAATAAAAAGAAAAACCTAAACTTATTTGGTTATTATGCATTGTGGATATACAGAGTATATAGATGATCCCAAATACAATCGTCCTCAACTTACCAGTCGATTGGATACTTTATATATATATATATATATGCGAGTAAATACATGTCATCTACAAAACATCCATCAATTTCTTCACCCCATAATCTATCCTGATGAAGGTTTAAATAAACCGAAACGTTTAAGCGTCAATAAATAAATTCATCTTATTTTTGGAACACTTCGTTTTTCAAATTTCTTAATATATATATATATATATATATATATATAAAGATAAAATAGATAAATTATACACCAAATGAAGGCAAGTTATAATACTGAAAAATTCTAGTTGAAAGATGAAAAAGAAAAATGCATTGAGTGATTTCAAAAGCCTTCAGGGTGTAATATACACTCCATGAAGAAGGCCCAAAGAACAGATTGACTGGAATATAAAAACTTAAGATATAGAAAATAGGCTAAAAATATCTATATATTACTAAAATCCACACACATTATACATATATATATATGTTAGGGTAGTGAGATATATATGCTCTATAAATGATATTGAGCACTCTTTTTTTTTTTTTATAAATATAGCAAACTATATTATCAATATTAAAATTATTATTATATACAAACACATATGTATAACCATAACACTCCAAAAACATCATAGTGAGATTATTAGAGCAATTCATTTAAAATGTTCTTAGAGAATAAAGCTATTTCCAGTCCAATTTGCAACTGAATAATAATTTTATGAGGCCTGTGTGTTGTGCTGAATGTCCAATTCTTGATATAACAGAAATGCTTCTTAGAATCCTTCATTTCTTCTTAAGTAGAAGAGCATCAGGATCATCAGGAACTTCTGTTACAGCAAGATCCCAATGGATTTATGAGTGTTCTATTTATTAAATAAAGTTTTAAATCTTTGAATTTTATCATCATTTTAGCATGTATAGTGGTGGTCCGAAAGTTTTATCACCCCCTACATATTGTTTTACTTTCATTATTTTTGGTTGGTTGGTTTTTTAATGGCATATCAACTCTTTTTGGGTCATTTTAATGCCGAATCAAGTCATTTTTTATATCAGGTTGCTTACAGTACCTGCTTTTGCTTGAATGGTCACCCATCTAAGTACTGAATAAGCTTGTTACTGCTTAACTTTGGTAATCTAGCAGAAACCGGTGCTTTCAACATAACCTGACATTATTTTTTGATTTAATAATATAATACATAAACTTTGTAATAATTTTACCACTAAAAAAATAAAAATTAATAATTAAATTATTTTATCGCATTGATATACTTTTATTTTTTCATGCTTCATCTTCCACAGCCTTTAATAGTATGTAAATTTTTATTTAATTTTTCAAAATTTTCTTTAATTTATGCTAGTTTAATTCATAGGTCATTTAAAATATATATATATATATATATATATATATATATATATATACATATATATACACACACACACAGATGCTAATAGGTACACATCCTGCATCACTGACACATAAAAATCTAAAAGGACGCAGACAAATCGTACCCATGCATCCCTTGGTTTTTTTCTTCCCCCACATTTCCAGCTAACTGTAAATACATTTCAATATTTTCTTGGAAACGAATTACACTGTATGGGTACAAGGTAGAGGTTAGATGGCTTTAGTTGTTCATAAATAAAAACTCCATAAATTATTAAGAAACTTTAGTTGGGACCCATCAAATTTCCCCGGGACTAATTCAAATCAAATACATGCATCCCAGGGGGCACTAAAATAAAAAGCTATTAGCATCACTGTATATATATATATATATATATATATATATATATATATATATATACACTTTCAATAAGAAAGAAAAACCTAAACTGTTTTTGGTTATTATACATTGTGGAAATACGGAGTATATAGATGATCCCAAATAGAATCATACCTCTAAAACAAAACAATATGTAGGGGGTGACAAAGACTTTCGGACCACCCTGTGGGGTTATTTGAAACAAGTTCTGGTTAATGTTCCCATTTCCAAGAGTATTTAAAAAAATAATTTTCAAAAAATCTTTTTCTGCAATATGGTAACATTTAGTATTGATCTTGTCCTTTTCTTGCACTCATTCACTCTTATTCATTCTTATATGCTGACGTGATAAAACACCATCAAATATATATTTATAGATATACATATAGATAAGTACAGTTTTTTTTCTTTGATAAGAGGCATCACCATATACCAGTTTCTTTATATAAATTTTAAAACCCACACCCCTGAAACCCTGCCTCTTTTCACCCCTACCAATAAGAAAAAAAAAACAAAACCCCCAAATACATATTGAATAAATGAACAGATGAAAACATATGGTAGGTGTATATATTTTCCTCAATGTGAATAATTGGATGAGGAGCCAACCTGAAAATGTCAGAATTGTTTTTCGTTTTTTTTAAATACCTGTTGGTCGTGTTTAGTTGAGCTGATGTGAACTGCCCAATATTAGGAACCATAACAGATGAAAATTTGTCCTATGGCCGTGATACCAATGACAAGCAGAGCACTGGTAGAAATGAATTAAAGTACCGAATATACTCGTGTATCATGCGACTTTCTAAGACCTAAATTTTAGAGTGATGGGGGGAGGGCAGTCGTGTGTCACACCATACGCAAGATACAAACTAGGCCTAGTCTAGGCCAACTATTTACAAACAAAGTTTGTATTTTGCATATGGTGCAACCCTCCCCCTAAAAAAAAAAAAAAAAAAATTAGGTTCTTGGAAAGTCACATGATACGTGGGTATATGTGGTAGTTGTGGACTGAACTGATCATAAAAACCTTGCGGTTGGAAATACGGACTCGGTCTCAGACAGGGTTGAGCAATGGTCACCGAATCAAAAGTTTGACATAATCGACGATCAAGTTGAGATGGACAGAGACAGGATAACGATTTTTTTTTTTTTTTTTTTTTTTTTTTTTAAATGGATGTGAGCTGGAATGGACAGGGCCATAGACAGAAAATATCCGATCTGAGTCAAGTTGGATTAAGCTGAGATCACCAAACTTGAACAGCCACAAAAAATCTAATTCTTTCTTTTTTTTTTTGTTGTTGAAAATATTGATTATTGAGTAGGTGTTAGGAATGAATCTGATATCAGCCTTCCTTCAGCCCAACTCATGTTGTCTTATGCAATTTCTTTTTTTCTTCTTTAATTTTTCTTCTTTGTACTTGCTCTCAGAACTCGAGCAAATTGAAACCTCAGGAGTCATAAACAGGTAAAGGATGTGCCTCACTGTTGAATACGTACTTGTCAAGTGGAATGGTAGGCTGGCCATCAGCGAATAAAAGATAGAAATACTTAAGGGTTTCTGCTAAAAAGAAGCTTTCCATTTTATCTCGAAAGCCCTGATTAGTCATGCTCTTCACATTACTGATAGATGAGTAACCAGCATTTGGGAGTTTGGTGTATTTTTCAAATGCCTGGAAGATCATCCAACCCCATTCTTGGTATTTTTTGTCTTTAGTGATTTGGTACAAATAAAAAAGACTTTCTACAGTCTCAGGACGTTGAAGATTGTGTGCATCTGCAGGCTGAAATAGAAAATAAAGAAAGAAATATTAGATTAAAAGATGTTGAAAAAAAAAAAAAAGATGAATAAAATCATTAGGTACCACCAAAATAGGTCACGTGATCAGTTTAGGCCACACTAATATTTTTGAAATATTTTTTTTTAAAATCTCACAAAAAAGAAATAATGAATATAAACAGTTGTTACAAAGAAAAACAGTTAATTCAAAGATCAAATTATCCAATTGGAGAAAAATTACTCATCATTATCTTGAAAAATAAGTAAAACAGCCTGTTTTTTTAAAAAAATGGTCAATTTCTTTATTGATATTTTTTTTGCCAAATCTGTATTTATGGTTCTTTTACTAAAAAGTTCTCGCATTGAAACTTATAAAAATATTCTGATATAATTATTCAGACTCTTATCTTTATAGAAAAAAAAAGTAAAAATCAATCATTTTTTCATATTTCATAAAATAAAATGGGGGGGGGGGGTTAAACTTCGTAAAAAAGATATTTCCCCTAATATATTTTAGGAAATTTTTGTGAAAATTGGACTATTAATTGATTTTTCATAGAATTTTTAAAATAGCCTCTAGTCAGAATTGTTTTTGGCTCGTTAAATTTCAATTGATTTAACAGTGCAAAAATGTAAACATTGTTTTTCGTTCATAATTTTCATTATTTCGGTAAGCTGAAAATTTTTTTAAAAAAATCATCATGAGTGTCTTAATGTTTCTTAATTCAAATGGACAAAAGCTTTTCAAGATAATATTAACCTTTATGCAAATTTCATTGTGTTAAATATAGGGGGGGGGTTAAATTTAATTGGGAAAATTGGTGATACCTAAAATATCATCATCATTATGTCATGCTAACAGCCTGATTCCCATGTCTCTCTCACAACCCGTCCCTATCTAGCTAAATTTTGACTAAATATATTTTTTCTGCTTATTATAAATATGAGGGAAATTTAATTATACAACATTGGGCCTATAAAATTAAGTTGTTGCTTAACCCTTTGCCTACCAAATTTCCCCCATGGCTGTACCAGCCAAATCTTTCCAGCTATAATCATTATATAATTATATATATAATCATCTATTAATAATGGATATTCGGTCACCATTTATTTGTAACATAAACTACGTCACTGCTTATGTCACATTACCTAAAATCTTCAATACATAAAATAAAGAACCTTATATTATATACACTCAAAATTTGAGTATACAAACTTAGACGGTCCTTATTGCTTTTTAAAATAAGTTTTAATAAAAACATTCCCAGTATTATATATCTATATATAGTTTATTTTATTTTAATATATATTTAAAGTTATCTAACGTATAGAATTTTACAAGAAAAGTTTATTTACAAACAAGAAATAGTAATTTTTTCAGTATCAAGAGGTTAACTAAAAAGTTTACAAATGAATAAATACCTACGATTTTGTGTAAAATATTCAGAATAATTATTTAATTAATAATTATAAATTGATAAATAATTATTTTTGAATATCTAATAATTAATAAATGCATGCAACATTTTATTTGAGGGGGACAGAACTAAGTTTCCATTTCAAATTGTTTTATTTTTTTTACTCCTTTAATAAATTTGATGTTTTTACTTACTTATGATACAAACCTGACTTTAAACTCCCACCGCCTCAAGCAAAATCTTTCAAAAATTATTTTTTACACCACCCAGAGTGGGTTTTTTTTACTAGTATATATAATCTATATATCAAAATATTGACTCACCTTAGTATGTATGCAAATTTTTGAAAAAAAAAAAGGGGTTAAGAATTACCATCAATGAAAATAATAAATTTCTCACCTTAACAATAAGATCTTCCTTTGCACCAGGTGCCATATTGAAGTAGACAATTTCTGGACTCAGTTTTGTTGGCATCCGGTTGTACATATTGAAGCAAGTTTTCATCAATTGTTTGGCCAATTCCAAGTGGTCATCACCAAGTCCATGCATATAACCGAGAGCCAGAGTGCCTGGTAAGTAGCAAACCAAATGGTCCTGGACGAGAATAGGGAAGGAAAAAAAAATATATATTCAACTAACATTTTTATTATGGCTTTAGATTGCATTGAAGAAAAAAAACTTTGTCAGCTATGAAAGAAAATTGTTCTCTTAACAGAATTTAGGCTTCTGAATTAAAATCTGATTCAGAATTACCTAGTCCATGACCTGACTAAAAGATTTTAGGAACAACAAGGAGTGAGAGAAAAGGGGGAGAGAGAGAGAGAAAGAAAGTAGGTAAGAAGAAAATAATTTAGAAAATTCCTTATCAAATTGCTAAGAATCGTCTATTTTAGGAATTGTTTGTTTTTGTTCACATTTAAGATATTAATTAAAAAAATGTAATCCTAAATTGGTGAATGTTTTGAAACAATTTATTTTTCTAAAATTTTTGTTTTTACATATAACAATTCAGTTCTTAACTACTTTTTGAGGTTAAATTGATAAAACATATATTTGTTTAATCTATTTTCTTTTTTACCCCTTTGAAAATGTAACAATAAAAAAGAAACTAAGAATTAAACATGTGTCTTTATTTGTAGGTGGAAAATTTGGCGTATTAATTCAAATGAAAATTATTAATTTATTCTATCCATAGTTTTTTCTTTTTTTTTTTAGCTAAACTGATAAAAAAATTAATACATTTTGTTCTAAAAAAAAAAAAAAAAATCCTTATATGACAAAACTTTCAATTCAGTTCTTAATTGCCTATTGAGTTACCATGAAAAAAATGTATTTGTTTTTACATACATTTTTTTTATGAAGAACTGAAGAGCTCCACAAATTGATAAACTATTGAATCATATCATTTAATCAGTAAAAATCAAAAAACTAAATTTTGTACTTTTCCTTAAGCATATTAAAATGTATTTACAATTTTAATGCTTACTCTGCAAGTCATATTATATGACATATTGCTATGGAAAACAAACACGTGTGAGTGTACTCAATAACAAATAAGAAAAAAGTGAGGAATGAAATCAGACACACACACACACACATATATATAATATATATATATATATATATATATATATATATATATATATTATTGTCATGTATAGTTTTTACTATTCATATTTATTGCTATAGAAATGTGATCCAATGTAAAAGGAACCATAAATAATTCTCGGCAAGTTGTAGGAAAAAGAAATATTTTATTCTAACTGAACTTTAGATCAAACAAATGCATAATATGCGATAGAGACAGATGACAAACACAGTTTAACAACAACAAAAAGGTTTATTTTATATTCAAAAATAAAAATAATTGACAAAGATAATTTATATGTAACTTTTTGTAAAAGAGTGTGAATGCATGAATGTAAAAAGACATTCTGGGTTTGGATAGGTTTAGAAGAAGGAAAAATAAACACTAAGCTGGATTTATTGATTTAGTCAATTAAATGATGAGTCTCTCCTTTCAGGGATTTTTTTTTTAGTATTTCTTATACAACTTGCAAAGTTCTTGGGTGAATATCTCATACTGGTTTATATGTTGTATTAAAGGCTCATGGTTCCTGCTGGATTCAGGAATATCATGGTTTCTTGTATTACTGTTTGTATGGCAAGTTTGAGTATCTTCCCTCTTTATTGTTTTTCACCTTAAATTATGCAAGTGACCATTATTCACCATGGAAGAGGAGTTATTATGACCTAACTAGATAGACTTCTTCTTGGAAACTAAAGGACCTATTTGTTTTTCTGCTTCTTGTGGAATTGGTCTCGGAATTCAAGAGTGGTTAATCAACGTCAGCAAAACTTAGAGTTCAGTCACCAACTGCTATGAGTCATCATTAAAGAGAGGGTTAATAAAGATAGTGATAGGTAATAGATTTTCTATATACCAAAAACAGAATGATGAGGGAGAGGGATTGCTTTGGGTATCACTGACCCCTTTGCTTGCATGTGGACAGCTGTCCTATTGACCTGTAAAGAGGGGGGGGTTACAGAGAAAGCGATAGCAATAGATTGTACAGTTCTATAAGAGAGGATGACCAGAGAGTCACAGAGGAGAGGAATTCATAACTTTTGGGAGTTTAGTATTTTTCAGGCTGCTAGCGTAGATTTCATTTTTACTATGGTTATCAACCATTTCTATATCTAAAATATTCAATATTTGATTATGGAAATTCTCTTTTCAAATTGGTCTTAGTGTGATATGATATATATATATATATATATATATATATATATATATATATATATATATATTATTTGCATGTGTGTGTATGTCCCAAAAACAGAAACATGTGTGTATGTGTCCCAAAAACAGAAAAGAGGAATGAAAATGAGAGAGAGAGAGAGAGAGAGAGAGAGAGAGAGAGAAGAATGAAATTAGAGAGATGGTTGGGTGTTTTGTTTTATGGCATATCAACCCTTTTCGGGTCATTTAATGCCGAATTAAATCATTTTGATCAACAAAGGACTGCTGTTGCTTAAGTGATCATCCAATTAAGTATTGAACAGGCTCATCGCTGATTAAATCTGATGATCTAGCATGAACTGGTGCTTTCAGTGTGACTTGATGATAATTTAGAGAGACAGAGAGAACAAGAGGAATAGAAAATAGATCAAGAATGAGAATGGGGACCTAAAATGAATAATAAAAAAAATAAATAGGTTGGTTGGCTGTTTTGTTTTATGACATATCAACCCTTTTTGAGTCATTCAAGGCCAAATAAAATCATTTTGATAAACAAATTCTTGTTAAGTATTCAAAACTTTTTAAAACTCTTTTTTGATCTATTTAACCCATAGATAGGACCCTAACAAGTACTACCACTCCAGATTAAAGTGGATCTGGGGGTAATGGCGATGAAGGGGTACTCCACACTCCCCAGAGCTCCAGAATTGATGAAGTTTAATGTCATACCCTGGACAATTACACCCTCAGTCACTGCCTTCTAGCACATATGATAAAAAGGGTTGGGGAGTTGCCATAATGGCAATAGGGTCTGGACAATCATATAAGTGCTAGGGCTTGACATGACCAGCTGATTGATCAGAGGGGGCCTTCCCAACTGTTTGTCTAATAAGGACCAAAGTGGAGTGTTGCATGTTATGGACTGCTCAGCCACCAGGATTCATCCTTAAGTCCCATGGGTCACCACCTACAGCCAACAGGTGGTGACCCATTGAGGAGAATTTACCCCTCTGCAGAGGTGGAGTTAGCAAATAATTGGTTGTTACAAGCTTTGTAATAAGAAGATGAAAAAAAAACTGAAAGGTTTCATGAAGTAATTCCAGAATTCTTCAATGTAAAAAAAGGAATGGTGGGACAAAAACTGTTTGAAAAAATTTAATATCACCTCACCATTTTAGGACTAAAGTTTCGTCCTCCAAGTAATTCGCCAAAGTATAAGAATTTGTGAGGTTCAGATTCTTTCATTAAATGAAGCTTCATCCCTTTTACGGCTTCCACATAATCGTCTTTGAATCTAGAGGAAAAATAATAAACAGAAATAAAATTTTTTATTTTTAAGGTTGATGTGTGAAGATAGACAAAAAGGGAGATGCCCAAGGAGACATAACAAACAAATAATAATAAATTGAATATAGTGGACCGACAAGGTGAAAAGAAAGGAAAAGGTTAACCAGGTAAAACTTACGTGTCATTTTTCTTTCCAGTTTGTAACCATTGTTTCAAGAGATATTCATAATAGCTGTCTCCACGGGCTCCAAGAGTAATGGTGGCTGTGGTGCGAAACTCTCCTGTCTGGGCATTGATGAAGATGGGTACCAGGCCATCCTTTTTGGGCTGGTTGTGAATATGATTAGACACTTCACTGACTGCTGCCTGAAAAAATAAAAATGATATTTTTAAGAATAAAAAAAAAAAAAAAAGATATCACAAATATAATATCTAGTAGTTTTTTTTTTTCATTATTTTAAAAACTTCAAATTTCTTAAATAAAGTAAAAAGTAAAGTTGGCGGAATGGCCTGTAGTTGGTATCACCTGGATAGTGAGGGAGTCTATCCCCTTTTCACTAATGCTAGACCAGGGAGTTTTTTTTCCTAAGGTGGAGCACCACACCTACCATCAACTCCTCCCTTTACCACACAGATTAGATTAACCATTCTGTGCTACTCATGTGCTGAGTCGGCGGTGACCAGTATTGAACCTGGAACCTTGTGATTCTTAGGAGGGTACTCTACTGACTGAGCTAAACTGGCCTTTTTACAATTTACAAATATTGGTTTGCATTGGAGTTATCTTGGTAATCTTTGATAGCATTTTTTTTTTATCTCATCCATAGATGCAACACTAATAGATGAATGAGTAGCTGTAATTTGATTCTGGTCATTGACCAATGTGACTCTTCTGTCCAGCATCAGGTAAAGTGCTTCATGGACCCACTTTTGGATTCATCAGCATTGTTTCACATTCACTGTGCTGCATCCTATGGTTTTCGATGCTACACACTTGTACGATCTAAATTTGATACTCAGAGACAAGTACTGAATATGAGAATATATACAAGATTTGCATTCACTCACACAAACACATATATAAAAAATTACACACACACACAATAAAAATTACACACACACACACACACACACAATAAAAAATTACACACACACATACACACACACATACACACAAAAAATTACACACACATACACACAATAAAAAATTACACACACACATTACACACACACACACACAATAAAACAATTACACACAAAAATAATCACGCACACACACACACACATATATATAAAAAAGATTACACACACACACATAATAATTTACATTTACATGCTCATATACATATATAATAAAGATTTACACACACATATATAAATATAAAATAAAGATTACATGCACATGAACACACACGCACTTATATATATATAGTTTGTTGCATTTAATATTAAATTTCCAGTCTTCTTGAATTCCTGCAATCACTATTTCAAGTGGTAAGCTTACCACTAAGTCATTTACTTCTAACAGAACTCATTACAGTTATTAATCCTTTAGCTGCAGAATTTCCTCTTTTTCTTCAATTTCCAAAATTCCTTCAACTTAAATATTTGTATCATGTTACTGCATTTTAGAGTTTAAATCACCTAATCTGCATATGGATTAGCAGCCATTATGAATATTAATTATTCATACTAGCAAAAGTAAGCGCCCCCTGGGTGCAAGTATTTAAGTTTTAAGATAATGAAATATCATATTAAATTAGAAACACTAGCAAAACTAAATAAGAATGAATATAAAAATATTATATATAGGATTGCTTTTAATATGTTCGAGAATAACATGATAGTATTAGAAGTCAATAACAACAAATAATTATTCATTAAACTTAGTTTTGTTAAAATTATTATGCAAATTATTCCCACTATGTAAATCTTTATTTCTTAGAGATACATAACACATATTTCAGGATTTTAAATGCATTAATGATATGGGCAGTTTTGTGGCAAATCTAACTCAGTTAGTCTTTAATAGACATCATCGTTAAAAAATAAGATGCTAATTAAGATTAAATAATGACTATTTCATAATCACTGAGAATATAACTTAAATAACTAAAGAAATTATGACGTAAGTGGTGACATAGTTTTAGTTACAGACAGACAGTTACATAATCTCCATTATAATAAGCTGCCCTGTTGGCTGGTGCGTTAGAATGCACCGACTGCACCTTTGCAGAGGGTAAGACTCCCCCAAATAGGGCCACCTGTTGGCTGTGGGTGGCGACCCGTGATGCAGTCTTGGTGGATGAGCAGTCCATGACCTACAACACTCCACTTAGACCCTTACTTAGGCTAGATGGGTGGTCGGAGAGGCCCGCTCCGATCAATTGGCTGGTCACATCAAGCCCTAGCACCTATATGATTGCCCCAACCCTATTGCCGTTATGGCAAGCCCAACCCTTTTTATCATATGAGTGCTAGAAGGCGGTGGCTGAGGGTCTACATGTTCTGGGTAAGACATTAAACTCTATCTGATGGTAAGGTTCCAATTCTAGAGCTTTGGGGAATGTGGAGCACCCCTTCATCCCCATTGCTCCCTGGTCCACTCTGACCTGGAGTGGTAGTACCTGTTAGGTTCTATGGGTTAAATAGAAAAATGTATTTATAAAAAAAAATTGTGTATCCATTAAGAATTAATTTATTTCAGAACTTTATTGGCATTAAATGACCCACTGGGGTTGATATGCTGTAAAACAAACCAAACCAAATCAAACCATTATAATAAAATTTTAGAGAAAAAAAAGAGACAAAAACAAACTTCAAGTGAAACCCTATCTGAATTTTTTTGACAACATATACAAAACAACCCAGGATTAAAAAAATTAGGTTTGAATATTAAATCAGCTGTCAGTTTTGTTAAAGCACTTGTTTCATAAAGTGTATTTTCTTGGAAGAATACTTATTAGGTTAGAGAGAAAGAAAACTCAGAATTCAACCAGCTGTATTCCACTTAAAAGTTGACCCTATGTCACATCCTGCTCAAAGTGGAGGGGTTGGGTAAATACATACATATAAAGTCAGTCTAGAAATTAATGAGACTGATATTATTTTTTCAGGTTGGCAACCCTGATTGAAAATCAAGGTTGACTTTGAATAAATGAGAAAACATTAGCTCCCCATGTCAGTATGGAGGATGTGGTAAAGTTGTCCACCTGAATGAGGTGATTTTCTCTCTTGTCCTGATGCTTGTGTGTGGTCGAGCATTGTATTGCAGAAGGAGGACATTTTGATTGGCAAGTTGGGTCTTACTCGTCGATTCTTGCTCTGAGCCTTGTTAGGGTCTCAATGTAGGCCTTCGTTTTATAAATAAAAAAAAAAACTTCATATGAAATAAAGAAAATAGCATTATTTTGACTCACCCTCGTATTTGACACTAAGAGGTACTACCACTTAGGGTCAGAATGAACCTGGGAGTAATAGCAATGAAGGGATGGTTCCATACTCCCCAGGGCTCTAGAACAGGGGCCTGAATTCAGTTAAGAAGAGAAAAATTTTCTTTAAGGGCCGACAAAATTTTTTTTTTGTTTTTCCATGTTCACCTTGGAAATTCATACATTTTTTAATTTTTATTTTCACCTGAGCACCAATTTTTGGATAATGGTTCTCACCTCATATTTTGGATCCCGAAGAATTCTGCTGAGATCCCGGAATTCCAGCTGTATGGTGGTGACTTCAGAGGTTGTGCTATCTGGACCCCACCTGGGTGGATGGGCCTTTTTGGTCTTCAGGTTTACATCAGAGTAGGGAATTTTGGAAGGTGAATCAAAGCAATACATCAATCGATCACCAAGGTCTTTCTGTAAAACAAAGAAAATAATTTGAATGAAAACAAAATAAAATATTAAGTATGTAAAGATACAGTCATATTGTGATACACTGCTCACAGGTTGGAGGAGTGTGGTGTAATGGTTAGAGTTGTAGGAAATGGACTCGTCGACTCGAGTTCAAATCCTGATCGAAGCTACATTTTACATAGCGCTAATACCCTTGGGAAAGGTATGAATCCAACTATTCTCCTTCCAGCAATGGGTAAATAGTAGGGCAGACTGGGCTCTTTAACCTTTGTTAGGCAACCAGTCTAGGAGAAGGAAAACTGAATTTAAACCTGTTAAATCTGCTTGGGGTTGTCACTACTAGAATAGACTCAGTCCTAATTAGTGATCTATTTCACTGCTCACAATACAATACATATTGGAATATCTGTAATAAAAAATACACAAGCCAATTCTGTTGATACAATATATCTTTACTAGCAGGACTTGTGGATATACCACAGTATAATAATTTAATCATTATGTTTCCTACGTTTACTTAAGCACTATTGCAAAATACTTCAATATGTAAAAAGTATAATAATTAGACTATTTTTACTTTTTCTTTTCTTTCATCTTTTTATTATATTCGATTGAAACAGATTAGCATTATCGCTTCTGTGCACTCAGCCCCTCTCTATCTTTTTTTCTGTTTAGTATGTCTGTTTTCTTCATTTTCTTTCTTTATAATAAAAATGGAACGGTCAATTATTTAGCTGAGGTGACAACACTCATAAGAAATAAAAAATTTGGTGAATAAGCAACACCAGATAATCAAGATTTACATTTCATCTTGGATGATTTGTACTGTCATTTTTAGCCAGAAGGTGCTGCAAGATGATAAAAGTTGTACAATTAAGGAACACGGGTATCAATATATCTTTATCATAATAAAAATATATAAATATAAACATTTTTGTATGCTGATTAGAAAATATGAAAGAAAACAACACATCATGATTTTTTGTGATGTTTTGATAATATTTTGTTTCTGGTCAATTTTAATGTATCCAGTCTATAATAATTGTAAGAAAATATCTCAAAGACTATTCTTAGAACATTTAAATTTTCTTTCCAAACCATTATGGGTTCTTTTAAAAACCACATTATTCTCAATATTTTGCCCTTGTCCCCAACAGAAACCCATAACATTTATTTTTAAAATTAAATTCATTATAATTGATTAAAAATTGTTTATCTTTTAATTTGTCACTGATTTGAATTACTTTAAAATTAAGAAAGAAAGAGTGAATATCATTTTTTTTTTCATTCCCCTGTTGAACTTAATAATTACAAATAGCAGATTTATTTTGGGTTCTGTGCATTTTTTCTAAAATCATAGATTTTAAATCTGCTTTTGCCATATTTTCCCTCACTTTATTTGTTTTTGTGATGGCATTCACCCTGGGTTGGTTGAGCCAGCACCATCCAAACGAATTTATCTGTGGTGAATTCATGAAAGGTGTAAAGAGGGAATAGGAAATTCACAAGCGGTCCCCAAACCCTGTATGCATATCCTGGTCAGGGGAAGGAGATGTCATACTTTGCTGAAGATTTTCCACAGACGCAGTGACAAGTACACTAAAAGCCGTTGATTTCTAACGATGATGAAGACGCCTTTGGATTTTCACCAGAGCCCCTTTGGCCGGGTTGTGGCCCTTGGGTGACCCTACCAGGAACTTAAGTTACGGATGGCATAGTCCTGACACTACCAAGTTTACACAACCCTGCCATGATGAGGAGGATTTAGACTTTAGAAATAATGTGCTAGATGGCCGTTGAGCAAAGAATTTACTCCACCCTTTTACAGGTCCTGTTTTTCATTCTGCAGAGTGTCTAGCCACCCTCCTCACCAGACAAACTCTGTGGGGTCAAAGGTTTAGTTGCTGATTATCTGACTATGAAACAGGTAGTACTGGGTTACATAGTACGAGTAGCTCATTGCAATCAAGTTATATATCAGGCTGATCCTGATTGGACGTCAGCAGTGTATTGCGATATGTATGCATTGTTATATGCCTACTGAATATGCTTATCTTGCACAGATTGGGCTCGCCTTGATCAAG
The DNA here is from genome assembly GCA_023376005.1 of Doryteuthis pealeii. NCBI lineage: Eukaryota > Metazoa > Mollusca > Cephalopoda > Myopsida > Loliginidae > Doryteuthis > Doryteuthis pealeii. Next base: position 25,156,610 of record CM042165.1, read on the forward strand.
TATGTATTTACCCAACCCCTCCACATAACCAGGATGCAATACAAAGTCAATCTTTTAATTGCAGATTAATAGGTTTGAATTCAGAGTTTTCCTTCTAGACTGGTTGCCTAACAAAGGTTAAAGAGGCTAGTCTGCCCTACTCATAGCTGGAGAGAGAATAGTTAGATTCATACCCTTCCAAAGGGTATTAGCGCAATGTGAAATGCAAACAGCCTCACCCAGGATTCAAACTTGGGTTGCCATATCCATTTCCTATGATGATAACCATTACACCACCAGTGCCTCCATAAAGAAGATAAAGTATATCCCCATATATACATTTACTAACCTCTCCACATGAGTAGGATGTGACATAAGGTCAATTTCTTAAGCAAAGTTTAACAGGTTTGAATTCAGATTTTTGTTTCTCTTAGACTAGTTGCCTAACCAAGCTTAAAGAGCCTAGTCTACCCTACTGGAGAAAGAATAGTTGGATTCATACCTTTCTCAGGAGTATTATTAAATCCAATCAACCTTTATCCTCATATAAAGTAAAAAAAGTAAAATCTTTGGGGTAGCCTAAAGTTGGTATCGGCCAGACAGCGAGGGAGTCTATCCCCTTTTCACTAGTGCTAGATCAAGGAGATTGTTTTTGCATTTGAGGTGGAGTGGCACACCTACCATCAACTCCTTACTTTACCGCACAGATCTGTGTGTTACTCCTATGCTGAGTTGGCGAGAGCCAGTATCGAACCAGGAACCTTGTGGTTCCTAGTCAGACACTCTACCGACTGAGCTAAACCAGCCCATTATGTTGGTCGATTGTTATCAAGATAAAATTTTTTATCCTTTTAGATTAAGACAACAAGAGCAATTCAAAAATATATGATTGTCAATGGTGATTATTTCAGTACTTTTGTATTGTTGGGAAAATAATGTCTATAAAATTGGTCATCATTTTCCAAACAACCTAATATATATATATATATATATATATATATATATATATATATATATATATATATACAGTGGTGCCCCAATTTACAAGTTCTCCATATGACAGCATGTAACTCAGAAAACCCAAGTGTTCTGAGCTGTCATTTAGATTTGGTTTCTTTGTTTAATGGCATATCAACCTTTGAGAGTTATTTAATGTCAAAGCCATCCTTGTAGAAAAAAAAAGGAGGGCTACTATTTAACGCATAGCTGGGTTAGACGAGGGGGGTTCATATCTTTCCCAAGTGTATTAGTCTGAAATTAAACTTAATAGTGCCACTGGAGTTCAAACTTGTTAACTCCGATGACACAGTCCAGCACAAAAAAAATGAAGCTCAGAGAAAAGAACCCCCCCCCAAATCCAAAGAAAAATGACAATGAGAAATCAACTACGATGTTGCAGTCCAGCACTTATATGATTATGCCATGGGACCCCTCCACCCCTCAAAAAACAAAAAACAAACCCAAAGCTCATAAAAAATTTAAAAAATCCAAAGAAAAATGACAATGAGAAACCATCTACGAACTCAGAGTCCAGCACTTTTGCGATTATGCCATGGGTCCCTCCACCCCTCAAAAAAACAAACCCTAAAGCTCAGAGAAAAAACAAAAACAAACAAACAAACCCCCCAAAAATCCAAAGAAGAACGACAATGAAAAACTAACTATGAAGTCACAGTCCAGCACATTCGTGATTATGGCATGGACACACACTGCCTCCCATAAAGAAAAGAAAAAAAATCAAAAAGAAAAATGACAATGAGAAACTTACTGCTTTGTGTTTGAAGATGACATCACCAGATAAATGATACGCACTAAGAAGTCCACCAAGGACACGAATGGTTACTTCAAACAAATTCACATCTTGGTTGATGTCAAGCCTCATATGTTTTTCAACCCAGTCACGGGCCTCAGAAAACTCTGGGGGGAATAAAAAGAAAAAAATATATATAAAAAGGAAAATTAATAATTGTTACATACGGTTTGGTTTATTTTTTTAACTTTTTATTTTATTTCCCCATTGGAATATAACTGCTTAATGAAACAAGGATAATAAATACAAAAAAAAAAGAAGACATAATGACCAAACCCCAGAAACTATGCCCACACTGGTGTGTTCATGTATAGGTGTCCACAGGAGAATATCACTTATGAGTTTTTCCTTACTTCTTCAGCAGTTTCGACACTGCTGATGTCTTGTTCATCTTATTTGGATGGTTTGAGTAATAGGGGGTAAGAGGCTGTACAGCTGCTTTTTTGTGGGGAACTGTTTCCAAGATTTGTTCAAGACAGCACGTAGTATCCTTGCATAGTTCCAATCTAGCTTTTTCTCTGTTTTGTTAGAGTCCAAGTAGTGCAACCATACAGTAGTACTAATGCAACCACTGCTTAGAAGAATTCTTGCTTTATCTTATCATAGAGATCAGATTTCCATATGATCGATAACCTGTCTATAGTAGTCTATGCCATTCCAATGCGTACATTGACATCGTTTTCTGCAGATGAGATATTACCAGCTAGCTATGTGAACTGGTCTACTAATTTCAGAGGCTTACCATTCAGCGTCTAGATATCTCCAATTTGTTTAAAACACACAAACTCCATTTTATTGTATAATTTACTTTGACACATACTAAATACATATTTATCTCAAATAGGTTTTAATACTGTGGGTCCATTAATCAAAACACTCAGTGTCGGAATATTTTACCAAATATCAGTAAATCATCCTTATTTTCTTATTTTTTAATCTTACTCATTTTTCAACAATTTGCAAAAAGGTTGACTTACCTTCTTTCAGTCCCATAATATACATGGTGTCTAAAGAGTCAACAAGTGTCAGACCAATACCAAACCATTCTTGGTAAGTCCGACCAATTGGTCTTAATTCATCATGGCCCCACGCAAATTGTTTATAAGCCTTCCAAGCATGCAAGAAGGCATTTACCACAGCCAACTGCTTCTTGTTCTGTATTCCAGCTTCTGTAAACACAAAGAAAAAAAAAAAAAGCATGAATTATGCAGAAATATCAAAAAGTTTTAAAAATTCACTCTGGATTGTCAAGTGCAACACATATAAGGGCAGTGATGCTGATAGATTTTTGATTTAGTGTATCCTGGGATACACATATTTGCTTTGAACGAGTCCCCGGGAAATTTGATGGGTCCTAACTAAAGTTTCTTAATAAATTGTAGGGTTTTTATTCATGATCTGGGGAAATAGCTAAAGCCATCTAACTCCTACCTTGTAACCTATCCTGTGTAATTCATTTCTAAGAAACTATTGAAATGTATTTACAGTTAGCTTGATGTTGCAGGTTCAATCCTGACCACGGGCGATAATAACATAGAATACTTAACATAGCTTGTAACAACACGTGTACCCGGTCATAGTTAACAAAATTAGAACCTACCCCAATGGATTAAATAAAAGGTTTAGTTTAAAGTTCCATGAAGGCTCCAGAGAAGAAGGTCGGAGGGACATTGGCTGAAATATTGTGTATATAACAATAAAGATGAGGACAACAGTCCAAAAAATTTAAATAATACAAATTAAAGAAAACATTAAGCCAATGTTTGTTTTTGCAACATCACCATTATACTAGGGTGAGTCAAATGTTTTGCAATTTTTGAAGGATAAAAACTGTTTTTTGTGCAAAAGTGTTACATTGTTACATACAAATAAATGATGGACACTGAATTAAATAAACAAACTCATATGTTGATAATTAACAATGGATTTATTTAATGCAGTGCAGAGATAATCCTTCTACCAAAACCGACACTTAAAACTGAAATTGTGATGGACCAAAATAAAGTCTAATGTTAATCCATGTATCATGGCCGATTCTTTTCTCCCTTCCAGTCTCCAACCCACAATGCACTGTAACGGGAGGTAACTCTCTCTTATTCATCAAGGGAAGCAACTCTAGAAAATTTTTCCTTGGGATGTTCCTAACTGAAACATGAAAGCGCAATTTATTACAGAACAGTAATCAGACGGTTCAAGAAATTTTGTTCAGTTTACAAGAATGTCAATGATCAGGAGAGGTCAGGTAGGCCTAAATCCTGGACAAAGCTAAAGTTCACATAGCGCTAATACCCTTGGGAAAGGTATGAATCCAACTACTCTCTCTCCAGCTATGGGTAAATAGTAGGGCAGACTGGGCTCTTTAACCTTGGTTAGGCAACCAGTCTGGAAGGAAAACTCTGAATTCAAACCTATTAAGTCTGCTTGGGGTGGTCACTACTAGTATAGGCTCAGTCCTAATTAGTGATCTATTTCACTAATTTATATATCTGATAAGAAGTGGGTATATAACACTATTACTAGGACAAGAACTGTTTGTTGTGTGAAAGGTAAAAGTGCAGTTGTTCCCAGTACAGTAACCAGATGGTTTAAGAAATTTCACTCAGGTTACAAGAATGTCGATAATCAGGCAACATTGGGTAGGCCTAAAATTGTGGATTCTGAAACCAAGCTCCAAGTCATATTTCTCCAAGGCAAATCTGGCGAGTAGCCCTTGGTCAGGTGAGCTTATCATCTCACAGTCCAGTATGATCTGTCACCTTTCATGACCTCGGCAAAATCATCCAGAGCTGCCAAATTGTGCCCCACATTACTAAAATATCACAAAACTTGATTCACACAAGTATATTTTACTCAGACAAACTTGAAAGGAAATCCAAGGTTTTTTTTTTTTTGTGTAAAGTATTAAAAAAATATGAACAAACCTTTGAAAGCCTTTTCGAAAAATAGCTTTTCCTCAGCAGGATTGTGAAACTGCCAAAACAAACAAAAAAAAAATTATTACACATTCCTTATATATATATATATATATATATATATATATATATATATATAACTCATTTATACAACCTGATATCACAGGTAGGATTTATTAAACAAATGTGTCAAAACTCATTCATATTAATGATTATATATCAGGGGTGTCCAAACTTGCTTAACATAAGAGCTACAAATGATAAAGTTCAGATGTTTGAGAGCTGCAAGACATGAACAAAATTTACACATACATTTTTTATTGTTACATACAAATTTTGTGAAAAATTTTTTAATATATATTTTAAGAATTGCATATTAATTGCAATAATATTCATTCATGCATGCAGTTTTTAAACTGTTAATTCATATTAGATTCAGTAATCACAAAGACACAAATATGTAAAAAAAAAAGTAAACCAAAAAAATTAGAGATATTATGATCAGATATACACCTGACAAAATCTGTCTTATATATATATATATATATATATATATATATATATATATGAAGTAAATGGAAGTGCATCAGACAGTATGAATAGACATTTTTAGAAAAAAACAAAAGATGTTATTAGTTTGCTGACAGATCTGTTTCGACCTTTTAATAAAGCAGTCTTTTAAATATAGTTGCTTTGAAAAAGACCGCTTTATTAAAAGGTTGAAACAGATCTATCAGCAAACTAATAACATCTTTTGTTTTTTCTAAAAAATTTTTATTCTATATATATATATATATATATATATATATATATATAAAAGTAATATTCAGTTTACAATTGAAACATGAATTTAAATTTTTGTATGTATAATTAATCTACGATCTTGAAAACAAAAGTGATGTATTATTATTATTGGAATTTAATATAAATTCTTGTTATTGTAAAGCATATGTTTATTAGATATTTCATTTATTTGTCCATTGGTGTAATAAATTTTATTAAGCATCATTTTTGATAGTAGGTGGTGTATAGTAAGGTAATTTTATATTTAACATATAAATTCATTCAGGAAATACTAGGAAGAGTCCAGGAGAGGTAAAGAGACTTGCTGTCACATGACCTTCAATGAACAAACAATTAAGGTGAGTGTGTAAAACTGTAGTGGAGTGAGAAAGATATTAAAGATAATAATGACAATAAAATAAAAAGGTAATCTACTTCAATTTGTGTAATTTGGAGGTGCTTATGAGTTTGGAGAATAAATAAATAATGTGAGAGAATGTTATTTATTTATTCATGATGAATATTAATCATATAGATGGAATATTATATAGTAAAAGTTTCAGATTAAAATTCAACTAATAACTATGAATCATGCTACAGACTTATTGATCCACTCATAAATTAGATGTGTGCAAAAGTTTTTGAAGTTTATCTTTTATAATCACAAAAGAAAATGGTTTTCTACTATCTATTCTATCTCAAGTTTTCAAATAGATATGTGTGTGTGCGTGTATATATATATATATATATATATATATATATATATATATGTATGTATACACACACACAAATTACATTTAACAAAAAACAACTATTTGTGTACTAGAAGTAGTAGAAATTGTTGCAACATACTCAACTCAAATTACTTCAGAAATCAGAAAAGACTTCTTAAGTGTTTTTGACAGATTTTATCAAATTTGACCTCAATATTAATTTCTTGTTTATCTTCTATGGAGAAAGAGAAAGGTGAAAATGTCAAAAAAGAGAAGAAGAGAGAGAGAGAGAAACAACCTAAAAAGAGAGAAAGAGAGTGAAACGGCTGAAAAAGGCAGGGAGAAAAGGAAATGGCTGTAAAAGAGAAGGAAACTGCTAAAGAGATGGAAATGGAAAAAAAAAAAAAAAAAAAAAAAAAAAGAAAGGTGGTTGGTTGTTTTTTATGGCATGTCAACATTTTGGGTTATTTTGTGCCAAAGATGTTCTGTTTTATTCATTCTTGATGGGTATTCATTTTTTCTATTCAAACCATAGATAGGACTCTAAAAGGTACCATCACTCCAAGTCAGAATGGAAATGGGAGTAATGGTGATGAAGGGGTACTCTACATTCACTAGAGTTCCAGAATTGGAACCTCACCATCAGATAGAGTTTAACGTCATACCCAGGACATGAAGACCCTCAGCCACCACCTTCTAGCACATATATGATAAAAAGGGTTGGGGATTGGCATAAGGGCAATAGGGTTGGGACAATCATATAGGTGCTAGGGCGTGACATGACCAGCCGATTGATCGGAGCGGGCCTCTCCGACTGCCTGTCTAGCTTAAGTAAAGGTCAAAGTGAAATGTTGCATGTCATGGACTGCTCAGCCAGCAGGATTCCATCCTTAAGTACCACAGGTTGCTACTCACAGCCAACAGGTGACTCCATTTGGGGCGGGGTTTTACCTTTAATACTTTCAGATATCAATTTTATTTGCTTTTTCTACAAATCAGACCTTTCTAATAAATATTCCAAGGAGAGCGTCACTTATGAGTTCGTCCTTGCTCCTCCAGCATTGTCCAGCATGTCTTGTCCATCTCACTCAGATGGACTGTGAGATAGGGAGCAGGTGGCCGTAAAGCTGCTTCCTTGTGGGGTCATGTTTCCACGACTTGTTCGACTGCATGCAGCATTCTTGTGCAGCTCCCATCTATCTTATTCTCAAGGCATCTCGTTAGGGTCCAAGTGGTGCAGCCATACAGCAGCACTGATACAACCACAGCTTGGAAGAATTGTCTTTTTAACATGTCAGTGAGATCAGATTTCCATATGACTGATAATCTGTTTATAGCTGACCATGCATTTCCTATTCGTGTATTAACATCGCTTTTGGTGGAAGAGATATTACTACCTAGGTAGGTGAATTGTTCTACTGGCTTTGGTAAGCCAGCACTAATGTGGGCCGCCCAGCAAGGACCTACATTGACCAACTCTGCGTGGATACTGGATGCTGTGCAGAAGACCTCCCTGAATGATAGAGAAGGTTGGCAAGAGATTGTCATGGATATCCGTGCTAATTGCACATGATGATGATGATGATGAATAAATATTACTCCAAAAATTTCCAGTACCATTCTACATTAGGTTAGGGTAGAGGGCTTGTGCCTGCGGATACCAATTTTGTTTGCTTTCTGAATGAATTAGAACTTCCTGATCAATCTTAAGCAAAATTATTCCTGTTGCTCCTAGGTGTGGCCTGCTCCCCACTTAATATCTTTAAAACATTTCTTGAGGTCAAGGGAGTTCACATACCAAATTTCATTAAAAGTGGTTCATTAGTCTTGGAGTCTATAAATAGCAAGCAAAGAAATGAAGAGAATTATACATTAGGATAACAACTTGGAATTGGTGTAATTCAAAACCGCACAGATGGTGTGAAAAGCTAAGCAGAATAACCACACGGCTTTGTGAACATGTACAAACATGTGAGCAAGAATAGATTGGAATTTCTACAATGAGTTTCTATTTGATTCTTTTAAAAAACGTTACTTAAATATTGGTTGTTGGTTGGGTTTTACGGCATGTCAAACACTGTTGGGTTATTTTATGCCAAAGACATTTTTGTTTTATTCATTCTTGACAGGTACTCAATTTTTTTTAAACACAATTTTTCTATAGATGGGACCCTAACAGGTACTACCACTCCAGGTCAGACCTGGGTGATCAAAGAGTACTCTACATTCCCCAGAGCTCCAAAATTGGAACTTCACTATCAGATAGAATTTAACATGATACCCAAGACATTAAGACCCCCAGCTACCACCTTCTAGCATGTATATGATAAAAAGGATTGGGGTTTGCCATAAGAGCAATAGAGCTGGGACAATCTAAATATTGGTATGTAATCATTTCAATCAAACATAATCATTCTTCTGTTAAATTCTTTTCTAGTCCGAATGTTTATTCAAAAAAACATTTTTCTTTTAAAATTAGGACATTTTTCAAGATTTAGAAGTTTCAGTAGAATAAGTTTTTAAGGAGAATTAAAAAATATATATACTTTAAAGATTTAAAAGAAAGCGAATACAAATTTTTGGTTCTTCTCAGTCTGTACATTTCTCTTTTGGCTTTAGAGTGAGTGGAGTAGAATTAAAAAAAAAAAAAAAAAAAAAAGATTATTAGAGAATAGACAGTAGATTTTTGTTTTTTTGGCAAATAATTCAAGTAAAATTTTGCATATACATATATATATTTAACAACTCCTCTGCACAGGTCAATTTTTTAAGTGTAGTTTTCCTTCTCCTAGACTGGTTGCCTAACCAAGGCTAAAGGGCCTAGTCTGCCCTACTATTTACTCCTAGCTTGAAAGAGAATAGTCTACTTTTCCCAAAGGTATTAGCACTATATGAAATGCAAAACTCGAGTTGCCGATTCCATTTCCTACAATGATAACCATTACACCACGGAGCCCTCCTTAAAATTTTGCATAAAAATTTGTTTTTCAAAATAAGTTCTGCGATTTAAGTTAATTCAAATTTTATAAAGCAAAGTTTCTTATATAATAGACAGCAGAGAAATTAACTATATTACAGATAAATATCTTATTATAATGGAGATTCGTGTCTGTTTGTCTGTAACCAAAACTATGTCACTGCTTACGTCCCAATACCCTCAGGAAATGCATAAGTTTACCAATGAGTATTTAATTTATAGTCAAAATCATTTATACATAGAATGAATATTATTTATTAACTATATCACTATGAAAATTTAAGTTAGATTTGTCTCAAAACAGCCCATGTTATTAGTGTTTAACGTCCTGCAATGTGTCTTATATATCACTAAGAAATAAAGGTCTACATAATATATTGTGTGACTAATTTGCATACTGGTTTTAAGAAAACTGGGTTTAATAAATAATTACCTGGTGTTATTGATCTCTAATATTATTTTTTTATTCTCTAATGTATTAAAATCAATCCTATGAATTATATTATATGGAAACCAATTAAAATATAATTAAAATAAGTGTAATTTTTTTTATATCTGTTCTTATTCAATTTTGTTAGTCTTTCTAATTTGATATATTTCATTACATTAAAACTTAAATACTTACGTCCAGAGGACGCATATTCTTGCTTTAAAAAAAAAAGTACTTCTTTTTTCTTTTTCCTGCTATAAATATGTAGGATCGAGATGGTGGGAAAAAAAATGGAAAAAAAGAAAAAGTAAACTTACCTTATGATCAGGAGGTATGTTCAATTGCCGTTCTTCTTCTTTTTTGCTTGCCAAGGAATCTTGTGCTTTCTTTTTACCAAGAATCAAATGGAGTGTAGAGAGAAAGAGAGAGAAAAAAAAGGTTTTGGATATAAAAAATAAAAAATATCTTTATTATCCTTTATTAAAATATATATATATATATATATATATATATATATATATATAAAACATAGACAGACACATTATATAGATATCTTATTATAATAGAGATTGTTTGTCTGTTGTCTGTCTGTAACCGAAACTATATTACTTCTCAACTCACAATCCCCTTTGTTATTTACGCCACATTGTCCATGATTGTTATTTTTTATTTAAACCTCAATTATTAATATAATTATTTTACATTATTAATACTTTTGACTTTATCTACATTCTAATAACATGCAATTGTATTTATATATGCAACAAAATAGCGGGTTACAGTGTGAACAGGAAAGCTAATTTGCATATTGATATTAAAAGCTTAATTTTATTAAATATGCGCTTGGTATTATTGATTTCTAATTGTTTGGTTTTTTCTTAATGAATATGAGCAAACACAGTAATTTTATTCTTTACTTCCTAATTTAACTAAATAGTTAAATTAGGAAAATTCAGCAATAAAAGGAGGGAGTGATGGAAAATGATGGAAGACTTAGTTTCAAAGTTGTTCTATTCTTCGATTATACCCCCTCTGTTTCAAATCATTTTATTTGGATTTTTATTTAGTTTCAAAAGTATTTCAAATTTAACATATTTCATTACATTAAAATTTAAATACTTGCACCCGGAGGGTGCATATATTTGCTAGTATATATAATGGCTGCTATCTTGGCATTGAGTATGGCCATTACATGATATTATTTTGTAAAAGAATAATTAACCATGAATGGGTGTGGCTTTTTAAGCCAGTAAGACTTTTAAAGTGTTCAGCACAAATTTGGCACACAAGAAATTTAATCTCATTGGAAGCTGTTGTTACACAAGATATATATACATATACATACAAGGTGTGTCAAAAAAATATCAAGATTTTTTTGTACTTTTTGACACGCCTTGTATTCTGAAAAAGACAAAAACAAAAAAAAAATGTTCCATTCATTCTTTATTTCTATCTTGGTAAATACAGCTTTAAACTTGGTACTTTTTTTGACAAACCTTGTATTCTGAAAAAAATTAATGGAACATTTTTTTTTTCAGAATACAAGGTGTGTCAAAGCATACAAAAAATCTCGATACTTTTTTGACACACCTTTTGTGTGTATATGTATGTATATATATATATATATATATATATATATATAAAAACACGAGACTCAATGACGACAAATAGGAACGCCGGTGAATGAAGAAAGCAAAAGCAAGAATGAATAACGGATCACGTTTGCACGAGGCATGGGTTAAAAACAGTCCAATTTTTTCAAAAAGTCAACATCTCTGATGACAGATAAACATCCGAAACCATAAGACGAACTTTGTATTGGTGACTTAAATGAATAAATAAATACAGCTCTTAAAGAAATAATGAGCACTTTATAATCATTTCTCCAATAATAATATAAAAAATTTAACTATATATATATATATATATATATATATATATATACGACAGTATGTGGAGAAATGTAGACAAACATGGGATGTTTCAAAGGATGAATATTTATTCTTGGTGGTAAGGTTGACACTATAATGTTTCGGTCTTTATGAGACTTTGGTTCTCTTTTTGTCAAAAGACAAAAATAGAATTGAAGTCTTTGACACAAGATCTCATCTTATGTCCTGAAGAAGGTCATAAAGACCAAAACGGTAAAGTGTCATTACCACAAACAATGAATATTTATTGCTTGAAACATCCCATGTTTGTCTACATTATATATATATATATATATATATATATATATATATATATATATTATATGTGTGTGTGTTTGAAGAAGAGAAAATCTACAGGTTTGGTAAAAAAAAAAGAGAAAGAAAAAGAAATTTTTTTTTCACCATTCTAGTTTATTTTCTTAGTTATTATGTAATTAGCTGTCTGATGAAACTGGGATCATTTATTGAGTTATGGGTTGAAATTAATCTATAATAGCCAAGTGATGGTTTGTTAAGTTTTTCTTAGCGAAAGTTTGAATATTGCTTTGTATATAATTAATTATCTTACATTGAGCTCTCTTAAGGAATTGAAATTATCTATCTATCTATCTATACATATATATCTATCTATACATACAGTTGTGTTGATATGTATGTCCGGAGGAAACTTCGAAAACAAAACAATTAACAACAAAGTAAATATATATATATATACACATTAAATATCACCAGGGCTTGGTTTTTGAGCAAAAATAATAGAGATTTGATTTATATTCGTGAAGATAATTAAAAAATAAAATTCAAATGATAACAGCATAGAATTTCTTTTGCATTTAAGATTTTAAATAGTAGACAATAATTTTCTTTTCAGAGTGGCTGAATCAACGCAAGGTCTTTTTTTTTTTTTTTTTACATAGGGATTTTAATGGGGTATCCCGCGAGGATTCAACTCACAATTCAGTAATAATGGATCTGCGGGACTAACTTAAAAAAATCCCCCTCAACTCAGGCGACGCCGGGTAGCCGCTGCTAGTACATATATAAAGGGCATATGTGTGAATCTGTATGTCCAGAGGAAACTTCAGGAATAAAACAATTGTTGACTAAGTATACACATTAAATATCAACAGGGCTGGGTTTTTTGAGCAAAAATAATGAAGATTTCATTTATATTTTAGAATACATCTAAAAATTAAACAGCATTATAAAATAACGTTAAAATTATACTCTGCAATTTTTCAACGTTTCAAAATGAATAACGGAACCTCGATCAATTTTAAAGATTATTTATTGTTTTACTTTAATTCTATGACTTTATTTTTATTTTTTTGCTTTGAAATATTAATTTGAAATTTAGCAAATCGCGTCATTTATATCTAATTAAAAAATAATTTTAAAAATAACAAATTAAATGATAAAATTTTAATAATAAGTTTTAATTAAATCTGCATTTTTACTGATTCAAAGCTGTCATAAATATTTCACTGAAAGTATTTTATAATTTTAAAAAAATCATAGCTTTCAAAAATAAATATAATTTCATTGAAAAATTGTTTATTGAATCTGATTTTTTTTATTGTTACGCAGCTTTTTATGGACCGTTTAAGAATTAAATTAATCACTTAGTTTCACTTTTAAACTTCCGTACCAAAAAAAAAGTAGACATTTAAAATCAAAATAAAAAAAGAAATTAAAAAATTATTTTCAATTTAAATAGTTGCTTTATTTTTAAATAAATTAAAATTAAAGAATTATTTTTAATTTTAATTTTTTTGTATGTGTTTTTTTTTTTTAAATATCGGTTTAACAAATAGCCTCATTTATATCTTAAAAAAAAAATATAGTTAATTATTGAATTAAAATTTCTTACTATATAGTTATATGTTATGTCATTTTTTATACCCTGACGAAAACAAAAAATTGTCCCCACCAGGCCGGATTATAACAGAAGGTTTTTTTTTATGTGGGGATTTTTATGGGGCATCCTGCAAGGATCAAACTTGCTAATTCAGTAGTAATGGATCTTCAAGACTAACTTGCTAACCATTACACTACGTTTATTCTATTTTTTTTTTCTCTACCTGAGCTTTGTCGGGTAGCCTTTTTTTTAATAGTTGTATAAATCTAGAGGTATGCATTGTGGATTTATAGAGCATATTCATGATCCCCAACTTACCTGACTATTGGATAATTTTACCTATATATATATATATATATGTGTGTGTGTGTGTATGTGTATATGTATATTTGGGCAGCATTTTTCTTTAATGTAGACACTATCAAACATGACAGAATCTCCTGTCTCACTAGTTTCTTTTCAATCTATTCAAGTGGCTGGACCAATTTTTTAACCAGCATCAACATTTGTTAATGCGTACACCAAAATTTTCCCAAGTACTTTCAGAACTACAAAGTGCCATCTTCAGGGGTGGATGTAATTAAGTTTGTTTTGTTCTGAGTTATAATTAAACACAGAAATGTTGGTGAAGGAACAAGTAGCAGTGATAGTAAGTAGGAGATCCCTCTCCTACTTATGGAAATTACATAACAATAACAAATTCACTGCATCCTTGTCCAAAAATCAAACTAGTCACAATTCCACTTTACCATTCTCTACCATAGTGAATGTCCCCTAAAATATAAAATAGTCCTAATGAAAGTCTTTTTTTAATTTTTATCTTTTACATTTCCTTATCCAAAACAATATTTTACCAAGAACTCACTAATATAAAACAAACCTTAGTTAATAATTCCCCCCTCCCAATTAGTTGACCAGAAAATAAAGCTATCTTCATACCATCCACAAAAATAACAAAAACAATAACAATTGATTTATATTACAAGAATCAAAAGCACAAAAGCTACAAATTAGATGAATGAGAAATAACCAACATTATACACATTAAACTCTCTGCAATGTGAAGGATGAACTTCTTAACTGGTTCAAATCCTTCATTCTCAACTGGAGAGAGATGTGATTACAGTTCTTGGGCAACACTCCTCACAATATGAGATGTCATCTGGGTACCACAGGGATCTGTTCTTGGCCCCCTTTTGTTTGTTGCGTATATCAATGATATAGATGCTAACTTAAGGAATACCACAGTACTGAAGTATGCCGATGACATCAAGCTGTACCTTGATATAAAAAAGACAGATCCTGAACGCTGCAGATCTTTATTGCAGTCAGACCTGGACACAGTGCAGCAATGGATCACTGACTGGCAACTGAAGCTGGCTGTGGACAAATGTACCACCATACATTTTGGGAGGAAAAAAACCATCATACATATACTCCCTCCACAACACTAATATCAAGGAATCTTCTTGTGAATGTGATCTGGGTATTGTATATATTGTATATGACTGTCAGCAGTGATTTATGTTGGACAAAACACGTCTCTAAAATTATCAAGAAGGCCGAGGGTGTCCTGGCGTTGCTCAGCAAGACCTTTGTCAGCCACTCATTGGCTATCTATTTAAAGCTGTACAAAGCTATGGTGCGGCCACACTTGGAATTTGCATCACCAGTCTGGAACCCCCATCTCGCTCAGAACATGAACCTCTTAGAAACTGTACAGAGACGTGCAACCAAACGAATACCCTCCATCAGACATCTGCCATATTCTGAACGTATTGCTGCTCTGGGAATAGATTCGTTGAAACTCCAGCGTCTGGCAACTGACCTGGTAAACAATCATAAGGTCATTAATCATCTTAACAATAGCAACCTTGAGCACCTTTTTGATCTCCATGTTTCTAACACACGTGAGAATGCCTACAAAGTCAGAAAACAGCATAGCTCACATGACTTTCGGAAACATTTTTTTACGCTCAGAGTTGCCGAGGCATGGAATAAGCTGCCTGCATCTGTTGTGGGCTGCCGAAACACTGCATCTTTCAAAGCATCCATGCTTCCTGTAGTCCGCCAACACTATATCTGATGCACGCACGCGCATACATACACGTATATATTATTATTGTACGCTGTTCATGTTGCTGACACTAATACATTATTCAGTGTACTAGAAATGAGACTTTGATGAGTTGTGGTGCACCTGAGCACTGTACACAATAAATTTCATTATTATTATTATTATTATTATTTCATTACTATAAACCCTTTGAACAACCAAAACAAATAAAACTTATCAGAGTGCTTCCTGAAAAATAATTAAAAAATTAATAGTTACATTAACCACACAACACCCACACCCTCCCATTACCTTACATACCACCTTTCAGATACTAGCGCCATAAAACAATGTCTAACTACAAAACATAACAATAGCACTGACAAATTCACATCCTTAGATATACGGAAAATTCACACCAATAGTACTAAAATCCTCTATAAAATAACAATAAAAACGCCCACAAGTCCTAGAAGTAATTTTCATAGATAAAATAGCATTTAACACCTGCACCAATATATTAAACATCTTTAATAACTAAAGCACTAACCATAGCACCCTTACAGGTTAAGTTTATCTGGATGGGAGGGTCTATTATAGGTCTACATTAAACCCTCCCAACTAAATAGACACCACCTCAAACCACAAAAAAAACAAAAAAACAACTACAGAGCCAACAACAAATAATCCCTCTGAAGACAATCACAGATGTGGTCGAAAGCACTATATATATATATATATATTTTGGAAGATTATGTGCTTAATTAAAGTCATACCTAATTTGTTAATTAATTAATTATAATTAAATGAATTAGGCGTGCATATCGGTTTAAATGTAAAGCGTAATCGAATCGAGAGTTTACGCTTTACATTTAAACCGATTATAACATGCCTATTTCATTTTAATTTTCCAAAAAATTGTCGGCCTTCGCCATTTCAAACATATTGTTTGTCCACTTCATATATATAAGTGTGTTTCATCTGAGGAATGTATTTTTTAAATGCATAAAGCTTTTAGCAATGAAGCTGACATGAGGAGGGAACAATTGATTTTAGCTGACATGAGCAGATAATTTTATTTCATCTTGCTCTACTGGCCAGTATTTGAGCACTTTCTTGATATAAGAAAATTTTTTTTATAACTATTTATTCATTTATACATATACAAAGGCTGGCTGAAAAGTTCATAGGCTGATCAAGATACTGTCATGAAATGTGACTAAACGAGGTTTAAGTTTTCAACATAGTCCTCCTTGTGGTGCACACACTTCTTCCATCAGTGTTGCATTGCTTGGAACCCATTGGTGAAATAAAAAGTTATCAACGGTAGATATGATGTCATCATATGAACTTTTCAGCCCATGCTTATATATATATTATATATATATATATATATGTTATATAATTGCTC
>CM042165.1:25173569-25186069 GCA_023376005.1 Doryteuthis pealeii
GGGAAGAGATCATGGATACCCAATACGGGCCAAGGGAATTAGTGGGATTTATTCATCACTTCCCAGTAGTGCACCTGAAAATGGCATGCTAGCAAATCTGAGTGCCAACTACTGGGGTTTTAGTAGTAACATTTGCTACGTGTGCTTTATGCCAGATCATTTTTTATGTGTGTAACACATCAATAGCTGTTTAGAGTGGTAAGTTCTTATTCCCATCGAGAGTTATATAACCGAAGAAAGGTTGAGCTCGAAGAGTATCGGGGATGTATTCAACAAACTCTTATGTACATATGCTAGTAGAATAACAACTTACAGTCCTTAGCGCTTAACAACAAGCCACAGAACAAGTTAAGGGAAATTCATCGCAATTATTGCAAAAATATAACCGAATGAAAAATATTCTGGTATTGTTCAAACACTCTGATTATCAACGTTTGTAAGCCCTTCAATGACTGAAGAAATTCAATAAAAAATATCTGCTTATCCCCTATAGTAGAAAAGAAACTCGAGAAAAACATCCATTAAGTTTGGATAAAAAATCAGAAGTTTTGATCCTAAAGGGTCTTGTACCGGGGTAATTCCATATCAAATCATCCAAGGCCATGTCACCCCCCCCACACTTTTCTGGAATTTTTACAGGTGTGACTATGTTAAAGTTAGATAATCCCAAAATTTGAGCTTCCAATTCCAAGAATTGCCGGAGTTATGTTGATTTTTAGCGTCTCCAAATTTGAGGGTGCCTGTTGTGAGCTAAAAATGGCGACCCTTCAGTCGTAAATCTATTTTTGTCTGTAAAATGAGTTTAGGGCTTTCCTACTCCTAAAAATTGGTTTATAAAAGTATTTTTGCCCAAGAGAATCCAAAAAGTCTTAAAGTTAACCAATTTTTTAAAATTATTAATGATTTCTGATTTGCAAAATTTTTACTGATGTTGTAGCTTCCTTCTGGGCAAACCACACCAAACTATCTTTTTGATAATCAAGAAATAATGGTCAATATATATGAAATAATAATAGAAAAAATATTGTCTTAGATTCAGTGCCACATCGGGATATTGATCTTCTAGGAAAAAATAGGAAATCATCAAATAACTTAAAATTGGTTGACTTTCAGACTTTTTCGATAGCATTTATGGATTTTCTCGGGTGAAAATGCTTTTATAAACCAGCTTTTAAGAGTAGGGAAGCTCTAGAACTCATGTTTACAGACAAAAATAGATTTACAAAACGTCGCCATTTTTGGCGACGAGCACCCAATTTTTCAGAAATTTAAAATCGACATAATTTCCGCGGACGCAAATTTTTGAACTGGAAAGCTTACATTGGGGATTGTCTTACTTTATAGATCCACACCGCGTACAAAATTTCAGAAAGATTGAAGGAGGTGGGTGACAATTTTACTTTGTTTGGATGATTTGACATGGAATTTGCCCACATTAAATGATCTAAAAATAAAATTGGATAAAAAGTTCTGATGATTGCGTGATCTAATTTATTCATTTTATTTTTTTACTACTAACTACTACTACTACTACTACTACTACTACTACTACGTTTAGTTTTAATTCATTCAGGGTCCTTTTTTAAGTATTTTTACAGTTAAAACTTATATTGTTAAAATTGATTAAAACTTAGATTTTGTCTTTTTTAATTAAATTATTAATGAAATAAATTGATGTTATTTCATTAAAAAAAATGTTTGTAATTCCTCGTAAGGTTTGTTTAAATCTTGCCCATGTATTCTATTTCAATAAAAAGAAAATTTTTAATTAAATGTAATTCCTTTTAAACATTGTAAATAAAAGTAAATAAAAAGTACGTCATTTATTTTTCCTATAAAGTCTTCGATATCTGTGTCGTGTATTATTTTGAAAAACAACT
Organism: Doryteuthis pealeii; assembly: GCA_023376005.1. NCBI lineage: Eukaryota > Metazoa > Mollusca > Cephalopoda > Myopsida > Loliginidae > Doryteuthis > Doryteuthis pealeii. The sequence goes on from CM042165.1 coordinate 25,175,450, forward strand.
ACATTAAGGGTGTCTCAATTACTTACCATTCTCTCACTTTTACTTGATTTCTGCGTTCCTCCACTTTCACTTCTCTCACTGAGACATCTGCTCTTTCAATCACCATGTAAAGATTTCCTCAGGAATTCCATTGTTGATTTTTATTGAAATCCAATTAAGCAGTCCGTTTTTTCTTAATATTATCTGAACATGTGTGTCGTCCTTATTGGATCGCTGTTGTAGTGAATTGGTAATACACAGACAGATAGACAGACAGAAATTGCCATTTATGTAGTAGGGTACCCGTATATGTTATTCCCGTAAGAATTATTTTAAATTTGAACGTCTATAAAAATCAAATTAAACAACGGACCTTATATTATTTTTTGTAAAATAAACTGTTTGATCATACTATTTTGTATTGTAAGAATATGTTATAAATTAGTTTACGCAGCTGCAGTTAAGTAGTAGTAGTTAGTAAATAGTAGTAGTAGTAGTAGTAGTAGTAGTAGTAGTATGAAAGATTTCAAGTATGACGTAAACAAGAGAGAGATGGAACGAGAGTTACTTACTAACTACCCCCCTTTCTGTTTCCTCCTCTAGTATGAATATTTCGACAGACGTTCATGATTAATTCTTAAGAAAATCAAATTAGACAGTCCTGTTCCTGATTATTTACTTATAATATGTGCCAAGTTTCATCAATGACTGTAGCTCTGGTGTAGGCGCCAACTTATTATATCCAGACAGACAGAAATTGTCATTTATGCAACACACACACACACACACACACACACACACACATATATATATATATATATATATATATATATATATATATATATATATATATATATATATGGCAGCAAGAAAAAAGAACTAACATCAAATCATATACCCCCCTAATGACGACTGAAGAAGCAGTCGAAAAGCGCTCGGGCTGAAAGTATGGGAAGAATCCTATTTCAACTGGATCCTAACATTTAGAAAGATAGCCAGAAGACTGGGAAAAAATACAAATTAAGATCATGAAAAAAAATATTCGGTGTTGTTTAATGAATATGCAATAATAGCTTAAATGTACATCAACTCTATTATAAATCTATTGGTCAACGTAACATATCACAGACCCACATACACACATGAACATACACAACACGCAAGTAAGCAAGCACAGAACTTAGATGAGGCTCAACATTTGGGACCTTGAACATATAACGACGAAATTTACATAAAATAATATTCTAAAGAGATATATAATAAACAGAACAAATTTCACCTGTTAATTTAAATATATAACTCTTTGAAAGAACAGGAAGTAAAACGCAATTTGAAATTTTTTTTAATACATTTAAAAAAATAATATACAAATACTTTTTTTTCTAATTTATTGTTTTATTTTATTTTTTGAGAAGTAATTGTTCAGTTGTGCAATTCAAATAACTTTGAATCTTCCAGCTGATGAGACTCGGATTTTTTGTGGGAGCATATTAAAATCAACTTAGATTTATATAAGGCCCCAATTTTGTCGAAATAAATTTTATTATGGGAATTACGGTGTGGAGTTTTTCCTTCCTTTATAAATATAATAATATATATATATATATATAGATAGATAGATAGATAGATAGAGAGAGAGAGAGAGAGAGAGAAGAGAGAGAGAGAGAGAGAAGAGAGAGAGGGGGGGAAGAAAGATACATTAATAAATTATTCACCCTAGCAATTCCATTTCCACCTCATAATATTCTGGTTTAACCAGTCCAAAATTACGGTTAAATCTTAGTTATTAAACAGACGTCAGAAATCATTTGCTCATGTTTCAAATTATATGTAGACAAAAAGTCATTAAATCACATTTCACCTCCGGTTCTTGACAATTAGTTTGACTTAGGAAAAACTATATATAATTGCGTAGTCGACACGGACAGGATATGATGTATTCCCCACAAACTCAAATGAAAATTCAAGGATGTGTTTTTAAATTGATCAAGTCTGAGAAATTGGATTTCAAATTAGTAATTCTCTGGGGCCTAGCCGTAACACTTATTTAAGGAACTGCTTTTTTCAGATTATCACACATAGGCTAGTGTTAGGTTAAAGAGTTTGCGTCCAATAATATTTCTAATTTTTCTTTGTCTTTCCGTCTGCTTGTACATGAAGATGTATTAGGCTATATATATGTATAGCCATCTATGTGACACACGACAGAAGGTTTTGAGAAATGACATATCGGGGTGGAATCTTACTGTCTCTGCTACTGAGCCCATTCCAGTCTGACTTATTTGTCTTCTGTGGACGTTTTGTTAGAATATATTGATGCTCTAGGCGCAGAAAGTTGTTTCATCCTTTTGAGATGACCAAACCCACCTGACTTCTATTGTGTGGTAAAGGGTAGGTCGGAGGCTGATTCTAACCAGCCTCTTTTTTCCACGTTTATGATTTTGTCTTTCATTTTTTATTTGCTGCTCTTCTCAAACAATTCATCTCACAGATATCCCAAATGTTCGTGGTTCCAAAACTTTTGTCAATGGGTCAGGTTGGGTGTTGGTACATAAGAGTTGGGAGGAAAGATTGCGTCAATCCTCTTTGGCTAGTTTTTGCTCATTTCTATCATAGAATGTCGCAGAATATGCCAAGTTGCTAACTGACAGCATTTACCTTTTGGTAAACAACATTTTCGTGATGACGATTCACTTTCTTTGTTTGTTGAGCTGCTCGTCGGCGTAACGGTTATCGTTAGAGGAAATGGTGACTCGCGAGTTCAAATTTGAGAAAGACGCTGTTGGCATTTCACTTCACAATTAGACATTTAGGAAATACATAATCCATCGGATTGCTTCTCCAAACATGAGTAGATAATAGGGCTACCTGAATTCGTTAGCCTTGGTTAGGCAACCCATCTAGGAAAATAAAAAAATTCTAATTTCATACCAGATTTACTACGCTTAAAATTAAACTGGTGTCAATTACAGCCCAGAGGATAAAAAAACAAGCCATGAATATTAATCTTTTTAAAAAAAATAAACGCCAAGTATAGATTTCCACGTGACTTAAAATGCAGTGTATACATCAGGGAAGAGTCGAGTCAAAAATTAGATAATAACAAAGAGCAATCAAATATTTAATTTTATTTTAAACATGTTTATTATATCTGCAGGAATCCCAAATGTTTTCAACATTGTTTTTTTTTTATTTGTTTTTTAAAAAAATGCCTCTTGGCAAAAAATACAGCTGTTGATTTATAGATTTTTGGATCCGAAATTCTTCTGATATAGCTTGTCTGTGTTGTTATTTTTCCGATTTGATACTATATATGATTATTTTGGCATATTACCTTAAAGAGTTTCAGAATTTACTCTCCAGAGATTCATTTCTATATCGCTTTAATTGTTACATTAACAAAGAGAAGAGAACAGAGATAATGAGGAAAAAAATTGAGGAGAAAAATACACTAGAATATTCACGTAGTTTTTCAAATAAACATTTTAATTATTTTTTTTTAACCTTTTCTATAAATACCGACCAACATTGGTTGGTATAACAGGTGTTCATTGTTTACAACTAGATCTAATCAACAATTCGCTCAAGTGAAATATATAATTTTAATTTTTCATTCTTTCAAATCAGTTTATAATTCGAATCTGTAAATATTCAAATGATCAGCATTTTATGAATAAATTCAGACCGAAATGTTTTTTTTTTTTTTTCTTGGATGAGAGATGCGGTATAACTTCTGAGATAAACTTAATCTGTGCTGTCTGTACAATCTTAAAATTTTCTGTATTTCAATTTGTGGAACGTTTTGCATGTAGAAAGTAAAGGAAGTAAAAATATAAAACATTTTTAAATGTACAAAATCAATATTTGGACGATTCGGAATTCAATGTTTGCCAATGATAATATTGTCCAAATTTTTTTATTATAGGGATGGAATATGGAATATTTATAAAGTTAAAACAGCGTAGACACAGAATCAATCAGCACTTGGGGATTGTCAGTTTCTCTCCTATACGATTATCAGACCGTATGAGGATGAGAAACGCAATAGTTGGCATATTACCCAACCTTTACTCTGCTGATCGCAATGGCAACATACTGACCAAGCGAAATTGATTATGTGTCTACGCTATCCAACTTTGATCAACATAAGCTCTATCACACATATTGAATATATATATATATATATATATATATATATATATATATATTATATTAATATTTGAATTAAGAAAGGAAAGTCTTTAGGTTTACTTCATATAATAATTTATTTCAACTGAACAAACTTAGCTTAGCTCGCAGCAGGTAAAAACATGGTTATTAATTTTTCCGGAAATGTCTTTAGCATACATTGCTTCTGTTTTTAAAAATTTATTTCATTGTTTTTTTTTTGTTTTTTTTTAGTGGGAGTTGACTTGTGGTGGAGAGTAAAGTGGCATGGGCTAGTGAGTGAGATGAGCTTATGGGACGTTCATAAAAGGTATTTTGGTAGGTTAATTAACACTTTTCATAATTTGAGAGGCACAAGCGGCTCTTCTAACACTATGATACTACCGTAAACTCTAACAGCGGCTCTCTTATGTGTCACTTGTTTTCACTGAATAGCACTGCAGAATCAATCAGATTACAATAATAATAGTATTTTATTTGAATAGAATGGTTCTGAGGTGAACAGATAGTAAACTTTTAAATATCCCATCATACAGATAAAAAATACCAATAAAATTTTTGTACGGCCGTGGGGAAATTTGGTAGGCAACGAGTTAAGTATGTCAAGGGGTATGAGAAGTCCCCATTTTTTGTGTGCAGCACAGATTAGAATATCGGAGTATAGCCACCAGCTTCTTTTGATATTCCCAGATCATCAGTTCCTCAAATCAGCTAATTGAAAAGGATTCAAAACAGATAATGATACCATGCAGCACCTGTGACCACTCCAACAAAAAAACCACTGGGGGTCATAAGAAAAGAAACACTCAGAACGTAATGTTTACTGGACTCACACACACCCTTAAAGGTTTTGTTTTTTACTCCTACATCAATGTATGTTCACTTCTTCTTATAATGACCAGCCCAAAAATCCCCCAGAATAAATATCATTTTACCAGTTAATATAAATGAATTTAATGAAAATTATTTTCTCCCATGTTTTTCAACCAATTAAAACCAAATACTTACTTACAAACTATTCGATGATAAAGGAAATTATTTCTATCAGTTATTGACACACATGAATTTAATGGAAAAGTAAACATAGAGTTATTAATTCTAATTTATGGATACACAACAGTTAATGAAAATTGTTTTCTACAAAATGTGTTCATACACATGAGTTAATGAAAAATCTAACAAAATGATTTCTACCAATATATTGATACACACTGAGTTATGAAAATTATTTCTACCAAAACAGAACCAAAATATTTTTTAAAATATATATATATTTGCTTACAAATCATATTATTTCTACCAAACAGAACCAAATATTTTTAAAAATATATATATTATTTGCTTACAAAATCATATATTTCTACCAAAACAGAACCAAATATTTTAAAAATATATATATTATATTTGCTTACAAATCATATATTTCTACCAAAACAGAACCAAAATATTTTTAAAAAATATATATATATTTGCTTACAAATCATATATACAGAAAGAATGTTTTTTGGAATTTGGTGGCCCACAAGGATAAACAAAAAAGACCAACCAACTAACAAAGATTATTTCTACTAAATGACACACATGGACCTAATGCAAGTTTATGCCAATAAACTAATACACATGAAGTTAATGAAAGATTTACCAACTTATTAGTACACATGATGTTAAACAAAGGATACTTATAAAAAAACTTTTTGGCATTAAATAACATAGAAGGGTTGATAACGAAAACACAATCGACAAAGGTGTAATTAATCTGGTATGCAAGTAATTATACTTTTTACCTATGTTCGAAAAAAGTCATTTATACATAAATGTTTATGGCGTAAAGATTATCGCCATAGAAAATAAAATCTGTCTATTTTCTTCAAACTAAGGGCAAATAGCGAATCAGACTTTGTTGTGTAGACTTTTTAAGGCTGCAATTTTAAGAAAAGAATAAATCTGAATTCAAACCAACTCTCCTTTACTTGAAAATTTGCCTGGTCCCAAAGTAGCGGTGGTGCAAAGGTTGGGTAAATAGGATGTTTTTTTAGAAAAATGGATATCATTTCATAATCTAATAACTTGATCTATCATCGATTAAATAATTCCAAATTTCAGCAGAATGAGTAGAATCCGCTTAAAATGTTTAATGTTTAAACACCTTTTCTTTTTCAGAAAATGGTATTTCGGTAACTGAAAAAAATAAATAAATAAAACTAAAACATTAATCAGAATATTCAGTGATTTTTCAACATGATGCTGGAATTTGAGATCATTTGAACGAGATTGGTCGAGATATTATATTGCTAAATTACATCAATTCTTCTGAGGCACCGTATATATACATAAACACACACACACACACACACACACACACACACAACACACATATATATATATATATATATATATATATGTGTGTGTGTGTGTGTGTGTGTGTGTGTGTGTTTATGTATATAATATATAATAAGGAGTATAGTGGACCAGACTAAACTGTATCTTGTGGTGTATGTTATGTATATATATACATATATGTATATTATATATATATATATATATATATATATTTATATATATATATATATATATATATATATATATATATATATGTATATTATATATATATATATATATATATATATATATATACACGCTAATAATCATTGATTTATACAAACATATTATACTGTTTAAATGCTATTATGTTAACGGTCAGAAAATATATCGTTTCATGTAGTAACGCACATAAATGTGCGTATGTATAATATTTTATGACCATGTCTAAGGGTGTGTGTATATATGTGTGTTTTTAAAACATATATGTGTGTGTGCATGTGAGTGCGTGTATAATGCGTGCATGAGTAAGATAGGTAGATAGATACCGAAAGAAAGATAGAGAGAGAGAGAGTATTGACATAGGTAATATACATATGTCTTTCCGTGCGTGAGTATATATGTCTACTAATGCAAATATCGAATTATTCATATGACCGTATATATAGTGAGGCCGGGAAGAGTAAGAATAAAATTGTGAAATCAATAGTCATTGTCTCGATGTAAAAATATTCCAATCTCCAAATGGCGTGAAATATTCACTGAATCTGTCTGAAAATAATTTGCTAAAATGCAGTCATTATATTTTCTTTCAAAACGATTACTGTCTTTTGAATGACATTCCACAAATCATGATTTTACTTGTCGATATGTCGGAGAGAAATTACTAACAGTGACTGACCAACACCATTAGCAGACAAGCAAATATAATACACTGACAATCGTGTTCTATGACGCAAATGTTCTTATGTATGAAATGCATCAGTCCGTTATTAAAAATCGTTTTTTTAATATGCGCCCTCTCGAAAGATGTTTAAACAGTGTGTGCGGTTTTCTTTCTTTTGTAGCATGTGTAACTTATTGCAGTTGCAATGCATTTATATAATTTAACTTTAGGCGTCTGAAAACACTGCAGGTGTCCATATGTGCTTTATGTACTTATTATTTCCCAATTAATAAAATAACCGATTCGTAAATAATAGAAGCAAAAATGATAAAAATAAATATCAGCTAGCGTGTATCTATTTTTCCAGTCGAATAGTTTTATTTGATGCTGTATTCTGTGAATGGAATTATTTACACAATATTTTAGAATGCATTTGTTATGTGAGAAGAAAGGCAATGACCCATTAAATTTACTTCTAAAACAGCCGACTATAGAAAACTTGTTTTTATTTTTGTTTTTTTGATAATAGTCTCTATAAGTCTCGCGAGACGCTAAAATCTAGATGTAGCTATAGGGCAAGTTTGTATGGAGGGCAGGCTTATGTAATAAGCTTCCTATTTCTATTAATCCATACTAAAATACAATTACTGCATCTAATCCATCGGAGTAAAACACAGACAAAATAATTTTCTTTAATTAAACGGCTTTCCGTTCTGAAGATTTTGTCAATGGTAAATTATACCTTTCTTACCATTACTTCCAGGCCAACGCTGACTCGGAATGGTAGTACATGTTAGGGTCATATCATACCTAATAGTTGTGTTTGAACATAATTAATGTTATATAGGAATACTTAAAACCATATGTGAGTGTTATTATTATTTGTCAGGATATGTTATTGCCAAATAAACGTGTATAAAATATTGTAATATTTGCAATTATTTTCTCATTTTTTATTCATTTAAGTTTACACATATATCTATTTCTCACCCTGATGGGAGTGGGCTTAGAATCGGGCGAATGCAGGGACAAGGAGTATAGTGGACATGACTAAACTATATCTTGTGGTGAGGCTCTAGTTCTGGTGCTCTGGATAGTGTGGAATATGTCAAAATTTAATTTTCTGTACAATCCACAGTGGATCATATTTCCCAACCAGTCGTGCCTATTCTTGTACTACCTTTGAGTTAGTTTACTGCATATGCTTATTATATGATTAACCGTTTCATCTCTGTCTCCACACATCATACATTTACTATTCAGTTGTATCTTTTCTATATTCGCTTTGATATAATTGGTTCTTAGTGTATTGTCTTGTGCTGCTATTATGAGTAATGTAGTTTCTTCTTGTGTAAAATATCTCCAGCTTGTCACCAGAAGTATCCATATATTTGTTTTCTTTCTATTTTTGTTTTCAAGTTGTTGCTTTTTTAATTGTTCATATGCTGCAGTTGTTGTTATGGCAACGGTAATTAGCTTTTTGCTCTTTTTAGTGCATTTTCAAGTCGCATCTATGCAGTTCACAATATTGGTGAGACCTCTTCCTCCTATGTTGTATCTTGGGTGTAATGCCTTGTGAATTGTCACCAGTTTCTATATCCTTTGATCCATCTGCTGGAGTTTTTCTTTTGTTCATTTAAAGAATGGTCAAGATTATTTTATAACAGAAACTGCCCAGGTGCTTAATCCCTTGAGGAGTTTGTTTGTTCTTCTGTGGTACTCCTTCTCTAAAGCTTTCCTTAATCTATGTTCGTTTGATTGTGCCCGCTTCCAATATTTCCATGTACTCGTAATTCTTCTTTTCTCAAAGGGTCTTTATATTTTTCTGATTCGGTATTTCGATTTCATTATTATTATTATTATTATTATTATTATTATTATTATTATTATTATTATTATTATTATTATTATTATTATTATTATTATTATTATTATTATTATTATTCCTTGGGAGATTTTTTTTTTACACGAGCGTTAGCTGGTGGTGTTTCGGTGGAATCCGAGTGACAACAACTCTTTTCTTGACTCCTTTGAATATTCTAGCCAATCACACAACAATACTGATGTCTATATGAGTTCAATTCTTCCTCTGATCTCCGATTCCCACAGTCATTTCCAAGCGCCTGTGAATCGTTTCAAGCGCACAAAGTACAAATGGTAGCATCACCACCCTTATATTCTACAGCTTTTTCGCCTCTCTAATAAGATCCAAACTATGCTCCATCTTTCCTTTTCTTTCATGGTCTAATAAATAATAATAAATAATAATAATAATAATAATAATAATAATAATAATAATAATAATAATAATTTTTGACCATACAGCAAAATGGTATATGCATAAACCAGAATCTGTTCTTGAGAACAAAACGCATAAAAATCTCTGGACTTTGAAATAAAAAACGAATCACCTTATCCCAGCAAGAAAACCAGACCTAGTGTTGATAAACAAAAAAAAAAAACCCCAAAAAAACTTGTCAACTGATGGATTTTGCAGTGCCAGCAGATCACAGGGTGAAGCTGAAGGAAAAGGAAAAAATGGACAAATATCTGGACCTTGCCAGAGAACTGAAAAAATTATGGAATATGAAAGTGAAAGTAATACCAATTGTAGTTGGCGCACTTGGAACAGTCCCAAAAGGATTGGAAAAGGACCTAGAAAGTTTGGGAATCAGAGGAAGGATTGAAACCATTCAGAACACTGCACTGCTGCAGTCTGCCAGAATACTCTGAAGAGTCCTTGAAACCTGAGGAGACTTGCTGTCACTCAGATTCCAGTGAAAGACCATCAGCTAATGCTGATGTGAAAACTCAATAGGAGTAAACAATAATAATAATAATAATAATAATAATAATAATAATAATAATAATAATAATAAATAAATTATTATATATTCATTATTATTATTATCATTATTTTTCCCTCCATAAGAGTTTTTCACACCCACGTTAGCTGGTTGTTCACTGGAGGATGAGTGACAGCAAGTCTCCCCAGGTCTCCAAGACTCTTCTGAGTATTCCAGCCGATCTCAACAATGCTGTAGTCTGGATGGTCTTGATTCTTCCTCTGATTTCCAGTTCATCCAGATTCTTTTCCACACCCCTGGGGGCATTCCTAAAGCATCAATTACAATTGGCATGACTTTCACCTACATGTTCCACAGTTTACTTAATTATTTGGCAATGTCCAAGTATTTGTCTATCTTTTCGCTTTCTTTCGCTTTCTCTCGGTGATCGACCGGGACGGCAAAATCCATGAGATGACAACT
>CM042165.1:25191069-25348373 GCA_023376005.1 Doryteuthis pealeii
TTTTCCCAAGTACTTTCAGAACTACAAAGTGCCATCTTCAGGGGTGGATGTAATTAAGTTTGTTTTGTTCTGAGTTATAATTAAACACAGAAATGTTGGTGAAGGAACAAATAGCAGTGATAGTAAGTAGGAGATCCCTCTCCTACTTATGGAAATTATATAACAATAACAAATTCACTGCATCCTTGTCCAAAAATCAAACTAGTTACAATTCCACTTTACTTAACTACCATAGCGAATGTCCTCCAAAATATAAAATAGTCCTAATGAAAGTTTTTTTTAAATTTTTATCTTTTACATTTCCTCATCCAAAACAATATTTTACCAAGAACTCACTAATATAAAACAAACCCTAGTTAATAATCCCCCCTCCCAATTAGTTGACCAGAAAATAAAGCTATCTTCATACCATCCACCAAAATAACAAAAACAATAACAATTGATTTATATTACAAGAATCAAAAGCACAAAAGCTACAAATTAGATGAATGAGAAATAACCAACATTATACACATTAAACTCTCAGCAATGTGAAGGATGAACTTCTTAACTGGTTAAAGTCCTTCATTCTCAACTGGAGAGATGTGATTACAGTTCTTGGGCAACACTCCTCACCATATGAGATGTCATCTGGGGTACCACAAGGATCTGTTCTTGGCCCCCTTTTGTTTGTTGCGTATATCAATGATATAGATGCTAACTTAAGGAATACCACAGTACTGAAGTATGCCGATGACATCAAGCTGTACCTTGAGATAAAAAAGACAGATCCTGAACGCTGCAGATCTTTCTTGCAGTCAGACCTGGACACAGTGCAGCAATGGATCACTGACTGGCAACTCAAGCTGGATGTGGACAAATGTACCACCATGCATTTTGGGAGGAAAAAACCATCATACATATACTCCCTCCACAACACTAATATCAAGGAATCTTCTTGTGAACGTGATCTGGGTATTACTGTCAGCAGTGATTTACGTTGGACAAAACACATCTCTCAGCAAGACCTTTGTCAGCCACTCACTGGCTATCTATTTAAAGCTGTACAAAGCTATGGTGCTACCACACTTGGATTTGCATCACCAGTCTGGAACCCCTATCTCGCTCAGAACATGAACCTCCTAGAAACTGTACAGAGACGTGCAACCAAACGAATACCCTCTATCAGGCATCTGCCATATTCTGAACGTCTTGCTGCTCTGGGAATGGATTCGTTGAAACTCCAGCGTCTGGCAACTGACCTGGTAAATGCTCATAAGGTCATTAATCATCTTAACAATAGCAACCTTGAGCACCTTTTTGATCTCCATGTTTCTAACACATGTGAGAATGCCTACAAAGTCAGAAAACAGCATAGCTCACCTGACTTTCGGAAACATTTTTTATGCTCAGAGTTGCCAAGGCATGGAATAAGCTGCCTGCATCTGTTGTGGGCTGCCGAAACACTGCATCTTTCAAAGCCTCCATGCTTCCTGTATTCCGCCAACACTATATCTGACGCACACACGCACATACATACACGTATATTATTACTGTATGCTGTTCATGTTCCTGACACTAATACATCATTCAGAGTTGTGGTGCACCTGAGCACTGTACACAATAAATTTCATTATCATTATTATTATTATTATTTCATTACTATAAACCTTTTGAACAACCAAAACAAATAAAACTTATCAGAGTGCTTCCTGAAAAATAATTAAAAAATTAATAGTTACATTAACCACACAATACCCACACCCTCCCATTAGCTTACATACCACCTTTCAGATACTAGCGCCATAAAACAATGTCTAACTACAAAACATAACAATAGCACTGACAAATTCACATCCTTATATATACGGAAAATTCACACCAATAGTACTAAAATCCTCTATAAAATAACAATAAAAATGCCCACAAGTCCTAGAAGTAATTTTCATAGATAAAATAGCATTTAACACCTGCACCAATATATTAAACATCTTTAATAACTAAAGTACTAACCATAGCACCTTACAGGTTAGGTTTACCTGGATGGGAGGGTCTATTATAGGTCTACATTAAACCTCCCAACTAAATAGACCCACCTCAAACCACAAAAAAAAAAAACAACTACAGAGCCAACAACAAATAATCCCTCTGAAACAATCACAGATGTGGTCGAAAGCACTATATATATATATATACATATATATATATATATATATATATATATTTTGGAAGATTATGTGCTTAATTAAAGTCATACCTAATTTGTTAATTGATTAATTATAATTAAATGAATTAGGCATGCATATCGGTTTAAATGTAAAGCGTAAACAAATCGAGAAAAAGTCGATTACGCTTTACATTTAAACCGATATACATGCCTATTTCATTTAATTTTCCAAAAAATTGTCGGTCTTCGCCATTTCAAACATATTGTTTGTCCACTTCATATATAAGTGTGTTTCATCTGAGGAATGTATTTTTTAAATGCATAAAACTTTTAGCAATGAAGCTGACATGAGGAGGGAACAATTGATTTTAGCTGACATGAGAAGATAATTTTATTTCATCTTGCTCTACTGGCCAGTATTTGAGCACTTTCTCAATATAAGAAAATTTTTTTTATAACTATTTATTCATTTATACATATACAAAGGCTGGCTGAAAAGTTCATAGGCTGATCAAGATACTGTCATGAAATGTGACTAAACGAGGTTTAAGTTTTCAACATAGTCCTCCTTGTGGTGCACACACTTCTTCCATCAGTGTTGCATTGCTTGGAACCCATTGGTGAAATAAAAAGTTATCAACAGTAGATATGATGTCATCATATGAACTTTTCAACCCATGCTTAATATATATATATATATATATATATATATGTATATATTGCTAAGTCTATAGCTTTATGATAAAAGAATTCAACACAGTAAATATTTTTCAACATAATCTCCTTCTTGCTAATTTACTTAATCCAGTAGCAAACAATAAGCATAGAGATCAAACATTATACAGTGAACATTTTCTGTTTGTTGCCTTGTTCTTATGTCTATAATTTCAGTTAGGATCAGAGTATAGTATCTGTTTGCCTTGTCTAGGATCAAAATATAATTTCCTGGTACATTTACCTAGGATTAACGTGTAGTATTGGTACCCATAGAAATCTAATACAAAAAAATAAAACAAAATAATAATCAATGTATTTATGATCCTGAAATTTTGGGGAAGAATTAAATTTCATACTCTTCAAAATAGTAAGTATTTTCAGTTGCATATTTTATATCTTTATAAATAGTACCTATAATTTATTTTTATAAATAGTACCTATAAATCTATACTCTTCAAAATAGTAACTATTTTCATCTTTATATTTTATATCTTTATAAATAGTGTCTATTTAGCAAATCCTCAACTGATGATTAATAGTTGTTAATATAAGTGGAGTTAATTAAAATATCTTATTTAGAAAGGTGGTTTTGTATGTCAACATACCAAAAAACTATGACCCCTTAGAGCAAATAGCTAAAGTTAATTACCTGTGATATTATTTTTGAATTGACAAAACAACGAAAAGAAATAAAGAAATAAATTTAGCTTCTTAAAAGAAGAAATCAAATTTGTTAAAAACAGTAAGAATCTGATTAGAGTACAAATGTACTAAGAATTACAATATTTATATTTGGGAAATGTATGTCAAGATTGACCCACAACCTGAATTGTTGACATGTTTTGGTTTAGTCTATTTGTTTAATGGCATATCAACTACTTATAGGTTATTTAATGCTAAAATTTAATTCATTTGTAAAAGATTGTTATCATAACTATTTATATTTGGTTTGGTTTGGTAGGGTCTTAATATTTTGTGGCATATCAACTTCTTATGGGTTACCTAATGCTGAAATTTAAGGCCTGTTTTAGCTCAGTTGGTAGAGCATCTGCCTAGGAATCGCAAGGTTCTAGGTTCGATACCAGTCTTCGCCAACTCAGCGCATGAGTAGCACAGCTTGGGTAATCTAATCTGTGCGATAAAGTGTGGAGCTGACGGTAGGTATGGTGCTGCACTTCAACAAGAAACAATCTCCCTGGTCTAGAGCTAGTGAAAAGGGGATAGACTCCCTCGCTGTTCTGCTGATATTGACAATAAGCCACTCTGCTAACTTTACTTTTACATTTAATGCTGAAATTCGATTAATTTGCAAATGTTTGATAGCAATCATAACTGTTTGGCTTGGTTGTTTAATGGCATATCAAATCCTTATGGGTTACTTAATCCTGTAATTGGATTAATTTGTAAATCAATTTGTAAATTTCTGTTTACATTCTTAACTTTATATTTTCAATGCTCCATTGCAATCATTTTTTAAAATCAGACTTTTTTTTAACTATTATAATAATCATTTGTTTGCATAGTTTAATGGTATCAAGTATTCCCTTCTAATGTTACTAATTCAAACACAATTATATGGTTTAAAGTAACTATTAGCCATTTAACAATAATTATTTCTTTGCACAATTATATAGTTTCAAGTAACTATAATAATCCTCAGTAAACAATTATAGCTTCAAGTACTACAATTAATTTGCACAGTTATATGGTATTATATGGGGCCGGTTTAGTTCAGTTGGTAGAGCACCCACCTCAGAATCACAAGGTTCTGGGTTCAATACCGGTCCCCACCAACTCAGCATATGAGTAGCACAGATTGGGTAATCTGATCTCCCTAGTCTAGCACTAGGGGATACCCCCCTCACTGTCCAGCTGATAACAACAATAGGCCACCCCACCAACTTTACTTTTTTTTTTACTGATATGGTATGATGGGGCCAGTTTAGTTCAGTAGGTAGACCATCCACTTAGGAATCGCAAAGTTCTGGGTTCAATACCGGTCCTTGCCAGCTCAGCACATGAGTAGTACAGATTGGGTAATCTGATCTGTGCTGTAAAGCATCTGGGAGCTGATGGTAAGTGTGGCACTCTACTTCAGCAAAAACAACCTTGGCTGATTGGTGCAACAGACACTCATTTGCATAGGAGGCGCTGCTGCATAAGCACCTTTCTAATAATGGGAGGAAATTTGCTGACGGATCTGTGTTGGCATGACCCTCCAGTTATATAGTTGCAAAAATGTCACGTGTTCAAGTGCAAGATGGGTTGCCTCAGTGAGAGGATATGATGCTAATACCCAAAATCTTCCATGACCCAGGGGTATCACTGATGAATAGTCCCAAACAAGTTAATTTCATTTCTTTTTTAAGGGATAGAAACATCTTGTCCTAGAAGCTCCATTACTATTTAATAATAATCATTTGTTTGTACATAGTTATATGGTTTCAAGTATTTCTATAAAGCATATACCAATATGTCTTAAAGTGGTAGTGAAAGGAATCTTACCAACGAGAACACAAATGCATTTCTACATAGTCCAAGTAGTGCAGCCATATAGTAGTAGTTATGCTTAGAGTTTGGAAGAATTCCTGTTTTATTTCATCAGAGATCAGATTTTCATATGGTTGATAACCTATCAATAACAGTTCACACTTTACCTATGCGTATGTTGACATCGTTTTCGATAGATGATATATTGCTACTGAGGTATATGAACTGGTAAACTAATTAGAGAGAGTTGCCATTTAATTAGGAGATGGCATCATCTTTATTAAGACATTAATCTATTATGAACATAAAAGTGATATCCATCATCATTGCAGTCTTGGAAGACTATATATTTCTTGTGCCCCTGAAGTTACAGCACCTTCTGTGACTATAAAGTCCAATGTTAAAAAAACAGCCTCAACAACAGTTGTCGCATGTGAAGGCTGTCCCTGAAGATGATGTGCCGGTGCTCTGTTGCCGTCGCTTTCTTCTGGACCTCTTGGCTTCACGGTGTTGCATCAGGGTGGCTTCAGACATGAACAGTCCACTACAAAGAGCCTGCCACCACCGAGGGCAGCCAAATTTTCCCAGCTGGAAGGGGTAATGCTAAAGCACCCGAGATCATTCTTGCAAACATCCTTAAATCACTGCTATCATACAACTACTAATAATAATTGTTTAATACAAATACTAATAGACTATAAAATTATGAGAAGTCAAGAAGTGATCAGCTTCAATTTAAATGAGAATTTACCTTCTTAAAGAGGAACATGTGCTACTGAATATACTTAGTTCTATATTGATAATAAAGCATCACATCTCTTACAAAATTTTCTATGCAGATAGCTAAGTGTTTATTAAAAAAAATGGCATTACAAAAAAATATCAATTATAATACAATGTAACATCCAATCAATAATTTAAAAACCTTGGATTAACATTTCGTCACTAGAAGTTCATTTCTAAATGGCGAAAACCAGACCACACGGATTTATTCATGTATTTCCCGGATCACATCATATTTCTTCTTGAATGTATTGCAGCATATTTACATTTGGGTTTGTGGCTGGATTGTTTTGAATAATTTTTTGTATATCTTTATTTTTCAAACTTTTATGACTTTTTCTCATCCAGATTTGAAACTATATGGTTCAAAAATAAAATTTTTATTATTTTTAACCAAAATACGTTTTTTATATAAATTTTAAAAAGACATTCCAATCTACAAAGTGAGCATTGGTTGGACTTCTCGTATCAGCCGTTAATTTCCCCTTCATCATTCATATAAATGTGCTCTGAAGAAGATGAATGGTCTATACAATGCCTTCTACTATTGTTTTTATTCTATTTTTATTCTTTTTTTTATTTTTTTAATAATTTCATTTAGATTACATTGTATAAACATCATAAAGTCGAAACAGGCACTTGTCAGCACAACCTATACTATTGTTTTTCCTTTTATTCTTTATCTCAAATTTTCGGATTTAATTCCATTTTGTATACTTACATAGTTAAGTGTACAAGCAAGATGTATCATACAAGGGTTGTTCAAAAGGTTCTGAGCTTAGTCCAGAAAGAAGAACTACTTCTTATAAAACTAGAAAAACTAATTAAGATAATCAAAGGAATAAATTTTTTTACCTGCAAGTCTGACAGCTGCTGTTTGGCTTTCTGTTGCTGCTCCAATTCATCGAGCAGTTTGGAACGCAACATCTTGCTCTGCGTGCGGAAAAAAGATGTTTTCTGCTTGATCAGTTCTGACATTTCGCGCTTCTTTGCCCATTCCAATTGCATGACGGGAATGATGTAGAGCATGGACAACAAGCCGAGCAATAGAATCAGCAGGATCACACTCCGCTGCATCCGCGACAAACGCTTCCATACCTGAAGTAAAAAAAAAAATGAAGATGAATATCAGGGCAGGACATTGTTAGATTGTTTAGTTTTATGGCATGTCAACTGGGTCATTTTATGTTGAAGATGTTTTGTTTTATTCATTCTTGATGGGTACTCAATGTTTTTTTAAACTTGTGTTTTTCTATTGAACCCATAGATAGATGGGACCCTAACAGTTACTAGCACTCCGAGTCAGAGTGGACCTCGGAGTAATGGTGATAAATGGGTGCTCCACATTCCCCAAACCTCCAGAACTGGAACTTCACCAGATAGAGTTTAACATCATATACTCAGGACATGAAGACCCTCAGCCACCAACTTCTAGCACATATATGATAAAAATGGTTAGGACTTGCCATGAGGGCAGAGGGTGCAGACCTCTTCAATGGGGTTACATGTTTATCATATGTGGCAACTGTGCTTAAGGATGGAATCCTAGTCATAGAGCAGTCCATGACATTTTATAAACTGTTCCATGTTTTACTGGGGCAATAAGCATAACTTTGAATTATTTAATTTTATGGAAAATAATTTTCTTTTCCACATATTTAGTCACTCAGTCAATTTTTTGCATTGTGCTGAGAGCTAAAATTTGAGGTATGAGTGAACTTCAGATACGCTTATGTTAATAAGTTCTCTAAAAACATTCCAAATTTATTAAAAATATTATTTATAAAAATAAAATAAACATTAAAACATATTACAGCACATAATTCATTACATTCTATTTTATTATGTTTTATACAATACAGTGCTATTTTTCTTATTTAAAAAATGTAAAATGTAAATGTTTATTTCAATGTGGAAAATTGATTTGATATACAAGGAAATTGGGTTATGAGGAGAACAAATTAAACTCAAGGTACCACTGTATATGCCTTGTTATGTTGATTGCAATGTAACTTCTTTTTTTGTTAAATGTTTTTAACACTCAATCAATTAGAAGAGAATTGTCTGTCTGTTCAAATACTTATGAGCAGTACTATATAATACTACCCTTTTTACATGAAAAATTGTTATATTTAGCATAGGAAATGTATGTGTAAATGTAACAGATATTATGGGACAGGAGTAACTGAGAAGGATAAAATAAACAGCAACAGTTAAAAGTTTATTAATTTTCATCTTGGGAAAGTGAAATCCCCTGGGAATGTAAAAACTTTTCAAGAGATACTTTTGATGGAAGTTAACAAAATGGGTTAATGTTTTTTTTCTCCACTTTTTAGAGAAAGGAGAATTAATTTAG
This sequence comes from Doryteuthis pealeii, assembly GCA_023376005.1. Classification (NCBI taxonomy): domain Eukaryota; kingdom Metazoa; phylum Mollusca; class Cephalopoda; order Myopsida; family Loliginidae; genus Doryteuthis; species Doryteuthis pealeii. The sequence continues at coordinate 25,199,562 of CM042165.1, forward strand.
CTGAATATAGCAGATGACGATAGTATAATGTTTCACTATTTGTGTTTTTTTTTGTTTTTGTTTGTTTTTTTTGTTTTTTTACTTTTCTGACCATGAGAGATGAAGAAAAATGAAACCAGAAAAATACTTTGTCTAAATTTTTTAGATGAGGCTTAATATTTTTAATTATTTGTATTTTTGGACAGCTGTCCTTATCTTTATTGTTATATACACAACATTTCGGCCAATGTGCTCTCTATCGTCATATAAAAAAAATATCTGACAAATAAACAATACCAAAGTATATAAATAAGAGTTAATGTTACATAATGAATAGGGTAGCCAATTCACTTTGTAATGTAGTATAAAAATATTTAAAGTTAATGTGTAATTCTGGAGAAGAGTCATGGAAAATAACCATAGATTTGACAGGCAGACGCTGGCCCCTGATTGACCTGGACTAGATACTCTGGTTGGTTGAGAGTGTTACGTGATAGCAAAAGTCTGTGGGAAAGTTTATAAAGTTAGGGAGTTGGGCTTAAAGTGTTCCATAGAGCCAGACACTAAATATGGCATCTCTCTGAATTCTTCTCCACACGTTGGAATGTTGGGTCTTGGGAAATAAAAGATCAAAAACAAACTATGACTTAGTGTTCATTAATAAGAACTGACCAAATGGATGCAGATATATACGAACCGAGATACAGACCCACATAACACAAGATTCTGATGAAGATGACAAAAGAACTCAACCCAGTTTGTAGGTTTAGAAAGAAGATAAAGATAGTGTAAGAATAAAGAGGCTATTCAACATTATTATCTGAAAATTATTGAATGAAACAAACTGCACAGGAATGTACATCATGAATAAATATTTGAAGATATCAAGAACTTGAAAAATAGAAACTTTTATGAAAGTGACTTGATTTGGCATTAAATGACCCGAAAAGGGTTTATATGCTGTAAAAACAAAACAACCAACCTTACTACCTTGATAAGAATTAAAAGAATTAAAACACATTACTACCCTTCAATGATTGACATTTACTTCCTTCAGTAAGAAGAAACCAGGATGTATTTGATAGTAGGGCAAAAAGAAAAAAAAAAGAGAAAGAAAAAAAAAAGATTTTAACCGTCTGCAACATCATTGAGGCCTATTTTGTATTTTATTCTCTAAGTTTTTATTATTAGTCTAAATCCTATTATATCATTGAATAGAACTTGTTCAAATCTTTCTTTTGCATATAAAATATATTTTTTCTTTCCCTCCACTCATAAAAGCTATATTTATCTCCCAATAATATCAAAGCATTGTACAGTATGGTCCGAATGTCTTGTCATCCCTACCAAAATATAACTCTTAATTAATCAATTATAATTACATGAAACAAACTGCTGGAAATGAAATAGAAAATTGTATATTATTATTATTATCATTATTATACATTATAATTAATGATATGTAGTATATTACTAAAACAAAAAATAATGAAAGTTAAAACAATTTGTAGGTGTCAAGACATTTGGATCACCCTGTTAAAAAAAAAAATGGCTTCAATTGTGTCGTGGACTGTAAGTAAATTAATATGAGAACAGAATAGAATGTTTAATAATTTCTTTCTGTTAATGACTTAAAAAAAGAAAAAAAAAAGTTGTTTACCAAAATAAATCCTGTTAGTTGAGGCTCCACTAAATGTATCATCATCTCCTAACCTAAGTTTATAACAGAACATACACACTGAGTAGCGTATTCCTTACAACTGGGTAAGAAATGAAGAGTCAGCAGTTGGAAGAATCTGTTCGAACTTGTAAAGAACAACAACCCACCTTTTTCTCATATTCACTGCCAGAAAATCATGTGTATATGATGAGTGAAACATTAATTGGACCTTGTGTCTAACTGGCATAAGTGGGATGCACAGTAAAAAACACAATAATAATATGGGCTGTTTTGAGGCAAATCTATATCAGCTAGCCCTTAATAGAGACATTGTTAATAAATAAGATACTATTTAAGATTGAATATTGATTATTTAATAACCATTGAGAATATAATGTAAATAACTAAGGGAATTGTGACAGACACACAATCTCCTTTATAATAAGATATCAATTACGATAGCATAGACACAATCAATGGTGCTCGGCGACTATCAGTTTTTCACCTATGTGATCATTAGACCAAGATGTTTCCACAAGGTGGGTATCCCATTATATACAATTTGACACACATACATTATATACAGGGTGTTTGGGATAAATTTGACAGTTTCATAAGGGAAAAGAAAAAGTGCTTGGTAACTACAAAATTTAATGGATTGGAAAGAAATTCAACAGGCCCGGAAATTACAGTACTTTCAACAAGTTTCACTCAAAATAACCGTCATTAGCATCGATCACAGCCTCAATCCTGCTCCAGAATCTGGAGCAAGCTGATGTTACTGGGAAGGGTCTCAAAAACTACCTTAATTCTGTCAATTAACTGGGCTTTTGTAGTACTGGCACGACAATTGGTGTCTTTCTCAACAGCACAACATACATAATAATCCATGGGGTTAAGATCTGGGGAGTTTAGAGGCCAAACATTGGAACAGGTGTATTCGTAAAAATTGGTCAACAACCATTTTTTACTTTTCCCAGAGGTGTGGCAGGGGGCCGAATCCTGCTGCCATACATATGGCCTACCACTGGCTACCCTAGTTATCCAGGGCTTGACTACAGTGTTTAGCAACTCCATGTAGGCGGCATTTGAATTCAACCTGATACCCTCTCTAAAAAAAATGCAGAGGCATCACATCACCCTCAGAGGACACACATTTTAAAAGCATTACAAAATCTGCATGACACGAGGAGTGTCCTTTGGACAGTATGCAAGCCATCTGTTATTCTGTGTGTTGTGCTTTTGATCTTGGCAAAAGTTTATCTCATCGGAAAAGAACCAGATTGTTTGTGGTTCAGCAGGATATTTCACTTTGCTCAGAAGTTTCTTTGTCTTTGTCAGACTATTTGACTTGCCGATAAAAAGCTGGGGTGGGGGAGATATTGTAAAATATTACATTAATTTACCGATGAATTGCACGACTCAGAAAATATCTGTTTGGTCGGAATTATGCCTTACTATGGCAAGTAAAAACAGAGTAAATTAGGTCAATATTTTCCAGGAGAGAGTGGGGGAGTTCGTAAAAAGGACAGTTACATTTTAACCGAGATGAAATTGACATTTGATGAAAAAAAAATTTTGTTCAAGCGCCATATGCTTGAAGCCTTACTTAGGGGTCTGGGGTGGGGGACCAACATTTGTTAAAAAAAAAAACTTTCACTTTTCAGCGCTTTCAAAAATGTTTAATAAAAACTTTTTTTTAAATGAACATTAATTTTATGTAATTCCTATTACGTTACTGCGTATTGTTTTTTTGTTTTTTTAATTTTCAGTAAAAATTTTGCGTGCGTGCTATTCTATACAAGTACAAAACATTCTTTAATTTTCAGTCGCTATTTTACACGAGTGATATTCTCGAAAAAAAAAAAAAAAGAAGATTTTAGCTGCTCACTTCTTCAAATAAGCGTTATCTGAGCATTTTACTTGAAATTTCTTCAAATAATGATATTTGTAACGATAAAATTAAAATTATGTCAATTCAATTGTGGAGATGTTTTTATGTCGAATTTCTGTGAAAATTATTTGACTGACTTACAGACAAAATATTTTTTTTAAACAAATTCTAAGTCTTGCTAAGATATTTACTTTTTTCTAAAAATTAAATCATTTTATTCAATTAAACACTGCTGAACATGATTATCAAGAAAATGTTAAAGTTACATGTTCTGAATTTTTCGAAATTTAACGTCTTATAAAACGGAATTTATTTTTTAAACCTTTAACAATCTTTAAAGTAGTCTGATTAATTTTTGTCTTGTTTCATGTTTGTTTAGTGTCACGTAAAAATAAATCAAAATATCGCTACATGATAGAGAAACTTCATTGAATGAAATCAACAAGTACCCACCCAATCAGAAGCATTTTTACTGTTTAACGGATATTCATGAATAATTTGGGAAATCTTGCGTAGATTCGGCGAGCGTTAAAAATAAAAACAAAAAAACACCGTCCTTGTTATTTTACTAGTTATATTTGTTTACTGTAATAATAACATTAATTTTGTCTCAGATAATTCAAATTTTCCAGGACTAATTACGAAAATTTTCCAGGATTTTTGACAAAAAACCCCATTTTTCCAGGTTTTCCAGTACTGGAAAATGTACATTTTATTTTCCAGGTTTTCCAGGACGCGTGGGAACCCTGAACTACTTTGAGAGCTCTCTCCTGTTTGGTGTTTGTGTGGTGCAAGTGAACTTAGGCAAGTGGCAATAGTAGCTCCATCTAGCTAAGGTCTTAACATCTTTTAAAACATACTCTCTAAAGTTAACCTCTCTAAAACTTATTTCTTAACATCTTCACTCCTACCTTGAATATTTAAACCCTCGTATATCATTGAAGGCTTTTATTAGAGGTACCATTAGAAATTGCTAAATTTGACAACTTATATTTATATTTCCAATTTATCAATCTATACAGAATGATGCTCATAAACAGGAGCCTCACTACTTGGATCCATTTTTAATTCAAATTCATATGGGAAATCTGTCAGTGTTTATTACTGTTCATCTTGAATTCAAAATAAAACAAAAACGTTATTCGTTAAACAGTAAAAATGCTTCTGATTGGGTGGGTACTTGTTGATTTCATTCAATGAAGTTTCTCTATCATTCAATAAATGTTATGTATATTCTATTTTTCATCTTATTCTTAATTACTATATTTGAAAAGTGAAATATAATTACAATAAAATCCATTGAGAAAAATAAACAGTTATAATTTGATATAATTTTATTAACATTCAAAGTAATTTTAATGTATGATTTTTAATATTTATTGTATGAATTCATTTTTAGGAAAATTTTAATATATCATTCAAATCTAATTAATAAGCATAATTATTTTTAATGATTATTAGCAATATAATTTTTTTAATTATAGTTTTATTTGTTTAGTTTTTTTTTCTTTACTTCTGTTGTCCTTTTATCATTAATTCTAATTCAAATGAGAAATCTGTAAAAAGTGTCATACCCCTCCAAAAAAGAAACAGTGGAGACTATATTGTGAGCTTTGATGGTTTTTTTTTCTTTTTTAATTGAAATTTTGTGTTCTATCATCAATTTTTCTTTGTAATTTCATCAATTTTTGGTTTCTTTAGGGTTGATGATTCAATCTGTATCAATTCACTAAAAAAACATAAGAAAATTTAGAATAAATGAAAGTGAATAGATCAAAATCAATGAAAGACAAACTATCTGAACCTTTGGGATGTAACAGCTGTAGTAATTGATATCATGAATACAGTTATGTTGAGAAAACTGCAGTGAGGCATCCATCATGGTGTAATGGTTAGCAAGCTAGTCTTGCAGATCCATTACTACTGAATAGTGAGTTTGATCCTCGCTGGATGCCCCATACTTGCGACCTTGTGCCACATCCTGCCCTTGGCAGTGGTGGTTTTGTTTTACGGCATATCAACCCTTTTTGGGTCATTTAATGCAGAGTCAAGTCATTTTGAAACCAGGTTGCTTACTGTACTTGCTGTTGCTTAAATAATCATCTATCTAAGTATTGAACAGGCTCATTGTTGCTTAACTAGTGTGAACTAGACAGTAAGACCTGTCCATAGAGAATGGGTGGGGCATAGAAGGGCATCTGTCTATTTGCCCTACAGTCTGCCTATCTGTCTGGGTGTCCCATCATGTAATGGTTAGCAAGATAATCTAGCAGATCCATTACTACTGAAGAGTGAATTCAATCTTCGCTGGATGCTCCATACTTATAACCTTGTGTCACATCCTATTTGTCATCTAATGGGTTGGGTAAATACCTACTTTGAGAAAACTGCAGTGTACTCAGGGCTAAATTCTTTTGGTGTGGAGCCTATGGCAAAAAATTTAATGGCTAGAATGCACTTTTGATCATCAAATAAAAATATTTATAGGAATTTTATAATTACAATACACTATTGGCATCAGGGGGTATATCGCACAAGTGTATTTATAAGAGAATATTTTATTCACAGATACTTCTAAAAATGACTTTTACTAAAGTTTTAGAAGTAATAAAGTATCTTTTTTTAATTTTAGAGCTGGGGTATGTCAAAAAAGAGGCACTTTATGGGGGGGGGGGGTATATTCTTGCACAAGTACACAAAATTTTGAAGTAATGTGCACAAAAATTGTATCTCATCCTCACACATATATTTGGGCAACTTGAGTTGCTCCCTGCACCAAAAGGGTTAAACCATTTACTGGGCTGTTCACAAATGGGGAAGCTCTGTTGATAGTGCTTAGAATATGCTAACTGCATCCTCTGCAGAGGGGTAAGACCCCCCCCCCAATGGAGTGTCCTGGGTATGTCACTGGTGGTGAGGCTCCAGTTATTGCCTTTACTTCAAGGTTCACTCTGACTTGGAATGGTAGTACCTGTTAAGGTCCCATCTCTAGGTCAAATAGATTTGTTTCAGATTTATTAATATTGCATAGGAATGCTTGAAAGCATATATATGCAAACAAATGATTAATATCATTATTAAATAAGAATAGTTACTTCAAAACAGTCGCCAGGTGGCCTAAAGTCGGCATCAGCCAATCAGTGAACGAGTCTATCCCCTTTTCACTAGCACTAGACCAAGGAAATTATTTTGGCGTCTGAGGTGGAGCGCCACACCTACCATCAGCTCCTTACTTTACCGCACAAATCCCTGTGCTACTCATACGCTTAGTTGGCGAGGGCTGGTATCGAACTAGGAACCTTGTGGTTTCTAGCCAAAAGCTCTACTGAATGAGCTAACCCAGCCTATTGAAACTATATAACTATGTAAATAAATGATTGTAGACAAATAAAGAGGGCAATTAAAAAAAATGCAAAGGAACATTGAAAATATATAATTACCCAACCCCTCAACCACGAGCAGGAAGAAACACATGGTCAATATTTAAGTGGAGTTTAACAGGTTTGAATTCAGTTTTCCTTCTCCTAGACCAGTTGCCATACCAAGGTTAAAGAGCACAGTTTATCTTATTATTTACCCATAGTTGGAGAGAGAATAGCTGGATGCATACATTTCCCAAGGGTAGAGAATTTCACATGGTGTAATGGTTAGTAAGCTAGATTAACAAGCCATTGTTTGTGAGTTTGATACTCACTGGGTGCTCCATACTTCTGGCCCTGTGCCACAACTAAGCTAAATTTAGTAAATGACTACCTTTCCCAAGAGTATTAGTGCTACAAACAGAGTTGTCCAAAATTTGAACTCGGGTCACTGTGTCCATTTCCAACAACAACAGCCATCACATCATGATCACCTATACATAGTATAGTAGAGGTGCATGATGTAATGGTTAGAGTCATAGGAAATGGACTTGTAGACCCGAGTTCAAATCCTGGACATGGCTGTTTGCATTTCATATAGCGCTAATACCTTTGGGAAAGGTATGAATCCAACAATTCTCCCTCCAGTTATGGGTAAATAGTAGAGCAAACTGGGCTCTTTAACCATGGATAGGTAACCAGTCTAGGAGAAGGAAAACTCTGAATTCAAACTTGTTAAACTCTGTTTAAGAAATTGACCTTGTGTCCCATCCTGCTCATATGGAGGGGTTGGTAAATATATATATATATATATATATATATATTATATATATATATATATATATATATATATATATATAGTATAGATTACAATCAATCATTTAGAAATGAATCAAATTTGAGCATTAAATAACTTATAAAGTATGTAACAAAGGATGAAAAGTTTTACGGAAATTTCCATTATGAAAATTTTTAATTTTCATATGATTTTCTCCTTCCCATCCTTCAATAACTTTTGTACAAAAATAATTGTGTTGTACCAAAGTCCAAAATCCCTAAATCCCCTGCCCACAAGAAATAAGTTCTTGGTTTGTATGGTGTAAGAAGAAATATATTCAAATACATAATTTAATTATATTGTTACAGAAGAAGTTATTTTTTACCAGGAAATGCCAGTTGGTTGAATTTATAACTTGTCAACAGTTGTTGGGTACATTTAATGCTAAAGTCAGTTTTGCAGGGAGGGGGGGACAAGCAACATTACGGTTTCAAGTAATCTCTAATAATGAATGCAAATGTCAGTGTCACATTTTTTTCAACTTTACTCCTAGAGGCCGTAGTCCAACATACCATACCATTTTGAAATCAGTCTGTGAACAAATTAAAAACATTCTGAGCCAAATCCGGATCCGTAATCTTGAAATTTTGGATTTTCAAGTTTTAATTAGTATAATTGTTCTCAGCAACTTTTATGTGATTTATTGCAACAATTTTTTTGTATGATAACAATTTTTATATCTTCTGATAATAAATGTGAATATCATTGTGTCACATTTTTTCAACTGTATTGTAGACACTGTAGCCCAATATATCATACCATTTTCGAATCAGGCTGAATAAGAAAAGTAAAAATGTTGTTTATCATGCAGCTTTGCAGTCAGTTCCAAATAGACAAATTATATTGTTTTGATGAAGACTGTTGTTTGAAAAATATTGTTCAAGTTTAATGACATTTAACATGTACTCAATACATTAATAGTCATTGTTGGGCCAAATGCCCAATTAAGAGTCCTTTATAGGAGCTAGCTTAATTGTTGCTCGACAGGGTGGCTTTAAGCTAAATAATAATCCTTAGTAAAACAATTATAGCTTCAAGTAATTATCCTTAATACAAATAATTTACACACAGTTATATGGTATCAATTATTTCTATCTAATACGAATAACATGCACACAATTATATAGTTTCAATTATTCCTATCAAATATCAATAATTTATACATAATTATATGGTTTCAAGTGATTATTTCTATTTATTAAGTCATTTGTTTGAACAATTACATGGTTTCAAGTAATTCATAATAATCTTTTGTAAACAATTATAGCCTCAAGTAACTATCCTTAATATATATAAATGCCAACTCTAAGTCATGAATGTTACTATATGTATAATTAAGAATGTAAGAAGAACTTTAGTATCCAACTACACATTTTTTCTAAATACAATTCATTGAATCTGTGCCTGTGCAGGTTTGCATAACAGATAGTATCTGTTATGCAAACCTGCACAGGCACAGATTCAATGAATTGTATCTGAGATACATGACAACTATTCAACAAAACCAAAATTATATTTTCTCTTTATTTGTTGTATTTTTCAAAACAAATGTCTTTAACCCAGGTTAAGTATCAGTCTCAGTTACCACTAGACTCTTTGATGTTAACTACTCAATGTCTGGGTCAGTGGAACCGCTGGAGTTACCACTGGATTGGATGGTTGGATTTTACGACATGTCAACCCTTGTGTTATTTTATGCCAAAAACGTTTTGTTTTATACATACTTGGTGGGTATTCAAAAAATTTTTTAAAACTCAATTTTTTAAAACATATTTTTTAATGGAGTTACTACTGATGATATATACAGTGATGCTGATAGCTTTTTGATTTAGTGCATCCTGGGATGCACATAATTGCTTTGAAAATTTATGGGAAAATTTATGGGTCCCAACTAAAACTGTCTAACCCTTACCTCGAAACCTATCCTGTGTAATTCGTTTCTAAGAAACTATTGTAATGTATTTACAGTTAGCTTGAAATGGTGAGGGAAGAAAAACACTGGGATACACGGATACAATTTTACTGCATCCTTTTAGATATTTTTGTGTCAGGGATGGACGCAGGACATGTACCTATCAGCATCACTGTGTGTATATATATATATATATATATATATATATATATATATAATATAGTTAGCTATACTTATAAGTAAAGAGTGCTTAATATCATTGAAAGAATATGTATATCTAAGTTAGAGAAGCAAAGACAAAGTCAATGGTGCTTGATAACTGTCAGTTTTTTGCCTATCCGATTTTTGATATTTAACAACTATCATGGAACAGAAAGTGTTACTTTCTGAGCAAGTGGATATTTTTATCAATTTCTTTCAATATAACATGTAAAAGTTACAATAAAAAGTCCCTATCAATTACTCTCAGCTTTGAAAGCAATTCCTGATTTTAGAACCAAAATTTAAATTATCTATTGGTATTTTTCTGAATTTTGATACTTTGCAGCTCTTTGCAGACAGACCGCTCAAATCTGGCTAGGCAAACAACTGCATTTGTCTATAACTGAATCTAAGAATACCAATTGGCTGTAGATGTTTATAGACAACTGATTCAGCCTGAGCAACATGGCAGCTTCCATTTGTGATTGTTCATTAATAGATGATTGAATTTCAATAACATGACAAACAAGTATAAAGTTATAAATACCCAGAAGCCTTTGCAAGTTATTCTTGACTCAGATAATGAAAACCAAAATCAATATGATCTATAAAAAAAAAAAAAGGCAACAAAATTGGAGTAACAACATACATAACAAACTCTTCTCAATAAAACCCAATATAGGAGAATGGAAACTTCAGAAACTCCAGAAAGGAACAAGTCACTATATCCTGACTATGTATAGGTCACACAAAAATAACACACTTTTTTAAACTTAAACAATGAAAGCCAAACCACAAAGGTGTGTAAGTGATGTCATATGAGCTTGTCCTTGCTTCTCCAGCAGTATCCAGCATGTCTTGTTCATGTTACTTGGATGGTTTGTGTGATAAGAGGCAAGTGGCCATGCAGCTGCTTTTTTGTGGGGTGCTGCTTCCAAGATTTGTTCAAGACAGCACACACCATCCTTGTACAGTTCCCAACTAACCTTTTTTCAAGTGTTTTGTTAAAGTCCAAGTGGTGCAGCCATACAGTAACACTGACATGGCTGCAGCTTAGAAGAATTTTTGCTTTATCTTATCAGAAAGATAGGAAGGAATGTAACAAGATAATAACTGTTACACCACAAGTGTAAGGAGCAAAAAAAAAAAAAAAACAGATTTGAATTTGAATAACTTAAAACTGGTAGAATTTAGAAATTAGTTGAGAAAGAGTTTATCTGACAAAAGAACAAAAGAGATTGGGAATGGAAATGGGAAAAATGAATTTGTTATTGGAGAAAATTACTATTTTCTGGGCTTGGTTGGTTGGGTTTGTGACGTTATAGCACCAGTTCGTAATATTTAACGTAGTGCCTTTTCTTTCTCGGCACTACAATTCGTATCTTCGTACATACGGTCGTTATTCCTTTCACAGTATCAAATTGTCTCTTGTATATTCGTATGGTCGTTTGTTTACAAACAGACCGGTAGCAGTATCGTCTGTGGCCCCAAAATTCTTCCACACTCCTTTCGTTTATGGTCAAGCGAAAGGTATCACGTTTCACAGCCGCGTGCTTCTTCGTTATGGCCAATTTGACTTGTTGACAAGTATACACTTTAATGGCTTTCATTCATGAGTTCCCTGGCGTGTAGTAAATAAAGATGAGAACAGTACCTCTTGCTTTTCATGAATTTATTTTCTCAATGAAAGTTATTGAGAGAGAGAGAGAGAGATAGTCGGCTTCCTTAAATATGTTTTTAGTGATGCTCTTAACTTCGTTCCAATTATCAGGCTTCACACTTAAAATATGTTTTCAACTTTGTCCAGTGTAAAATATTACATCTCAGGTTTAGTACTTAGCGACATCAGTTCATCAACTGCCACGTGTGGCCTCCTGGCTCTGATATCTTCTCTGACTGGACCCGACCTCTGACTGACTGACTCTCTCCTGCCACCGATTCTAACTGATCGTGATTCTATTGACGGGTCTCTTAAATAGTATTTCTAAATAATCTTCCAGAAGATTCTACTTTTAGAAAGTTCGAGCTTTTTCTGGACCGAATCGAATGTTCGATTCCTTCTATTCTCACTGGTCAACCAGAGTTCACCAGCCTAAGATCAAAGACTTCTTGGAGTCACTCATCCTAATTTTTCGTTAAACCTAGACTTATCGTCTCCTTTCTCTCGTTAAAAGATGTTATCTTTCCTAACTACTTTTTCGGTGATTCTACAAAGACCACCCAGTAATCTAAGATAATCGGTAGTACATTTTTCTAAAGGTTTTTTTCTAAGTCTGGCACAAGGCCACAAATATAGGTGCTGGGCGGCGATTACGTAACAGGTTTTATGGCATATTAACCCATTGGGTTATTTTATTACAAAGACTTTTTGTTTTATACATTTTTGTTGGGTATTCAATTTTTTTTTCACACTCTTTTTAATCTATTTAATCCATAGATAGGACCCTAACAGGTACTACCACTCCGGGTCAGAGTGGACCAGGGAGTAATGGTGATGAAGGGGTACTCCACATTCCCCAGAGCTCCAGAACTGTAACCTCACCATTAAATGCAGTTTGACATCATACCTAAGGCACTAAGACCTTCAGCCACTGCTTTTCCTGGCCTTGAACCCAGATATATAGTGAAACACTTGTACCTCTACCTATGCCTTTCTTTAGTAGAATTCTTGAATAAAGTGAAGGTGGAATAATTTGCAGACCATATGAAACACACTTCTCTTGTATTAAACTAAATCCCAACCCATTTCTTATTCACCCTCACCCTCCCCCCCTCACACGCAAACATAAAAATTAAACAAAGAATGATTAAAAAATGAGGAGTGGGGGTAAAATAAGCTGTTAGCAAAACAATTATAACATGCATTATAGTAGAACATTTTACTCAATTATGTAGCGCACGCATATATATATATATATATATATATTTACCAACCCCTTCGCACAAGCAGGATGCAGCACAAGGTCAATTTCTTAAGCGGAGTTTAACAGGTTTGAATTAAGTTTTTTCTTCTCCTAGACAGGTTGCCTAACCAAGATTGAAGAGCTCAGTCTGCTCTACTATTTACCCATAGTTGAGGGAGTATAGTTGGATTCATTCAAGGGTACTGGCTCTATGTGAAATTCAAACAGTCTCATCCAGAATTTGAACTTGGGTCGACGAGTCCATTTCCTACGGCTCTAATCATTATACTATGCACCTCCATATATATATATATATATATATATATATATATATACACACAGATAAACATTTTTATATATGCATGCACACACACATACACATACATGCAAATAGATACATACATATATACATACATGAACATACAACACATATATACATGCACATATACACACGCATATACACACATAAACATAGATGCACATACATACATGCAGGCTCGAATACATATACACATACATACACACACACACACTATATATATATATATATATATATGTATACATAAACACACACATATATATATAGATAAATATACATACACGCACATATATAGATACAAATAAACATGCACGCACACACACACACACACACACACACATATATATATATATATATATATATATATAGATAGATAGATAGATAGAGAGAGGTACATACATACACACACACATATAGATGCACATACATGTACATACACACATATATATATTTAGATACACACAAACACATATATATGCACATAAATACACTCAATCACAGGCATATATATATATATATATATATATAATACATACATACATATATATATATACATATACACATACATACACATACATATATTTATATACACATACATACACAGGCACATAAATACACTCAATCATATGCATATATATATATATATATACATACGCATACATATATATATATATATACATACATACAAAGGCACATATGCGTACATGTGTGTGGAGGGAAGGGAGTGTAAGAATAAATTACCAGAACACAAATGAAATTAGATATGCCTTTTTTCCATTACTTTTAATTTCTGGATTTCTATGTTGATTCTTCACACTAATTCATTTTTATTCCAATTAACAAAGAATCAAGACAAAGAGAGAAAAGAATTATTTCTCGTTCACATCGTTATATTTCTGACCAACCTAACAGCAAAGATATTAAATCTTTATAAAAAGTCACAAAAAACCCACAAGATATTGTTGTACTGAGAATCTATATTATAGAGATCTGTTTTTTTCTATGTACATTGCTGTAACACACAGAAACTGACACAGCCTCATGAGATTTTTTGTTAGCACAGTTGTATTAAAATGCTTTAAGGAAATAAAACAATTTTCAATCCATTTACAAATTAATAATGAGTGTGGAGTCTCCATCCATTCTCATCCAGATCATGATTTCTCAAGGGAGAAATATAGTATCACCCATAAATAAGTACACCCCTAACAATTTTTGGTTGGTTGGCTAGATTTTACAGCATGTCAACCCTTGTTGGGTTATTTTATGCCAAAGACGTTTTGTTTTATTCATTCTTGATTGGTACCAAATTTTTTTTCTCTATTTAACCCATAGATAGAACCCCAACAGGTACTACCACTCCGGGTCAGGGTGGATCTGGGAGTAATGGTGATGAATGGGTACTCCACAGAGCTTCAGATTGGGAACTTTACTAGATGCAGTTTAACGTCATACCCAGGACACTAAGACCCTCAGCCACAGCTTTCTGGTGCATATATGATAGAAAGGGTTGGGAGCCTATTCATAAAGGCAATAGGATCAGGACAATCATATAGGTACTAGAACTTGACAAGACCAGCCCATCTAGCCAAAATGGACTGCTTAGCCACCAAGATTCCATCCTTAAGCATCACAGGACACCACCCACGCCCTATAGGTGGCCCCATTGGGGAGATTTTACTCCTCTGCAGAGGTGCAGTTGGTGTATTCTTCTGCCCCAGCCAACAGGGCATTAACAATTTTTGTTTCATATCAATAAATCATAGATATATTAACTAACCCCTCCGCACGATCAGAATGTGACACAAGGTCAATTTCTTAAGCGAAGTTTGATAGGTTGGAATTAAATTTTCCTTCTCTTAGAATGGTTGCCTAATCAAGGTTAAAGAGCCCAATCCCAACTATTTAGTCATAACTGAAGGGAGACTAGTTGGACTAATACCTTTCCTAAGGGTATAAAGCGCTATGGGAAATGAAAAGATTCTGGTCCAGGATTTGAACTCATCTCGCCATGTCCGTTTCCTACAATGGTAACCATTATACCATATGCCTCCTCAATAAATCATATAGATTTCTTGCAGCCCAGTAGCAGTCACTTTTTCCACCCAAAGTTTTTGATATACTATCAATGTCAGTGTGTAATCTCTTGGATTGGGTACCTCTCTTTTGGAGATGTAAATGGGTTATTTCAGTCCCTGCTGAACAATTCTGGGAATCTATATATTAATACTCGTGATCCTTAATTATACAACCATTATCATCTTGCAACAGCCTCTGGTTAAAAATGAGACTGTTCAAATTGTCCAAGATGAAATGCAAATATATAAATCCTGATTATCTGGTGTTGCTTATCTGCCGAATTCTTATTTCTTATGAGTTTTGTCACCTCAGTTAAATAATGAACCATTCCATTTTTATAATAAAGAAAGAAAGGGAAGAAAAAGAACATGCTACATAGAAAAAATATAAGAAAGAAAGAGAGTAGAGAAAAGATAGAGAGAGTGGGTGGATGCACGGAAGCGATAATGCTAATATGTTTTAATCAAACATAATGAAAAGAAGGAAAGAAAAAAAAAAGAAAAAAGTGAAAGAGAGTTAAATTAAGATTATTGTACTTTTTTACATATTGAACTATTTAGCAATAGCTCTTAAGTAAACATATCAAATGTTGTAATAATTAAATTATCATACTGTGGTATATCCAAAGCTCCTGCTATTTAAAATAATTACTGACAGTATCTTCCTGAAATGCTCTTTTTTTATGTGCCATTAAAATTTTATACTTGATTAGATGATTTGTTTTAGTTTTTTTTGATTAGGCATTAGAAACTGTGTTTGACCCACACATGATACACATTATAAATTAATGATTTCTAAGTGGAGGAAATAAAAAAATCAATCAAAAACCAATAAACAAGATTAACTTATATGCAAACATGTACAATATTTTTTTAAATATATTTTTTCATCTATTTACACACAGTATGTGAATCATTTCCAGCTCTTTAAATTAATAATCAATTGGGAAAGGCAGAAGAGATTAAATCTGTGGATACTCCAGCTGGCGTATTGATTCATTGAACAAAATAACAATAATAAAAACTTGTATAATGTCAACCATTGAATATAAGAGCAAAAATAAACTAAGTGAAAGAATATGATTTTGACAAAAGAAAAAAATACTGTATTCAGGTCATATAAATACCTTCCGCTTTTTATTCTCCACAATTATCTAAAAAAAAAAATATCTCGCAGGTCTTATATATATATTTACCAAACCCTGATTGTGCAGAAGAGTTGGTAAATATATATATGACCAAGGAGACATTTGGGTTATTTCCTAGAATTCTAACATCAACAAAGGGGAACCACTCTTGACTGATAAAATTATTTATTTTCCCATTAAACTAACCCTAAACCCCTAACCCCGTCTTCTTTTTTTCCTAGTAGATCAATAAATAAATAATTTATCAGTCAAGAGTAGTTCCCCTTTGTTGATGTTAGACTTATAGGAAATAACTGACATTTGACCATTGAATATAAGAGTAAAATTAAACTAAGTAAAAGATGATTTTGAAAAAAAAAAAAATACTGTATCAAGTCATATTTCACTTTTTATTTTATTTCTTTTTTATTCCTTTCACTTTTTATTCCCCAAAATTCTCTAAAAATATCTCCCAGGTCTTATATATTTACTAACCCCCAACATTGGCATAAGCAGGATGCAACACATGGTCAATTTTTTAAGCAGAATTTAACAGGTTTAAATTCAGTTTTCCTTCTAAAAATTGGTTGCATAACCAAGGTTAAAGAGACCTGTCTGCCCTAATTTTTACTCATAGCTGGAGGGAAAATAGTTGGATTCATACCTTTCCCAAGGGTATTAGCTTTATGTGAAATAGCCTTGACAAGGATTTGAACAATTTCGATAGGTAATTTTATCTTATAGATAAATAAATTTAATGCCTGAGTAATTAAGTCAATAAAATATATACAAAACTTTCAGAAACCCAAATTCATAACAACAGCTTATATTATGGTTTAGGAGGAGTCACAATAGTTTAAATTGCCCCAAGCACCCAAAACTTTTATCCTGAAAAATATACTGGTTTGAGCAAATTAGATTGTTATAATCTTGCAGGTGGAATTAAAGATAATTAACAGTAATTAAAGATTAAATTAAATGCATCAAATTACCTTGAAAATGTCAACTGGATTTTTTCAAGCGTTTTTATTTACAATAATTAACATCTGAGTTTAACTTTAAAAACAAAATTTAACAAATTTGAAAAAGTTTAATTATAATAATTTCTATTTGCATTATTAAATTATTTATATCAATGTCAGATTTCAAGAACTATCTATTAATAATGGAGATTTGCTTCCGGTTTTTGTCTGTAACAAAAATCACGTCACTGATTATATCACACTACCTAAAATGTCATAACGTAGAATAAATACATTCAAAATTTGAGCATGCAATGTTAGACAGTCCTCATTGGTTTTTTAAACAAGTTTTAAGAAATACATACCTGGTATTATCTATTTATATATAGTTTGTTTTATTCTAATATATATTTAAAGTTATCAGAACTAAGTTTCCATTTCAATATTTTTATATTTTTTACTCCTTTAATAAATTTATTTTATTTTTTACTCCTTTAATAAATTTGATGATTTTACTTTACTTATGATACAAACTCTCTGATATTAAATTTTCAACTCCCATCCCCTCAGGCAATATTTATTTTACGTCAGCCAGATGGCGTTTTTTTTATTTTGCTAGTGATAATAAGAAATGCATTCAATTGAAAAAAATAAAATATATAAAATTTTGTAAGCAAAAATATAAAAACAAAAAACAAAAAACAAACACTATTCATATTGGCTCACTTTCTCTTTCATTAAATTAGCAGGAACTGAATGCTCTACATATTTCTTACTAAAGTCTTTACCCAAATTCATTCCATGTTATATTGGGAAGCGTGTGGTGCAATGGTTATCATTGTAGGAAATGGATTTGACAACCTGAATTTAAATTCTGGATGAAGCTTTTTGCATTTCATGTAACACTAATACCCTTGGGAAAGGTGTCCAACTATTCACTCTTCTAGCTATGGATAAATAGTAAGATAGACTAGGTTTTTTAACCTTGGTTAAACTGTGAATTCAAACATGTTAAACTTTGCTTAAAAAATTTACCTTGTACCACATCCTCCGCATGCAGAGAAGTTAGTAAATATATATATTAGGAAGTGTCATATAAGTATGTGGAAAGAATCTAATGCAAATTGAATTTTGTTGAATCAGAGGTAAAGATTTTCGGAGGTGAATGACTGCTTCCAAGTTTCAAATGTTTATTATGATAAATATGAATTCACTGAGTCTCTCTAAAATGTTTTATGATGCAATTTAAATAAATAATAAGGTTTGGTTTGGTTTATTTCTTTAATGGCATATCAGCTTTTGTGGGTTATTTATACCAAATCTATCCTTGTAGAAGAACAGTAAGGTACTATTTAATTACTGTCTCTTATATGTGAATAGTTTCCTTGTCTTGTCAAATCACCCAAGACTCATCAATCATAAATAGGTTCTCTTGACCAAGTTTATTCTACTTTTTTTTGTTTAATGGCATATCAACCTACATGGGTTATTCAATAACAAAGCCATCATTATATAAAAACAGTAGTGGTACTATTTAATTACTGTCTCTTATATATGGATAGTTTTTTGTCTTGTCAGAATCACCCAGGACTCATCAATCATAAATAGGTTCCTCTTGATCAAGTCAGCTACGCTTATTCTACTGTCTTTGTTTAATGGTATATCAACCTTCATGGGTTATCTAATGCTAAGGCATTGTAGAAGAACAGTAGGGGTTGTATTTAACTCATAGCTGGGGTGATGAGGGGTTCATATCTTTCTGAAGGGTATTAGTCCAAAAATGAACATAATAGTGTGACTGGAGTTCGAACTTGCTTACCACAGTGTCACAGTCCAGCATGTTAGCCACTACACCATGGGGACTTCCCCCTAAATAATATATTAAAACTTAATAAATAATGATATTTCTAAATTTGTACGGAATTTATAGGATGTGTACCTTGCTTCTTAGGAATCAATGCCACTGTGGTAGATGCTGTAGACCAGCACTTCTCAAACTATCTGATGTAGTGTACCAGCAGGATATTTTTACAATGTGCCACAGACTGGTACCATATTTGTGCCATATTATTATTCAATTTATGATCATGTTCCAAGTATTTCTATCTGTTGCATAGTATCACAACATGTGAAAAGAATAATATTAAACAATACAGAAAGATTTTATGCATTTTCCTTTTTACATTACATGTTATTATGATCATGTGAACCTGGAAACATGCCATGTACCAGCAGTCAATGACTTGTGTACCAGCACTGGTATGCCGGTCCCACAACTTTGAGTAGTGCTGCTGTAGATTACCAGCACTGGTAATTAAACTTAGTCCATAATAATCCAGTATTAAACATAAATGGCATCAAAAAGAATATAGAAGGGTCTAATATGGTGTCAAAAAAAGAATAGGTAGAGGGCATCAAAATAGAGTATGTAGACGCTTAATCAATCTATAGAAAAGCTACAAATAATATTTTTTTAAATAAGATTGAAATGTTATAAAATGAAGAGAAAAAATGCTGAATTTTGGTTATGACCTCAGACTATCTTTATATCATCTTATAAAATAGGTTAAGTAGAATGAAGTGCTGAATAAAAATCAAGAAAAAAATGTCAAGGTTAGACTTGAAATTTTACATAAAGTTTGTAACTTTGTTTCAAGAAATCCCAACATTGTACTAGAATGGCAAAAAAATCTTCTTGGTTAATTAAGTTAAACTAAAAAACCGTCTTTTAATCAACTTTGTAATTCTATCATCCAAAAACATTCTTCCTTTTGAGATGCCTTTTGCACTCTTCCAGCGTATTGAAATTATCCCTTCCCTGAGCTCTCCCCCTCTCTATCTTTCTACTACTCTCTTTTTTTCTTTCTTTCTTTCATCTTATATTTTTTCTGTAGCATGAACTTTCTTTCCCTTTCTTTCATTATAATAAAAACGGAATGATCCATTATTTAACTGAGGTGACGAAACTCATAAGAAATAAGAATTTGGTGGATAAGCAACACCAGATTATCAGGATTTATTTTTTTGCATTTCATCTTGGATGATTTGGACAGTCTCATTTTTAATCAGAGGGTATTGCAAGATGATAATAGTCAGAAGATTAAAGAACAAGAGTATTAATATATAAATTGAAATCTGATTCTTAAATCAAAGGAATAAAAGAAAAAGAAAAAAAGACTTATGGATATTTTTTCTTCCTCATTTCAAGATGTAAACTTTGATAATATCATATCGTTTTTTTTTTGTTTTTTTTTCTGAAAGTAAATCTGATGTAGACATAGTACATAAATTAGATGTCACTGTCTTGAAGAAATTAGATCATACTATGTCAAAGAGAAACACAGATACAGATATTGATTTGGTAGGGGTATGATTTCTTGTTTCAGCCAATAAAACTTTGTTGTTGTGGTAATCAAGAAAGACTTATGACCACCAATTCAGTGCTTATCAAACCAACTAGAACAGTTATGGTACATTTATATCTTATAATGGAGATTTGATGTCTGTCTGTCTGTCTGTCACCAAAACTACGTCACTATAGAATAGAATAAATCTTATTAATGATGTCTATGAAAATCTGAGATAGATTTGCCTCAAAACAGCCCATGTTATTAATGCATTTAAAATCCTGCATGTGTCTGATATATCACTAAGAAATAAAGGTTTACATAATATATGGTGTGGTTAATTTGCACAATGGTTTAAAAAAAATAATAATAAATAATTACTCGGTGTTATTGATCTCTAACATTATTGTTTATTCTCCAACATATTAAAATCAATTCTATAAATGATTTTACATAGAAACCAATTAAAATATAATTAAAATAAGTGTAATCTTTTTATAGGCCTTCTTATTTAATTTCATTGGTCTTTCTACTTTAATATATTTAATTACATTAAAACTTAAATACTTACGCCTGCATATTTTTGCGAGTATTATATATATATATATATATATATATATATATATATATATATATATATAGACACACTGATGAGATGTGAAACATCAAAACAAGAAACACTATGTCTGTGGATGACTATTATATGCTCCCAAAACTCGGTAGAGCTCTCTAGAAGGGACTTTAATTGACTTTCACTGTTAGCATTATGCAAGATTCATCTGTTATTTATGGATTTGAGCTTTCTAGTGATCATAACATATATATACCAATGTATGTATTTATCAGTTAAAAGTTCACTTCTTACTGGCAGCTGAAGACTGCCTAGGGGTTAAGGAGTCAAACTGATGAAAAGTCAGTCAGGTTTCTCTCCCAGCTAGAAGTAGTTACTAAGTCTAGTCACACTGAGGAGATGTGAAATGCCGAAACACAGTGTTTGTGGATGACATATATATATATATATATATGAAGAAAAGCAAATGAATTCGACGGTATGTAGTATATTAAGAAAATTGAAAAAAAAAAAGGTTTAAATAAGTTGAGTGGTAAGTTTATTGGCCGACGCTGCAGTGTTTCGATCTATCAATTAGATCATCTTCAGGGCATTTGTTGGTATATGGAAGGTGATAAAAAATTTCTATCACAGAATAATGAGAAATGCAAGTGATAGTCCTTGTTTATCAGTCTGTTCAAAATTTGAATATATATATACACTAGCAAAAGAACCCAGGCCATGGTCAGACTAAAAAAATTTTAAGAACAGAAATTTGTTAGAAATTTTAAAAAAATTTGAACAGACCCCACCCTACTCCTTATTGTATAAAAAAATAAAGATTTTTTTATACAATAAGGAGTAGGGTGGGGTCTGTTCAAAACCTGTGCTGACGGGGGTTGGGATGGAAGTGTCTTTTAACGGTAGTTTTGTTTATTTTAAATTTTTTTTTTTTTTTTTACAGTAAGGCGAGGCCTACAGATGGCGTCGGTCTGGTTGGTTTGATACCAATTCAAAAGTGCCGACAGGGGCTGGGAGTTGAAGGGTCTGTATAAGGTATTTTTTTGATTTTTCTGTCTTGAAAGTTAAAAACTAGTCGAGTGGGGGTGAAAGTGTCTGTATATAGTATTTTTTTTTAATCATTGAATTTTATCACTTAATTAGTAAAAATCAAAACTAAATTTTGTGTTTCTTAGTTATAAGCATATTAATCTGTATGCAAGATTTTGAATCTGAGTGACATCTCTGTTCTGAGTTATAAGTCAACACGTACATACCATACTTCCTTTTATGTATATATATATATATATATATATATATATTACATTAGACAAATTCTCATTATGTTTGCATATATATATATAACATCAACCCAGAAAAATACTGATCATAGTAAGATTTTTATTAGAGACATACACTTAAAATTCTCTAACTTACATTGTCAAACTGTCTAGGATTATTTTATTCCTTGAGGTTCGGGAAAATTCTTAAACAGATCTATTTGGCCCATTGATGTGACCTTAACAGGTACTACAACTTTGGGTCAGAGTAGACCTGAGAGTAATGGCAATGAAGAGATACTCCACACTCCCTAGAACTGGAGCCTCACCATCAGATGCAATTTAGTGTCACATCCAAGACACCCCTTTTTGGGAGTGGTTCTTACCATGCTGCAATGAGGCTGTTGGCATTTTACAAAGTGCTAATATCCTTGGTAAAGGTATGCATCCAACTATTCTCCCTTCAATCATGGGTAAATAGTAGGGCAGACTGGGCTCTTTCTACATGGTGAAGGGGTTAGATAAATGCATACAATCAGTATAATCGAAGCTCTGTCGACAGACTGGTCTAATTTAGAGAATAAACCAGTTTGGTTTGGTTTAATGGCATATCAACCCTATAATATTTATACAATATACAACACAATATAATATATATAATATAACAACAAACAATATAATAAATGATATAACATAATATCTAACATAACACAATATGTATACATATTTATACATATATGTTTTGTGGCAAAAATTTTTTTCTTCTTCTTTTAAAAACAAATTGTTAGGGTGTGAGATTATAGTAATCTATTTTACCTTTTAGGTGTGTTCTCTGTTAGTGGTATTGTGGATGTATATTCATATCAGATTCATAATTTTCAATATATTTTTATTTCTAGCAAGAAGGACATAATATCTATGTTAACATTTTCAAACAAATCTTTCATGTTATTTGCGTTAGGTTATTCATAATAAACCAATTTCCAGACCCATTTATAACTGAATGATAATTTTGTGGGGTCTGCAATTGCACTGAATTTCACTTTTTTAATCATCTAAATCATTTTTATATAATCGAGATAACTATGAGATGCTGATTAGAATCCTTTATTCCTTGTTGCTTGGTCCGTCTTCAAATTTTTGGTACCTGAGAAATCCAAACTATGTGAAATTTACAGAATGCATAATGTGTATGGAGAAGCAAGTTTTAATAAAAAATATCTTTACAAATGCAAACACACTGACTTTCTGGTAAAGAAAAAGTTCCAGGAGCAGCTGTTAGTAAATAAGTTCACCCTGACAGTCTTTTAGGACATGAAAGGACCCATTATTATTGCTTTCCTTGAATGAGGTGCAACTGTAAGCAATGCTTCCTATTGTCTACTCCTTAAAAAAAATTCACCTTATTTATTGAATCCCTCTTGTGTGTGTGTGTGTGTGTATATATATATATATATATATATATATTATATATAAATATATAAGAGTAAGTTTTTGGTATGTACGTGTCGATCTATAACACAGAAAAGAGAAGTCACTCAGATTTGAAATCTTGCATATAGATTAATATCCTTCTAACTAAGAAACATGTCAAATTTGGTTATTGATTTTTACTAATTTAGGGATATAATTAATTAATTAAGCCAAAATCACCCAATTTGCAGAACTATCCCTATACCAGCACCTGCTGATAATAAAATATTGTCCACTGGCTGACTTTTTTTTTACATCGATTTATAGTGATTTACAGCAGAAATGTATCATTTTAGTGAATAAATTTCGCAGGCTAAGCCATTCTGCTAGGAATTTATCACCTAGTCTTGGTCCAATCTTTAAAATATTTATATCGTTGAAAAGAAAATAATATAATCTTTCTGAATATGCAATTTTTATTTTATTAATTGAATTATTTTTTACAGCGAGTTAAAAAAAAAAAAAGGCTTCAGAGAGCTGATATGTATTTTTTTTTTTTCATTCTAAATTTCAAAAAAAAACAAATTCTTTTTTCTCGCCTATTTACGGCTCAATCTTCTTTAAGATATCTATATGGTTCGAAAGAGAATGAAATAATCTCTCTAAATATATAATTTGATTGAGTTTTTATCAATGGAATTATTTTTTACAGCGAGTTAAAAAATTATATTTTGCTTCAGTCAGCCTAGAATTCGTAATATCATGATACTAATGTAGAATAATGCACAAGAGATAATACCATTAGATTAACTAATACATTTCACAGAAATACCTGAAAACTCAAATTGTTATCAAATTTATGATATAGTATACTTTACTATAATAATTTGACATTTGATCGACTACGTTTTTGAATTAATAATGTTATAAGATTATTTATCGTTTTACATAAATTTGATTACTTTAATTATTTTTTTCTTTTTCAAATATTAATTTGAAATTTAGCAAATCGCGTCATTTATATTTTATTTTAAAAATATAGTTAATCATTGAATTAAAATGTCTTACTATATCATTATGAGATGGGCTAAACTTGCAAATCGGTCGGAAAATTTAGGGAACAAAACAGAACGCATAAATTTTGTAATAAAACTTAATTTTAACTAGGGTTTAGGGTTAGGGTTAGAGGTGGGGTTTAGGGTTAGTTTAATGGGAAAATAAATAATTTGGGTTCTGTTTTTTCTATGTCACCTGTAAGTAAGTAAAGTCGTCGGGGCGGCCTAATGTCGGTATCAGCCAATCAGCGAGGGAGTCTATCCCCTTTTCACTAGGGCTAGACCAAAGAGATTATTTTTGCATCTGAGGTGGAGCGCCACACCGACCATCGCACAGATCCCTGTGCTACTCATAACGCTGAGTTGGCGAGGACCGGTATCGAACTACGAACCTTGTGATTACTAGCCAAACTGAGCTAACCCGGCTGTAATATGTTTTAATTTTTCAACCGATTTGCAAGTTTAGCCATATGATGTCATTCCCTCAAATCTGACAAAAAGAAAATTCCCTGACCTCCCACCAGGTAGAATTAAATTAAGATCGTTTTTACGTGGTGATTTTTATGGGTCATCCTGCGAGGACCAAACTCGCTATTCAGTAGTAATAGATCTGCAAACGACTATTAAACCATGTTTTTATCTCCACTACCTGGGCTTTGCCAGGTAGCCGCTGCTAGTATATATATATATATATATATATATATATATGTTGAAAGGATAAATAAATAAAGGAAATGTTGAATGGATAAAAATGGTTTAATGAAATGCCAACACATGTTTCAGCCGAGAGTTTGTCCATGTACAGATTGTATTCTATCTATTATTATTTTAAATATGAAATAAAATAATAATAATATAAAAATATAAAAATTTTAAGTATACAAAGAAAATGCCCTTGTTCAGGGCATGATTTTTTTATTTTTTATAATATTAAACACTTGTTGGCATTTCCTTAAACCATTTTTATCCATTCAACATTTTCTTTCCTTTATCTATTTATCCTTTCAACATATTGTCGGATTCATTTCCATTTTTCAACTTATATATATATATATATTTTGGTCATGCAACCTGAGTAATGAGAAAGTCTGTTGTCATGGTAACACTAGGTATTATTTAACAGCAAACAAGACAAATGTTACTATAACAGTTTTCTTTTTATAAATGTTTTCTCTTTATGTCGTGTTTATGTTGAAGAAATATTTTTGAAGGCTAGCATTGCCAATTTGGTTGATTGGTTGGTTGGTTGATTATTGTTTAATGGCACATTAACAATTGTGGGTTATTTAATGCTAAATCTTGTTTTATATATATGATTTGTTTAACTCCATGTGTATCAATAAATTGGTAGAAATAATTTTCATTGCTAACATATCTGATTGACCCATAGATGGGACCCTCCAGGTTAAAGTGAACCTGAAAGAAATGGCAATGAAGGAGTACTCCACATTTCCCAGACCTTCAGAATTGGAGCCTCACCACTAGATGCAATTTAGCATCATACCCAAGACATTAGCAAAGCCAAAAGTTAGAGGTTTTGCAGTATATGATAATAAAACTTTTTTGTTCTTAAAAAATAGGGGTCATTCATGACACAAAAACATTTGTTACTTGGGTATATATGGTACCAGTTAAAATTAATAATAATGATTGACATATTTTTATGTGGAAAAATAATAAATAAATGTTAAAAATAAGAGTTATGAAAATGATTTATTAATACTAGCAAATGTATGCACCCTCCGTAGGGTGCAAGTATTTAAGTCTTAATGTATTAACAACTATTATTATACTAAAGCTAAGTTAATCAACATTTGCTTACTAAAGGCTTTTTTACTGTTTAGTTTAATGACATTAATATTATACTGAATTATTCCTTACTTTTAGGATTGAATTATGTTTTTAAAAAATTCTATTTTAATTGGTCCTAATTAGTCGTAATTTGCAATTAAGTCAAAAACTGACCAATCTCTTACTTTACTCTGTGTCTATCTCTTTCTTCTCCTCTATGTATCTCTTGACTAACTCCTCGTTATATAATGTTAGTTTCTCTGGAGAGTACAGAGAGAGAGAGAGAGAGAGACGGGAGAATTTGAAATGTATTTCTATGTTAAATTTCACAACCAGCACCCTGTAGATTAAATGAGGTCAAAGCTTTCTTAGAAAGCTAACAAAAGAATTTTAAGGTTTCGTCCATCTGTATTTATTTATTTTAAAAAATTTATTTGCTTTGCTAACTCCTATTTTCCTAATCTCAAATATCTACCCAGAGCTGAATGGGTGACCCAAGATTTGAAATAGAGCTCTCCTCTGTTTCAAATCTTTTTATCTGCATTCTTATTTCATAATTGAAAAATATAATAACTGAAATTTACTCTTCCATCATTTTCCATTTCTCCCGTTTTTCATTTTCCTAATTTAACTCTTTAGGTAAAATAGGAAGTAAGTAATAAAATGACAGTTATTTCTTTTTGTTTATGGATTTCTTTTAAGATTTTTCCCCAAAATTTTTGCTCATATTAATTAAGATAAAACCAAACAATTAGAAATCAATAATACTAAGCACATATTTATTCAAATTAAATTTTTAATATCAATATGCAAATTAGCCTTCCCGTTCACACTGTAAACCGCTATTTTGTTGTATATATAAATACAATTGCATGTTATTAATATGTAGATAAGGTCAACTGTATTAATAATGTAAAACAATTTTATTAATAATTGAGGTTTAAATAAAAATAAAATCATGGAGAATGTGATGTAAATAACTAAGGGAATTGTGACTCGAGTCGTAATATATTTTCAGTTACAGACACACAATCTCCATTATAATAAGATATTATATAACATTGTTCTTCCATTATTTACATTATTATTAGCCTCTTGGGGTCGACGTAAACTGCATCTAATTGGGAAGTTCCAATTTTGGAGATCTGGAGATCACCATTACTTTGCGTTTTTATTGATAACTCTGTGGATTCTAGATGCTGTGCAGAAGACCAGTAGGGACGGGTGACAAGAAAGAGTCATGGGAACCATGCTGTAAATATGACATAATGATGATGATATTAATAAAGTCAGACATTGTCACATGATCCAATCGTGAAAGCCAATTGGACTTGCATTTTTATTGATAACTCTGTGGATTCTAGATGCTGTGTAGAAGACCAATAGGGACAGGTAGCAAGAGAGAATCATGGAAACCCATGCTGTCAATATGACTTAATAATGATGATGATGATGATATTAATAAAGTCAGCCATTGTCACATGATGCATTCGTGAAAGCCAATTGGAGTTGCGTTTTTTGTTGATAACTCTGTTAAAATCATTCTATATTTATGAGACGTTCAGATTTGAAAATTAGTTGATGTTTAAAACATTTCAATTATTAAATATACTAGCAAATATATGCACCCTCCGGGTGCAACTATTTAAGTTTTAATGTAATAAAATATTGTATTAAATTAGAAAGGCTAATGAAACTAAATAAGAATACAGATAAAAAGATTTGAAACAGAGGGGGGTATAAAAAAAGTTTTGAAACAGAGGGAGTATAATAAAAAATGGAACAACTGAAACTTACTCTTCCATCACTCTCGTCTTTCATTGTTATTTTTTCTAATTTAAGTATTTAGTTATAAGAGGAAGTAAAGAATAAAATTACAGTTATTTTATCTTGTTAATGGATTTCATTTAAGATTCATTGAAGAGATTTTTGCTTATATTCATTAAAATAAAACCAAACAGTTAGAAATCAATAATACTAAGCACATATTTATCAAATTCGATTTTTTAATATTAATATGCAAATTAGCCTTCCCGTTCACACTGTAAACCGCTATTTTGTTGTATATATAAATATAATTGCATGTTCTCAGTATGTAGACATAGTTAACAGTATTAATAAAGTAAGTCAATTTTATTAATAATTGAGGTTTAGATAAAAATAAAATCATGGAGAATGTGATGTCAATAACTAAGAGAATTGTGACTTGAGTAGGAATATAGTTTCGGTTACAGACAGAAAAACACACAATCTCCATTATAATAAGATATTTTATCAAAACGTTTTAAATGTCAACTAATTTTCAAATATTAATAAATCATCTTCATATCTATTATTTTTCACATTCATCTATTATTTTTCCACATACTATCTGATTTATTTCCATTTCTTCCTAACACATATCTTTATCTAAAAATATATAAAAAGAAACAAAACAATGTTTCACAGTTCTAACATTTACTGTCCTAGAGTAGAGGTGATGATAGACAAACACAACCTTTTATTAGAATGTATTATCAATATGACAAGCCAGAGTTAAAAAAAACTTTTACAACCTGCCGAGATCTTTAGAGGCAATAATTAAGTTGGATTTCATTTAACAGGAAGTAATTCATTAAACGAACGGAAGAATCAATAAATCTAATTAAAGAGAAAAACAATGTTGATTCATTTTGCACTTAATCTACTGACTTGACTGCTGAAAGAAAAAAAAAGATTTATTTCAGGTTTTGGCCAGCCAAGTGTAACAAATCAAAATTACAAGGCCGAGTCAAAAGTTTTGCAATATTTTGGTAACATTAGATACAATTTGGCAGCTTTGGATGCTTTTGCCAAGATTGAGAAGGTGACATACCCAGAGATGCTGATAGATATGCGTCCTGCATCCCTGATGCACAAAAATCTAAAAGGACGCAGCAAAATCGTATCCATGCATCCCAGTGTTTTTCTTTTTTCTTCCCTCACCATTTCAAGCTAAGTGTAAATACATTTCAATAGTTTCTTAGAAATTAATTACATAGAATAGGTTACAAGGTAGGAGTTAGATGGCTTTAGTTGTTTCCCCAGATCATAAATAAAAACCTTATAATCTATTAAAAAACTTTAGTTGAGACCCATAAATTTTCCCAGGGACTCATTCAAAGCAAATATGTGTGTCCCAGGATACACTAAATCAAAAAGCTATCAGCATCACTGCATACCACACTGGACTGTGAGATGCTGAGCTTGCCTGATACTCTCCAAGTGCTACTCGCTGGATTTGCCTCTATGGCTTGCACCATGTATGGTGAAAGCTTACCAGTACAAATGCAAAAGAGGCCTCGAGTTGCTTGCATATGTGGTTGTCAAAGATCACATCTGGGTTTTCCCATTAGCAGTAGGAAAAAACGTAGTGTCTTTTTCAGCAAATCTGCAACATTTGGCTCCCCTGCCTCATCTCTAGTCAATAAGACTCCTTTTGCAGAGACTCACTTGGTCATCGTTAAAACACATTTGTGGAGATTTGTTCCCTTGCAAATTAATGAAGAATTATTGCTGGTGTGTTCCCCTCAACTCCCAAAACACCCTAGTATTATTTTTCTATGGCATGGCTTCTGAATCCACGGTTTTAGGGCTATCTGACTTTGTTTGATCATCAAGGTTCTTGCAACCTTTTGTGGACTAGCCTGGCGTACCTTGTGTAAAGAGTGAATGTGCTGGTCTATAACTATTTATACATGGCTGTCTGAGAACATTGGAGTGATTACTAAGACTGCAAGGATTATGGAACCATTACGCGAACTGTCCACCTCGAGGTTTTAGCAAATTACTATATGTCTGGTGCACATGTAGCTTGAATGTAATAGTATACTGAATACTGTATGATCCAGTATACAACACAACCCAAGTAAAATTTCTTGAACCATCTGGTTACTGAACTGTGATTAACTGTGTCTTTACCTTTTGCACAACAAATGTTTTTTGTTGCTTCTGTGGCCCACTTCAAATTTGTAAAACATAAATAAACATAAATAAAGCAATATTTTTGTAACATGAGGCACAATTTAGCAACTCTAGGTGTTTTTGCTAAAGTCATGAAGGTAACAAAGCACACTGAACTGTGAGATGATGAGCTCACCTGATACTCTCTGAGTGCTACGCACTGGATTTACCTCTATAATGGTTTTAGATCCACCTGACTTTGTCTGATTGTCAAGGTTCTTGCAACCTGAGTGAAATTTCTTGAACCATCTGGTTACTGTACTGTGATTGACTGCATCTTCACCTTTTTTTGCACAACATATATTTTTGGTTAGTTTTGTGGAAGTTCAAACTAGCAAAGCATGTTCCCAAATTAGACTGTGTTGCATGTTCATCAGTGCAGTTTTCAATCACACAAAAAGTGAAGCAATTCACAATGTGTCAGCACACCAACTACCACAATACTACTAACTGTAATTGGTATCTTCCATGGCTTGAATTGCTTTAGTCACATGATATACATGCTGCAAATTAGCATGTGCCAAAATATTAAAAAAACCTTTAACTCATCCTAATATAAGTATATGTAAATCTGCTAGGTCAGTAGGTCAACTGAAATTGGTTAGTTTTAATCTGTAGATCTAACTCAACAACACTTACTTATATCTATTTTGACCTATCATTATTCTAAGATGTTGAAAAAGATCTGTTGCTTCAAATTAATTTAGTGCTGGGAAGTAGTGAAATAAAAATATATTTGTCTTTTAATGGTACAATTAAAAAAAAATCCAGAACTTTAAACTTTAATTTTGAATTAAGAAATTCTGGGAAAAAATTCTCGTGTATAATACACATTGACTTTTTAGAATTTGTAGTAGCTAAATCTAAACTAAATTTAGCATTTGTTCAACTTTTTATTGGTTTGCATTAACTAAAAATAAGAATTTATATAGTTTACATTGTTTCTTAAAACACAAAATGTACATAATATTTAGAGTGAATACATGGACATTTTTACACAAAAAGCAACAAGCTTAAGACAAAAATAAATGCTCATTACAAGAAACAAAATTATAAACAAACATTCCAGTGAATATTTCTTTGTAAAAAGGTGTAAAACCCATTAGTTTGGACTATAGATTTAAGTTACTTTTGGTCATGCCATACCAAATATGATGAGGCATGTGGCTAGCAAAAAAATTACTTTTATAGTTTAGTTGGAAGCGCGTGATCTAACAGTTAGAGTCGTAGGAAATGGACTTGTCAACCCAAGTTCAAATCCTGGACAAAGTTACAGTTTACATAGCGCTAATACCCTTAGGAAAGGAATGAATCCAACTACTCTCTCTTCAGCTATGGATAAATAGTAGGGCAGACTGGGCTCTTTAACCTTGTTTAGGCAACCAGTCTAGAAGGAAGACTTTGAATTCAAACCTGTTAAACTCCACTTGGGGTGGTCACTACTAGAATAGGCTCAGCCCTAATTAGTGATCTATTTCACTAACTATAGTTCTTGTGTATAATATGCACTCCTAACCTTTGGGCTGAAAAATTTGGTAAAATAATACATCTTATACACAAATAATTTTGGTACTTTTTTTTAACTTGATACATATTCATTGGCATCCATCCATAGAGACAACAGTGTAGTGTCCCAAAACAAGTGAAACTACGTAGCCTGCGAAGGTTGATATGAAGGATGAGCTGTCACCTAAGCAGCAGGTTCCTCCTTTCCACACTGCCTTTATGGTCCAAAGGAAATGAAAAAAAAAAACAACAAAAAAAAAACAATGCAGTTTGTCAATGATAGTGCTGTAGTTCAGCATCACACCACATTAGGGACTCCAGCTCCAGATTTGATTTCAGGGTTTACTCCCCTAGCCTTTCCTTGGAATGAGTTATAGCTGCTAGGCAGTAGAGGCTTTCCTTATCTAGATGGATTGCTGTCCAAGGCTAAAGAGCCCCATCTACCCTATTTGGGGATTTATTTATTACTCACATTATATCATTGTACTGGAAGGATCATGCTGGAGAAGAAGGTTAGTTAAATAAGTCATCCTCTGACCTTGATCAACAATTCATGGCCTTTTTTGGAGAAAGTTCAGTAACTGGCAAAAAAGAATGGATAATCTTGTGTATTTACCAACCCCTCTACATGAGCAGGATGTAACACAAGGTACATTGTTTAAGTGGAATTTAACAGGTTTGAATTCAGAGTTTTCCTTCTCTTCGACTGGTTGCCATACCGAAGTTAAAGAGTCCAGTCTGCCCTACTATTTACCCATAGCTGGAGGGAGAGTAGTTGAATGCATACCTTTCCCAAAAGCATTAGTGCTATGTGAAATACAAACAGTCTGTACTAAAAATAAATGTACATATTTATCCAATCCGTTTATTACGGGCAGGAGGTGACACAAAAGCACAAATATGGGGTATTCATGCAAGGATCGAACTTGCTATTGAGTAGTAATGGATCTGCGTGAATAGCTTGCTAACCATTACACCACGATGGGACAGCTTTCTATACCCAACCCATTCACCATGGATAGGATGTCACACAAAGGCGCAAGTATGGGGTATCCAGTGAAAATTGAACTCGCTATTCAGTAGTAATGGATTTGCAAGACTAGCTTGCTAATCATTACACCATGCGTGTATAGATAAAAATTTGAAGACCTAATTTTTAAATAAAAAATTGGTGTCAACCTACACATGAGTAATAAGGTTGTAATTTAAACATAAATGGAAATAATCAGCAGTAGTCCTAGAGGTTTAAACAAATAAAATAAGTCTATAAATGAATGATTTTGTGACCATGAATAGAAGGTCGACTTATATACGGTGTAAAATCGGTACTAATGCAGAATAGCGCGCAAGAGATTAATCATTAGATTACGTATAAAAAGCATTACATTTCATGGAAATACTCGAAACCTTTGAGACGCTAGTTTTAGGGTTAAGCTACATCGGGAGTTTCCGTAATCTAATACTAATTATACGTAAAATGCGATTCTAATGATATTATCTCTTGCGCGCTATTCTGCATTTGTACCCTAAAATTATTTCTTCTTATACACATGTTTTAAATATGTTTGTTTATGTCAAACGATTATTGCCAAATTATTTGGTTGGCTATTCATCATAGCTGGAGTAAAACGTAAAATAAATGAGAACAGAATGTGGGAAAAAATAGCCGATAGAATTGGGTATTTACCGGAAACACCCACCATCCAAAAAAAAAAAAAAAAAAAGGAAAATAAAAATTAAAAAGCATGTAGTTTTTTCACTTTAAATCGACCTTGTATCACATTTTGTCTTCGTGGCAATGAAGAAATAAAAGATAAGAGAGAGTAGGAGAAGAAAAAAAAGAAAAAAGATTTAATGCAATTTATACGATTAATTATTTTCTTTTTAAATTAATAATTCTCTACCTTGTCTTAGAAGTTGTAAAGTTTACAATGTAAAGAAAAGTGGACCAAGGCCCTTCACGCACTAAATACACAATATCTGAGGGCGGTTAGTCGGTTACAAGAAAGTTGCAGAGTATACTTTCTCATTCTTTATGATGTAGCAAAAAAAAAAAAAAAAAAAAAAAAAAATCTTTTAGATTACAAAAAATTTTTTTAATAATTAAAAAAAAAATCATGTCTGGTAAAACCCGGTTGAGGTCCACCCTACTTGTCAACTGGAGCCCAACCCCAAATGGTTCTTCCTTCTCTTCGAGTCTTCAGACTCAGGCACTTAAAAAAAATA
This sequence comes from Doryteuthis pealeii, assembly GCA_023376005.1. Classification (NCBI taxonomy): domain Eukaryota; kingdom Metazoa; phylum Mollusca; class Cephalopoda; order Myopsida; family Loliginidae; genus Doryteuthis; species Doryteuthis pealeii. The sequence continues at coordinate 25,233,943 of CM042165.1, forward strand.
CCTGCCGAAAACTACAAATATACATAAAACACATTTGCTTATTAAATCGTCAAATAGTTACCACAAAGTTCAAAGTACTTTGATTGTTTTGTTGTTTTTTTCAATATGGAAAGTAAGAAGAAAGTAAGTGGCTTTTTTAGTAGTTGGTTAGAAGCAGCCTTGTTAGTTTATTTATTTACATCTCTCTCTTTATTTATTTATTTATTTTTTCAATTGGAAATAAGTAAGACAATATTTAAAAACTAATAAAGTAGATACCTAGGATAATGTTTTTTACTCGACACAACGAAAATAAATAAAATTATGAACCACGGCATAAAACTACACACCGAGTAAACACACGTATTTATTATTACTTACATACACACACATATAACAGATGATAGTCAGGCAAATAGTCGTTCCGAAATAAATACATTGGATAACGATCGGGTAGATTGTCTATAAAGTTGTTATAATCGTTTGATCCGCGTAAACAAATAGAAATCAGTTTTTATCATCATTAATATTATTTTTTAAAATATTCTACTTTTGATTAATTAGTGATTTTATCTATTAATAAATATAGATATTTATCTTTGATAAAATGAAACGTGTATAATTAAAATGGATTTTTTTTAAAAATGAGCTTTACACAGATTATTTTAAACGTTCTTAAATTAAAATAAAATAATTAAAATAAAATCATAAAAACAATTATATAAACGGTGTGATTTTTCCCCTTTTTCAACGAAAGAAACACTAGTAGTGAAAAACAGTGTTTCAAATTCCGATTTGATTATCTATGTATATATTAAACCCTCTTTTACCTTTTTTATATTTTAATTACTGGATGAGAGAATATAATTCCAATAAAAGAAAGATCCCCCAAAATTAGATTCGAACCAAATTCCAATTCAATGAAGAAATAAAACGGATCTTTTTCTTCTACTTTTTTTTTCTTTCAAAATAAAAAAAACATGAAATAGATCGCTGTTTGTTTCGATAGCTTGCTTAAAACAAATTAAAAAAAAACCCAGCTTACCCTCCACATTGACTGCTTCCGTCTAGATTTACTGTTGTCATATAAAGAATTATCTTGACCAATATTAATGGCAAAACTGTCCCTCGACCACGGGACACTCATGTTTGTTGTTTTCTGTCTGTCTCTCCTCTGGCGTTTTCGTCAACTAACTACTGACTGATGTTTGAGTTCTCTCCCTTGGCAATTGTTCTAGTATGATTTTTAAGTGATTTATCTCCCTTGTGTTTGGGGCGGGCCTCTCGTAATAATTATGATTATGACAGGTGCCGGTTAAACGGGTTCAATCCATGGTCGTTAATCAGGGCTTTTGTGTCTTTACTCCTCTGAGAAATTGACAGGGAGTTTACAAGGCTAATCATTTTATAGTCACATATGGACATCTTCTTGAGTGGTACCTGTATTTTTAAGCTTTAATTCTTCTTCAAGTGTGGTAGGGTGAAAATAGGCTAGAGACATGGTGAAGGATCGCCTTGGATAGGGAGAATACGTTGCAGCATTCATCCGGGGTGGGGGGAGCTTGCCTTGAAAATCGGCATTCGAAATAATAAGCGACTAAGAAGAAAAATAACAGGCAGAAAGTACTCAGATGCCGGCTAGCAGAGCAGTATAAAAAAACTGAAATAACTATTTACATCACATTGTCTTGCTCACCTGTAAGAGCTAAACAATGGAATGTGAATTAAATAATTATTTTAGTATTTTCATGTCGAAATTATGTTCCCACCCCGGGAATCGAACCCGGACAACCTGGGGTGAAACCAAAAATCCTAATCACTGCTGCATCGCCTAGAGAATGCAGCAAAAGGTATAGGTCTTAATGTGAACTCAGATGAAGACATCTTCACAGTGGATGGTAAGCCACTGAAATTAGTAGACTAGTTCACATACCTAGGTAGCAATATCTCATCTACAGAAAGTGATATCAATATACGCATAGGAAAGGCATGGGTTACTATTGACAGATTATAGATCATACGGAAATCTGATCTCTGATAAGATAAAGCAAGTATTCTTCCAAGCTGTAGCCGTGTCAGTGCTACTGTATGGCTTCACCACTTGGACTTTAACAAAGCGCCTAGAGAAAATGCTACATGGGAACTATACAAGGATACTGCGTATTGTATGTCTTGAACAAATCACGGGAAAAGCGCCTCACAAAAAGCAGGTGTACGGCCACTTGCCTCCTATCACCAAAAAAACACCCAAGTAAGATGAACAAGACATCCTGGACATTGCAGGAGAAGCAAGGACTGCTATTAGAACGTTTGAAAATAAAAGATAATATCAGAAATCAATAACACCAAATAATTATTTATGAAACCAGTATGCAAATTATCCACACCACATACTATGTAAAATTTTATTTCTTAGTGATAATATAACACACATTACAAGATTTTGAATGCATTAATAACATGAGTTGTTTTGAAGCAAATCCAACTCAGGTATACTTTAATAGAGACATTGTTAATTAATAAGATGCTAGTTAAGATTAAATAATGATTATTCAACAATCACTGAGAATATAATGTAAATGACTAAGGAAATTGTGATGTGGTGTTGATTCAGACAGACATACACACAATTTCCATTAGAATAGATTATATGTCAATGAATTATTAATATTTAAGGGTAAAAACTGGATTGCAAAAATGGAACAGAGAGCAATAGTACAACAGAAGAATTGGGAGATGTCTGTTTATTGGGCGGAAGATAGAATATCGATTGCGAGGAGAATGATCAAGCAAGGGGTCAAAGGTGCTCTACGTGACACAGATAACAGGAACTAGAGCGACTCTCAGAGGGGATTTTTAAAAAATGTCAAACCAGCTAGGAGAGCAACATATTCTGAACTAAAACAAACAAATACCCTAGCACCTATATGATTATCCCAACCCTGTTGCCCTTATGGCAAGCCCCAACCCTTTAAATTATATATGTGCTAGAAGGCGGTGGCTGACAGTCTTAATGTCCTGGGTATGCCGTTAAACTCTATCTGATGTTGAAGTTCCAATTCTGGAGCTCTGGAGAATGTGGAGTACCTCTTCATCACCATTACTCCCAGGTCTACATTGACCCGGAGTGGTAGTACTTGTTAGGGTCCCATCTATGGGCTAAATCGAAAAATAATGAGTTAAAAAGTGTGTCTTTAAAAAATTGTTGCAAAAATTGAGCTTGAAAAAATGTATACCCATCAAAGATAAACAAAACAAAGCATCTTCGGCATAAAATAACCCAACAAGGGTTGACATGCCGTAAAATCCAACCAACCAACCAACTATACACAAATGCATTTTAAATTAATCTATAACCCGATCAGATATCATGGTCGAACCTTGAATTTATCCATATGCTTCGTGTATGAGTTTATCCCAATTATAAAAGTTTTTGAAGTATCTTAAATTGAGATAAGAAAATCATAATCGACTTTAGCAAATAGACATGACAAACCGAGTTCAAATCCGAGGAGCTAATCGAATCCAAGAAAAGGGCTAAAGGATTCTATTGTCGCATGGCGATCCCTTTTAACGATCCTATCCATTTACGTATTGTTTGGATTATTCGGACTATTGTCCTCATTGTTATCTGCACAACGTTTCGGCCGATACTCCCTCCGGCCTTCTTCAGGTGTTTCTTGTCAGACTCGGGAACCTTCTCGAACTCAGGAACCCCCACCTCGAACTTGGGAACCTTCTCTTCGAACTCAGGAACCTTTTTGTCGTAATCGGGAGCCTTCACGGAACATCGAATCTAACCCTTTATTTAATCCACGGGTTTAGACTGTTCTCATTCCGTTAACCATGACTGGGTACAAGTGTTAAGCTATGTTAATTATTCTATGTTATTGTCGCCCTTGACCAGGATTAAACCTGCTACCTAGAGATAACTGTCACTTAGAACTATATTAACACAACGTCTATGTCCACTGCACAAAGTGTCCAGATAACAATAAAGATGGGGACAACAGTTCGAATAATACAAATAATACAAATTATCAAGCCTCATCTAAAAAATTCAGAGGAATACTATCGATTTATGTACAGCATTGCAACCACCTCACAGTTCTTTCCGCGGCAACACTCAACACTAAATTCATATTTGTTGCTCTATCCGCAACCATTGTGTACGGAGACAAACGTAATTGTCTTCCTTTGAACTGACATATGACCAACAGGCACATAACGTGGGAAGTCACACCTTATTGTAGGCGTGGATTCCAACGTCACGTGTCTGTTACATGACAGTTCAGCCACTTGAAACTTTCTCTTTTATCTTTTTTTTTCGAAGGGACAAAACCTATTCCGTTTCGGTCCTTGTTCGTTGAACGAAAAGGACATATTTCTCAGCTCTGTTCGTAGAGCAGAATAGAGACAATTAGTCTCTAACTTTCTCACCATTTTTTACACCTCACCATGAAAGACACCACACATCTTTTATAACTAATTACACTTTGTTTGTGGAACATATAAACTTAACTTTTTGGGGACATATGTATTCTGCTATTTGTTATTACATGTTCATGTTCATGAGAGTTGTCTGTCTTTCCTTACCGAACGTTCAATGTTAGTATATCTATGTATGTATGGGACAGGAAGAGGTTTGGGTGTTTTATGGTTTAAATGTAGCTAGATATTCTTGGTTGCGTGTTCTTTGTGTTTTTGCTTTGTACCCCATCTCATTTAGTGGTCGCGCTGAAAAGGAAGGAATTTAAGGAACGAAAAGGAAAGAGACAGGGACGGAAGGTGTTTTATGATTTATTAACCGGCCATAGTCGCATGTGGCAAGGGGATATTCCCCTGGTTAGTAGGAGCGACCAGACCCAGTTAAGACCTAAACTCGAATTGGCCGAGAGATTCTTTTTGGGGTTGGAAGGCGGTCCTTTTTATCGCACATGTACGGAGGATGCTTTCGGTGAAGGACCATGGGAGTTTGTTGTTTTTTTTATTCTAATTTTATTTTAATCCCTACAACACTCCCCCACCTAATAACGGAGCTCTGTAGGGTTATGTATAGGGTGTGTGAGTGTATGTTACTTTTTGTCATTTTGCTTTCGTTGATGGGTTCGTCGTTCGTTCGTTGGTAGGTTGGTTACTTGGTTCATTACTATGTATGTTCGTTGGTAGGTTGGTTGATTCGTTGGTAGGTTGGTTCGTTGGTAGGTTGTTTGGTTGGTCGTTGTTTTTTTTTTTTTTTCTTTTTTTTTTTTTTGGTACGAAGGATTTCTTTTAAGTTGTCGGACAGCAACATTCTTTCCTGCTATGAACGGAATTTGGTCAAATTGTAGTGGGTTCATTTTTTTGTCGGGTGAGGGGAATGTAAGAAGATGCATGGGTAGAGGGTTATAGAGTGGTAATTTAGTGTCTCTCGGAGTTCATTCATTTTTTGTGGGTGAATGTGGAAAAAGATATCGGTTTCAAATACCGACTTACAATAAAATTAATAATTCAAATATTTGGGTATTCCAAATATGCTACAAATAATTCCGGGAAAGACTATGAAAAAACTTTCTCTTGTTTTAACAATCTTCGTCTTATCCCGGTGCACAAAAAATTACGTTGACTCAATGTCAATGGAGACAGCAAAATCGAACCGGTTCTTTCAAAGTCAATCTCCTGTCTGTTGAATTTTGCGCCTTAATTTTGGAAACAGGAAGTCAGCTTCGCTTCTCCCCCCCCCCCAATATCCAGCCAATCGCAGACTAACACTGAAGAATCTGAATATTCTAAGGGCGTTACCGGAGAAAGATAGAACTTTTAAAAATAAGTTCGTATCTCCTCCCCAAATAAACGCTATTTACAAAACATTAAAAAAAAACATTGAACTGCCTTCAAACGCATATTTCAAGTAAAAAAAAATTCTCAAAGTAGCCCTTTCTAGGCCTTAACCATGTGGCTCATATACAGTAAGTGACTCTTCTATACAACATTTAGTGGTCTCAAAATTAACTCTACAAGAACTGTTTCTACCGTCGTCAGGACGTTTGTCTTGTTTTTGTATCTGTATTCTATGTTACATTTGCTTAGACAATAAAGTCTGTATTGTTGTTATATGTACCTCTTTGTCGGATTTCTTTGTATATGTTCACCACCGTTATTGACTTCAATGAAGCCTGAACGACATTCAATTCCTATGTTGTACGTTGGTTGGAGGTAATTTTTATGTGAAATATAACATCAAAGAAACGAGCAAAACAGTACAAGTAATGAACAAAGAAGTTTGAGTTATAAAACAATTTTCCTTTATATGTGTATTATAAATTGTATCAAATAACTCCGAGAGACACTAAATTACCACTCTATACCCATGCACCTTCTTACATTCCCCTCACCCGACATAAGGAAAAAAATGAACCCACTACAATTTGACCAAATTCCGTTCATAGCAGGTAAGAATGCTGCTGTCTCAAGGGACACCAAACAAAATTCCAGAAAAAAAAACGGATTCGTCAACCTAGCAGGTGATTTAATTTCAGAAAATGGTCAACCAAGTCAGCCATTTTTGTTCCACAATTAATTGTGCACCAAAAGACAAGAGATGCGAAATGCTCAAATTTTAAATTCGTCTCCACGCTAAACGCATATTAATAACTGAATGAAAATAATAATAAAAAAAGGTTAATATATTTTCTATGAATACTACTTTATGAAAATTGGCATGTAGTAGAGTGTGGGTCCAATATTATAGATTGGGGTGGGATGAGACCCTAACAACGGCACTGGGTACTTACCAGTGACGAACATTAGTTGATAAAAGTCTTGAGGCTGTTGGTAAAAGAGGAAAGTATAAATACTTACATGCCGAAGATGTTCTCGTGTACCAGACAACATCAAATGCTGGGGGTAAAAGCCCCCTTGTATTGTGGGGCAACTGGTGCGTATCACCTCTGTAAAGGCAGGATTTGACTTTGACCCTTCTACCTTTATATTGCTGCTCGCTACGCCACCTAGCGCCTATTGGTAGACACGTGGGGGTAATTACTTCTCGTGTACCCTATTAGTCGATAGATGTAATCCCAGCATTTGGAACTAGTTACGCACAATTTACTAAATTCACACTATCTTCGTAATATTATATTAGTAGCAATATTATCGTGCTTTTAATTTTTATTTTTTACAAGGATGTATTATTATTGATTTTTTACTTAGTTTTTTCCTCATCAAAATTTGAATTGATTTTCACCGGAACTGTTCAGATCGTCAGTGGACATCAAAAATAAAGAATAAGCTTCTGGCGAGACTCGAACTAACATTTCTCAAGGAAACCTGATTAATGCACCAGCTGCTTTATCGACTGAGCTTACTATTCTCTAAAATTTCGAACTATGATTTTCAAGGAATGTGTAAAGATTACATTCCTTACTTGCCACGTTTCTCCTATTTGACGCCAGGGGACACAAAAGGTAATTACCTCCCATGTCTGTAAATAACTACTACGCGACGTGGCCAGCAGTATTATCAGAGAAGAAGCGGCAAAGTCAAAACCCACTTTTATCTTCCGCCTCGACATAGGATTAGCAACGCGCGAGTTGCGTTCCTGTCCACGGACATGGGGGATTTGCGCCTCCAGCAACATGAACCCCCTGAACACGAAAATATGCTCAACATTTTCTCTGCTAAAAACTTTTTTCATATTTGGACATACAACTCTGTATAAGTTCTTCCTCGTATCTCTTGTCATGTTTGTATTCTATTCTGTTAAATTTGCTCAGGCAATAAAATATTCTTGTTATTACTTCGTTGTGAATTATTCTCTCATTTATTCTGTGCAAGGAAACGATATTCACTCAACTATGATTCTTCATCAAATGCACTCAGACTTGTGGGGTTAATAAGAATATAATTAAACCAAATAAAAATAAATAAAACAAAAATAAAACAAAATTAAATTGAATATGAAAAAATAAATAAAAAAACACAAAAGGTAACAATCTCCCAGAAGGCCTCAGACCGGAAGAACCTTTGGGGCATGTGCAGAGAAAACCCCGAATTCATGTCGCTAAAAAGGAATGTCTGTCCTTTTTTACCCCAAGACTTCGAAGGAGACACATCTATTGACTTGTTTGGGAAAATATCTTCCCTCAAAGAAATAGTGTGAATCAATGAATAAAAGTATTACCCTAAAGTTACCCTTATCTTTTTTCCTTTCGCTTCTTTTCCTAAATCCCCTTTCAGCTTACCAGCCCACAAGAAAGAAGAGCCAGATAGATTTGGGGTTTAAATACAAACCAGGAATGACCTTAAAACCGCATAGAACTGACGACCAACGAAACTCCATAGGCTCTTTAAAGGACATCGATAAGTTTGGGAACTCCTTGTTAATATTTTTGCTGATTGTTTTAATCACGCACTGCGTGTATTTACTCAACCCCTCTATCCCGGACAGGATGCGACACAAGGTCAATTTCGAAGCTGGATTGAATTCAGTTTTCCTTCGCCTAGACTGGTTGCCTAACCAAGGCCAAAGACCCCAGTCTGTCTTATCCATAGCTGGAGAGAGAAGATATGGATTCAGACATTTCCCAAGGGCATTAGCGTAAAGTGAAATGCAAACAGCTTCGTTCAGGATTTGAACTCGGGTCGTCAATTCCATTTCTTGCAGCTGAACGGCCACGTTTCTCCTATCGCACAAAACATACAAATAAGATGAACAAGACATGCTGGACACTTCTGGTGAAGCAAGGACGGACTCATAAGGGATTATCTCCTACACATGGACATACCAGTGTAGGCAAAAATCTATATTATAACCCGTCGGCCGCTCCCGCGAGCTAATGGGCTCACAGAATCTCCGGATCGGAACTGGAAGTCTAGCCGAATGACGACTAGAAATCTGCTATAGAAACTGATTTCCAGAATAACGACTCTTTTTCTTCTTCAAAATCAACAACATTTATATTCAAAAATATAATTACCATGTGTTCTGGTCGGAATAATATCGCGCAATGTTGGCTGAAGTCAGTCTATCTGTCGGCTACAGGATCTTTACGTCCACACTTCAAGCTTTCTTAGCTACCGTTCTCAAGCACGCCCGGCTTCGTTCTGATCTCTCGTCAAGATCGTCTCAGTTTAAATAATATTTCAATCGGAAATTCTTATTTCCGGTCAGCGTGGAAATATTAGGAATTTTCTTTACTTCCGCGAGACGAGAGAGAGAGAGAGAGAGAGAGAGAGAGAGAGAGAGAGAGAGAGAGAGAGAGAGTGTGTGTGTGTGTGATAGGTATCCCGTACTTTCAGCCCGACCTGATAAATTAAATTTCTCTTTAGTAGGTATCTCCAAAATCGGGTCACGTGATCAGTTTAGGCCATATTGAATAAACGAAAGTAAATATTTTTGAACTTTGTTTTTTAAAAATCCCGCAAAAAAAGTAACGATCATACAGAGTTGTTACAAAGAAAAAATAGTTAATTCAAAGATCAAATTATCCGATTGGGAAAAATTACTCACCGTTAATAAAAAAATAAATAATAAAATAGTCCGTTTTACATGCAACACTTTTCTGTATAAACAGGAACTGTAAATTTACATATTATCTCTATTTGACAATTATACATTTAAATGTATAGGTGGCTGTATTCGACATAATTGTTTTCTTGTGCATATTCAATAACCGATTATTGGTTTTCAACGACTTTTGAAAGATTTTTTTGTGGTAGTTTCAGAATAACTCCGGAATACTTTTTTAGTTGAACTTATAGTGTAACTAAAGCAAAGAAAAGACAAGAAATATTCCGTATATTATAAGAATCAAACACTACTATTCAACAAAAAAAAAAAAAAATCTCTTGAATTCTCTTAAAAATATTAACTTATCGTGGACCGGACAAATTTTTAGTTCACCTGAATTCTAAAATTCAGTGTTATATTATATTTAGATATTAGTGAAAAATTCGATTTGTACTCACAAAAAAAGATTTTTAAACATTAAAAAAATTATTTAAGCACACAAAAGATTTAAAATCTCTTAAAAATTAATTTCTTTAAAAAAATTTTTTTCTTGACAATTTAATAGAATATAGTTTTTTCTTTCAGAATTCATGATTTTTTTTCCCTACAAAAACTACTGCCTTGAATATTATACAAATATTTTGATATAGTTATTCAATAGGTATAACCAAAACGGTTACATGATCAGTTTAGGCCATCTTGAATAAAACGGAAATAAATATTTCCGAACTTTGTTTATCAAAAATCTCGTAAAAAACAATTAAAGATCGCACAGAGTTGTTACAAAGAAAAACGGTTAATTCAAAGATCAAATTATCCAATTGGAAAGAATTACATCGTTATATTAAGAAATAAACAAACCTATCCATATTACATGCAAAAGGGTAATTTTCAGGCCGCAATTTGGACAGAAAAAATACATATTATTACCCTACGGTTAAGCATCTACGTACGGTTGGATGTAACAGACATACTTTTTTTTAGCGAAAATTTACTATTGAAATGAATAAAATCTTTAAAAACTTTAATATTAAAATTTACTATTATAAAAACTTGAAAAAAATTAATATTAAAATTTCGCAGTGAAATTGACGTTAAAAAAATGTCTTCGGTTTTAGTATTAATTTTTAAAATCGGAAATAAAATGAAAATTTGAATATTTTTTCTAAGAGAAAAACTGATAAAATAATCAATATATACTTACTTTTTATTCTAATTGGTCGAAAAAGTTAAATAAATCATTTTTTACGCTAAGAAAAACAAACTTTGGTTACTGAGAAGCGTCTCGTCTCTTTGCATAAAAACAAAACAAATATGTCAGTTTTGCTCTTTCGTATATTCTAAGAATCACACATTACTATGCAACAATAAAAATGATAAATTCTTTTAAAAATATTAATCGAGCTCGGATCGGATCAATTTTTAGTTCACCTGAATTCTAAAATTCATATATTTAAATATCCGTGAAAAATTCGATTTTTTGACGCAGAAAAAAAAATTAAATTTATTTCACTCAGAAAATAAAAATATTTAAGCACACAAAAGATTGAAAATCTCTTAAAAATTAATTTCTTTAAAAAAAAAATTTTTTTTTACAATTTAATAGAATATAGTACATACCAATTACAAAAGCAAAAAAAAAGTTTTCAAATATTAATATTATGACATTTTTTTTTGCACTTTTTATTTCCGATTTCATTAATTTTTCCTAAAAAAACTACAGCTCGGTACGTTATAGAATTTCATTGATATAGTTATTCAGACTCTTATCGTTATAGAAAAAAAAGTACAAAATTTTTCTGACGTATCATTTTAAAAAAAATCTCATAAAATAAAATAGGGTGATAGACCTCGTAAAAAATATTTCCCCTAATATATTTTAGAAAAAAACTATTTCAGATGTATTTACATCCAATGGTAAACATTTATGGAAATTTTCGTGAAAATCAGATAATTAATTGATTTTTCATAGAATTAAAAAAAACCTCTTATCGTAACTTGTTTTTAGCTACGTTAAATTTCAGTTGATTTAACAGTGCAAAAATGAAAACATTGTTTTTCAATCATAATTTTCATTATTTCCGTAAGCTAAAATTAAAAAAAAAAAAATCATCAGGAGTTTATTTAATGTTTTTTTCTTTCGAATGGAAATAATTTTTCAAGAAAATATTAATTTTTCTACAAGTTTCATTGTGTTAAATATGGGGGGGGGGGGGCGTTAAATTTCACAGGGTAAAATTGGTGGTACCTATTATTTACGGACTGGCAAACGGAGCCTAAAATTCGTTTTTGACAAAATGACTTTAGCCCCCCCCCAGAAAATAATTTACCAAAAATCAGGAAATTATCGGATTTTAATGAAATTTTCAGTGTTTATGTATAAATGAATGATCTTTATAATGCATTATTTATTTTATTTCAAAACTTTCTAATTTTTTTCAGGTTACTTAATTTTGACCCCCCTTATGTTGGGGGCGTAAATTGTTTTGCGAGTTGGTCATTTTCGATACTAATTACAGTATAAATAAAGAGATAAAAGACCGAAGTTATAAATAGAAACAAAAATTTTTTTTACGGTTGCTGTTCTATGAGAAAATAAGTACCGAACATCGAAAAATAAAATGTAAAAAATAATAAATAATTAATTTTTTGGAGATTTCTTTTTTACTCATTTCAATAATTATTTAATTGGCTATTATTTTATAAAAGAAAAAAAATCATACATCGATGTTTTTTCTGCTTAAAAAGGGGAGGGGTTACATTTTCAATCGAGTTTTTCTTCAAAACTTATTACTTTTGGCGCCTAAAATAAGGTTTGCATTAAGTATATATTTATTTTTAGGATCTAAAAATATAAGATTTTAAACTTAACATCGGGATTTTCATATTTTAAATGAATTTTATATATTAATTTTTCATAGCAAAAATACTAAATTAAAGTTTTGAAATAAAATAACTGATGCATTATAAAACTCATTAATTGTTAAATCAATGCTGAAAATTTCATTAAAATCGGATAATTACTTGATTTTTGGTAATTTTTTTTTTTTGCAATCGCGAATGTTACGGCAAAATTGTAAACAAGCACTTAAAATCATCGAAAACGAGGCTAAATGGCGGATCGAGTCTAAATTGACCAAAAACAAATGTTTTAAAATCTTTTAAAAATAAACTGCATATGTAATGATATTTTTCTTTTTTAATGATGGTCAGTATGTTACTACTTATCGATTTAGACAAAGTTTGACCTTAAATAATAGATTTAATTATTTTTAATTCGCTTTTAAAACTCCTAGCAGACAAAATTATTGCTACGACCTACTATTATTCAAACTCTTATCTTTATAGAAAAAAAAAAGTAAAAATCGTTTTTTTTTTCCGGTTCATATTTCATAAAAAAAATAGACTTATTAAAAAAAATTCCCCTAAAATATTTTAGGAAAAAACTATTTCAGACATATTTACATCCAAAGGTAAACATTTATGGAAATTTTCGTGAAAATCGGACCATTAATTGATTTTTCATAGAATTAAAAAAAAAATCCTCTTGTAACTTGTTTTTGGCTACGTTAAATTTCAGTTGATTTAACGGTGCAAAAATGAAAACATTGTTTTTTTAATCATAATTCGCATTATTTCCATAAGCTGAATTAAAAAAAAATCATCAGTTGTTTGTTTAATGTTTCTTCTTTCGAATGGAAAAAAATCAAGATAATGTTAATTTTTATGCAAATTTCATTGCGTTAAATATAAGGTGGGGGTAAATTTTACAGGGAAAATTGGTGGTACCTACTCTTTAGTTTCTATATTCAACAGCTTCATCACGATAGACGGCATGTCGTAAATTATCGACCGTTAAATAATAATGAATAAAGGAATAAGCAAGCCCAGTTTAGTCTACATAGCTTAGATATGATAGTTTCTTTTTAAATATTTTAATTAGTTTCCCTTAAGTACATGTTACTGAGTGGCAGTTTTTACTTCTTACGACATGCATCTCAGAACGTTTGACGGCACTTATTTAATTCGGTGTCTTCCATGTGTCGTTGCAAGCCGAATGTCTCCTAAAAATGTTCACAAAACGTTAAAAAAGGAGAAAACTGGTGTGTATTCAAAAGGGTTTAAACCCAATTTTTGTCATCATTTACTAAGTAAAAAGATATTTTTGTAAAGTTTTTATTTCTGATAAATTTCAATGTCAATATATGTAAAAGTTTAAATGTTAAAGCTTTGTTCACTCGTTTAGAAAGTTTTTGTTAAAAAAAGCTTTGTTCACTCGTTTAGAAAGTTTTTGTTAAAACTTAATTTGATGGTTATATTTACATGGTAAGGGTATTTACCATGCATCCCACGTATTTATATTTACATGGTAAGTATTTTCTGAAAAGAAAAATATTTTAAGTTTAGTGTGTATAACTACAGGTTAAATATCTTTGAAAAGTTAGGCTCAATTGCTTTTAATGTTTAAAACCAGTTGCAGTTCGCCCTATCGTTATTAACTTTCTTTTAAAGGTGTTATTATTCTAATACTAACAATTTTTCTTAATTTTGACATTTTTAGTACTTATAAAAAAACAAACAATTTCAGGCCTAATGATATTAGTCAATTTCGTCATAATACATCGTATAAGTTATAAAAAATGGTACGTATTTGTTGCCAAACTCACTGTACGACAGCACCCTAATTCTTTAATAATAATATAATAAGAATTATTTAATAATAATAATAATATAATAAATATTGTAAATTGTCAGTTATTTAAATTTGTTTCCTTAAGAACCGAGCCTAAACTCACATTTAAAAAAATTATAACTATGAAGTAAATTGCGTTAAAAAGAGCACATATTCAAGAGAAAAAAATTTCCTGCAAACATGCGTCATTTTAACAAAGATTTTAAATTATAAAATAAATTATAATCAATTTTTTATGTGATTAAAAAAAATCCTTTTCCTTTATAATACATAAAAAAATTACGACAAATTTTATTAAGCCCCCCCCCCCCCGGGATTTGGCGGACAGGTGTAAAAAGAAAAAGGTGAAATTTTGGCTATTTCTAAAAAGAAAAATCTTGCAATTTTTCAATGTTTGAAAAGTTATTGCAAGATTTTTGAATGAATTTTTGAGCTTAAGTATTATTTTTTATAAAATTTGGTTCTTTTTTTTTTCTTTCGGAAATTTTCAAGAATAATAAAGATTAAAAAAATTAAATGTCCCAAATTTTTGACATGAATCATTTCATCGTAATTAATTTTCGACGAGTTTTTCTTTAATTTTAGTTGATTTTTATTGCATCGTTCAGATTGTTTTTTAAAATTCTACGACTGTTAATTTAAACTCCAGACGACATTTTACATTCACGAACGAACTAAAACCAATGAATTTATCTCGGCTGTCCACTAATCCCATCTTAATTGTGGTCCCGAATGTCTAAATTAAAATTAATTTCACTATTTTTATAAACTTCAAGATGAAAATATTTCACTTGTTTTTATAAACTTCAAGATCAATATCGTGTGATAGATTCGTCCTGGATTTCTGCCCTTAACGGATATGAAACTTGCTTTTTTTTTCTTGTCGGTTACTGGCATAAAAATGTACCGCTTTAAAAATTTACCGTGGCGATCCTTCTCTTTTGAAATATTTTTTTTTTTTTTTTTTTTGAATACTTGTGCCAGGGTTACCGGGCAGGGTTAGGGCTAAAAATTCAATTGAAAAAAAAAAAAAATTGCAATAGTTTAAATTTATTTATATTATATCATTTCTTATTTGTATTTTATCGGGGCGTGGCATTTTAAATTTTAAAAAGACAAACAAAACTGTCTAGATTACACTGGGGAACACGATTTTGGTTGAGTTGGATATGACACTTGTTTTTGACTTCTGACTTGAAAAAAAAAATGATCCCAGTTTTTCCATATCACATCAACTTTTTGATTTATACGATACCCTCGATTTTCATCAAAAACCATAGAAATACAGTAGATACCACCAAAATAGGTCACGTGATCAGTTTAGGCCATATTGAAGGAAGAAACGTAAATATTTTTGAACTTTTTTTTTTTTTTTTTTTTTTTAAATCTTGCAAAAAAGAAATAACGAACATGAAGAGTTGTTATAAAGAAAAACAGTTAATTCAAAGATCAAATTATCCGATTGGGGAAAAATTACTCACAGTTATCTTGAAAAATAAGTAAAACAGTCCGTTTTTTTTTTTTTTTACAACACGGTCAATTTCTTTATTGGTATTTTTTTATTTTTTTTTAGCAGAATTCTTTTATTAAAAAGCTCTCGCATCAAAACTTAAATGTTCTGATATAATTATTCCGACTCTTATCTTTGTAGAATTTTTTTTTTCATATTTCATAAAATAGGGGGGGTAGACCTTGTAAAAAAATATTTCCCCAATATATTTTAGGAAAAAACTATTTCAGATATATTTACATCAAAAGGTAAGTAATTATGGGAATTTTTGTGAAAATCGGACCATTAATTGATTATTCATAGAATTTTTAAAAAAGCCTCTAGTCATAACTTGTTTTTGGCAATGCTAAATTTCAATTGATTTAAAGGTGCGAAAATGTAGACATTGTTTTTTGTTCATAATTTTCATTATTTCTGTAAGCTGAAAAAATAAAATCAAAAAAATCATCAGGAGTTTTTTTTAATGTCACTTATTTCGAATGGGCAAAAGAATTTCAAGGTAATATTAACCTTTATGCAAGTTTCATTGTGTTAAATAGGGGGGGGGGTGTAAATTTCACAGGGAAAATTGGTGGTACCTAAAATACAGTTACTAACAAATATGATTTAAATATTCATATATAATGGGAAATGAGCAACACAATTTTTGTTGAGTTATATCTAACACTTGTTTTTGAATAACTTTTGGACTCTGAATCCAAAAATTACCCCAGTTTTTCTCTATTACATCAACTTATTTGAGTAACAGGATACTCTCGCTGGGTCTCAAAAAACATTAAAATACTGCATGTAACAATTTTAAGCTTATTTTATAGAATGTTATAAAAATTTTCAATGGAAAATAATAAAAAATTGCTTAACTATAATGTTTGTACAAATCCATCTTGTTCATACAAAGGATATTGTTACTGTAAGTGAAATTGTGTGCAAGTAGTTAAGGGGTAATTCTATGTCAAATCATCCAGAAAAAAGTAAAATTGTCACCCACCCCCTTCACATTTTTTCCAGGTGTGGACTATGTTAATGTTAGACAATCCCCAAAATTTGAGCTTCCAATTCCAAAAATTGGTGGAGTTATGTTGATTTTTAGCTCTCCAAATTTGGTGGGGTTTGCGAAAAATGGCGACTTTTTGTAATTTAATCTGTAAAATGAGTTCTAGAGCTTCCCTACTACTAAAAATTGGTTTATAAAAGCATTTTTGCCCAAGGGATCCAAAAATGTTATCAAAGTCTTAAAGTCAACCAATTTTAAGTTATTGATGATTTTTGATTTTTTTCATAGCAAGCTCAATATACCAATGTGGCACTGCATCTATGACAAAATTTTTTTTTCTATTATCATTTCACATATATTGAACATTATTTGTACCAAAAGGATTGTTTGATTTTGTAGTAGTGTCATAGCATTATTAAAAGAAGGAATCTGGGACGAATCTCCTAACATAGCACCCAACTGAGCTAAACCAGGCCATTAAATCAGTGACTAATAAAATTCTTTAAAAGTGTTTCCTCTTCTGCTTTGCTGTTATTTTTAACTTAACGATTACTTAAAACGTTTCTATTTTGCATGAACTGACCATAAAAAAAGGTAACATAAGATTGGTAAAAATTTACTTTTACATTATTAAGTGCCGGTTTAGCTCAGACTAGGAACCACAAGGTTCTGGGTTCGATACTGGCCCTCGCCAACTCAATGAAGGAGTAGCACGGGGATCTGTGCGGTAAAGTAAGGAGCTGATGGTAAGTGTGGTGCTCCACCTCAGATGCCAAAACAATCTCCTTGGTCTAGTGCTGGTGAAGAGGGGATAGACTCCCTCACTATCTGATACCAACTTTAGGCCACCCGATGACCTTACTTACATTATTATTACAACCTACTTTAAATCCAAACTAGCAGAAACAATTTTAGTTTCAAATAATTCAGTTAGTAGCTGTGCTACTCATGTGCTGAGTTATCGGTGACTGGTAAGGGCCCGTAACCTTGCGATTCCCAGGCAGATGCTCAACCGGACCCTAAAGTAATAATAATCTTTAACTTCTAGTCTATATTCTGCAAAAAAATCTATCCCAAACAGATTTAAAATAAGACCCCTTCCCGATTCTATGTCATTAATTTAGTTTGTGTGTTTTTAAAATTTTTATTACGGGAACTCATAAATATATGCACCCTCTTGGTTCAAATATTTAAGTTTTAATGTAATAAGATATTTAAATTAGAAAGGCTAATTGAAATTAAATAAGAATGCAGATCAAAGTATTGGAAACAGAGGGGGGTATAATAAAAAATAGAACAACTGAAACTTACTCTTCCATTACTCCTGTCTTTCATTGCTAAATTATCCTAATTTAACTATTTAGTTAAAATAGGAAGTAAAGAATAAAATCATAATTATTTCTTCTTGTTAATGGATTTCTTTTTCAGATTTATCTCTGAGATTTTTGCTCATATTCATTAAGATAAAACCAAACAATTAGAAAGCAATGATACTAAGCACATTTATTAAAATCAAATCTTTAATATCAATATGCAAATTAGCCTTCCTGTTCACACTGTAAACCTCTATTTTGTTGTATATATGAATACAATTGCATGTTATTAGTATGTAGATATGGTCAACAGTATTAATAATGTAAAACAATTTTATTAATAATTAAGGTTTAAATAAAAATAAAATCATGGAGAATGTGACGTAAATAACAAAGGAATTGTTACTTTAGTGATATAGTTTCAGTTAGACAGACGAACACACAATCTCCATTATGATAAGAAAGCTATTTAATGTTTTTGTAGAATATCAGTTTATAATATCTTTCAGCTGCTGTTTTGTTCCCATAATAGAACGACAGCATTTGCCGTGGACAATGGCCAGTGACGTGTTGCATTAGCCACTCCACTTCACAAGGTCTGTTTCTTAGCCGAGATGCCTTTCTACGAGGGTGAGTCAAAGAGTAATGCCATTTTGTTTACGACAGGTATAATTACCAACACAGGAACATGTATCATATATCAAAATAAAGCTGGTTCTCTGTGGATCACACCCCTCCACATAATCACCATTTCTCTTGATAGCAATGTTCCACCTTTGAATGAGAGCATGTATCCCTGCCCCGTAAAATTCTGTTGACTGTTCTTTGAGCCACTTCTTCACTACAGATTTCACTTCCTCGTCACTGGAATAATGTTTGCCTTCAGACTATCATCTCTTTGGCCCCATGAAAGAGAGGCAAACATTATTCCATTATTTATTTGACTCACCCTTGTACCTATATTCTGAAGTAGAGTGGTCCTACATGGGTTGATAAAATTAAAAATTTTGACTTTGACCAATGCCACAACATACATGTGTATCAAAGACACAATACCTGGCCAGTTTATATTTCAAGTGGCTGATTACAAGTCCAAATGAAAGATAAAGGACAACTTATTGTCAATAGTGTTTTATTTTTTGTTAATTTAACTATGAAGAGGTATAAAAACATTTTACTTTATTTTCAAAACTTTGTTCACTACAGTTTTGTTTGTCACTTAGAATTATTTTCAATTATCCCCACAACTTAAATCACTCAAGGGTTAACATGTTGTAATATCCTTGTTGTTATTTGTTGGAGAAAAATTTCTTGTAACATACTGATTCATTTTAATGTAAAGTGTTTAATAAAGATTTGACTATAAACAAAGCTAAGAATGATAATATAATATACGTTTATTTTAAGAATAGTCTCTTTTTATTGTTTACATTTTTGAAACCATCTTGATTTACCATGTTAGAAAATGTATTCGTTTAATGTAACAATAAATGCTAAAAATTGAATATTTACAATTGTCCGTATTACAATTTCTTTTTTTGGGGGGGAGGGGGGTTATAATAGTGTTTTATTTATTTATTTTTTCTAAAGCTCTTTTAAACGACAAATTTAAATTCAGTTCAATTAAATTCTTGTTGGAGAATTTATCAGTTTAATTTATTTCCTTTTTTAACCCCGAAAAGTAACAAAGAAGCTAATGACTAAAATGAAAATATTAATTAAAAAAAGTTGAGTTTTCGTTAAATGCTTTTGTTTGATTTGTTATTTAATTCGCGGTAAAAAATAATTCTATGTATGAAAACACATACAAATTACATATTTAGAAAGATTATTTTCTTTTCTTTCTAACCAAATGAATATTTTTTTTAGATAGGACCAGAAATATGAGATAAATAAGATTTGATTTTTTTGTTAAAATTTAGTCTGAAAAAAATCATACTTCGAAATCTGTCTGAAGCAAAATATTTTTTTAACTCGCTGTAAAAAATAATTCAATGGATAAAAGCACAAACAAATTACTTATTAAGAAAGTTTTTCTTTTCTTTCAAACCAAATAAATATTTTAAAGATTAGACCATAAATAGGTGAGAGATTCCGAGCTGAACGGCTTAGACTGCGATTTTATTCACTAAAACTAAACTGCTGGAGTCACTATAATAGAAAGCTGGCAGCAAACAATATTTTATTAGCAGCAGCAGCTGATATATGGACAGTTCTGCAAATCGGTTGATTTTGGTTTAATTAATTAATTATATCCCTTAATCAGTAAAAATCAATGACCAAATTTGCCGTGTTTCTTAGTTAGAAGGATATTAAGGTGTATGCAAGATTTCGAATCTGAGTGACCTCCCGTTTCAGAGTTATACATTGACATGTACATACCAAACTTCCTTTTATATATTTATTATATATATATATATATATAGATAGATGATATGGCTGTGTGGAGGACCTCTCTGGCGTGATAACTGATAGGGATGGTTAGAGAGAGAGAGTCATGGATATCCATACTGTCAGTATTTTGTTCTAAAATAGATAACCCAATATAGTTGAACCTCGGTTCTCGAATATAATTCATTCCAAAATTATGTTTGAGAACTGATTTGTTCAAAAACTGAAATAATATTTCTGATAAGAAATAGTGTAAAGTGGATTTATTCATTTTTGACCATCAGATGTGTTAGGATAACTGAGTTATCCACCCTTAATAAATTGCCTGTTTGGAGAAGATTAACTGTGGTACTAGTCAATAATTTGCATTGACCAATCAACAGCCACCTTAAGGAAGCCAGTTAGAGAGAGCTGCCTATTTAGGCTCAGTGTTTGGAAGACCATGAAAGTTGACACTTGGATCGAGGAATCTATGCCAGAAGGAACAAGATGAATGCACAAAAACAATATCGGACTCTTGTTGAAGATCGCGACAGATGCTAACCAATACCAATCGACTGTCTTCGGTTTGCCTGGCAGTCATTTGTGCAACTTCCACTTGTATTCGCTTGACTTTTGTTTTTAAAGTCCGAAAATTTGTTTGATAACTGAGGCCTTTTTTCTACTCAAATTTTTTGTTTGAACTCAGAATTGTTTGAGTTGAGGATCATTTGAGAACCGAGATTCCACTATTTAAAACTATATTTGTTTTTGTTTTGTCTGAATTTGTTTTTAAATTCTAAAAATACAATATGAAGTTTTCATGAATTTTATATCTTTTCTTTTTTTTTCTTTTTTTTCAAAAATTTTCATTGAAGGTATTGGAATTTAATGTAGTGAAGAACAACAATGCCTAAAAAGGAGAAGCTGCCCCCTGGGTGGCTGAAACAAGAATCCAAATCATATCCAGGGAAATTTTATTATTTCCATAAAGCCACTAGAAGAACAACATGGCTATTGCCAACTGATGAAGAGGTATTTTACATTTTTTAATCGTAATGGTTTCTAATACCTTTGCAGTGTTTAAATATACGCTCCTACATTTGGGGTGCTGGTAGGTGTCGTCAGTGATGTAGTATGCATGGGTCACTGTGAAGTTTCAGGTCTTTCAACATTATACTCCCCTCACCAAGCTGACCCTATCAGAGATGATCAAACTGTGATCCACCTACTAACTAAACATATATACATAAGTTTATGATGCTTTATGTCCTGACATTGGTAAGACCAGTGACATTAAACAGCACCTAGTGGTCAGGTTCCAGTTTTGGAGCTCTGGTGAGTACCCCTTCATTGCCATTACTTCCAGATCAGCTCTGACCCAGAGTGGAAGTACCTGTTAGGGCCTATGGGTTAAATAGATCTGTTTTGAAAATTACAAGTATTAAATAGTAATATTCAAACTATATAACTGTGTAAACAAATTATTATTAAATAGTTATAGTTACTTGAAACCATATAGTTTTGTATGAATTATTAGTATTAGATAGGAATATTTGATATTATATAACTATGTGCAAATAAATGATTAGATAAATAAGTGCAGTTGTAAAATATAATATATATATATATGTGTGTGTGTGTGTGTGTGTGTGTAATGAAACATTGTCCTGTCAGCACAACTTAGAATACACTGACTGTATCCCCTGCAGAGGGGTAAGATCCCATCAAAAAGAGTGTTCTGGGTATGACACTAAGCTGGTGGAGAGGCTCCAATTCTGGAGCTATGGGGTATGTGGAGTACTCCTTTATTGCCATTACTCCCAGGTCCACACTGACTTGGAGTGGTAGTACCTGTTAGGGTCCCATCTATAGGTCAAATAGATTTGTTTGAAAATTATTAGTACTGAATAGGAATACTTGAAACTATACAACTGTGCATTAGGAAAACTTTGTATCATACAATTGTGCGCAAAAAATCTAAGAAGAAAAAAACTACACACTAAATGTACAATGTACACAACTTCCTAACCTCTAGGCATAAAAGAACCTAGATGTTTGACATGCTTTTAAAATCATCAATCATTTATATATGTATTTACCCAACCCCTCCGCATGAGTAGGATATGACTCATGGTCAATTTCTTAAGCAGAGTTTAACAAGTTTGAATTCAGAGGTTTCCTTCTCTTAGATTGGTTGCCATACCTAGGTTAAAGTGCCCAGTCTGCCCTATTAATTATGCATGGCTGGAAGAATAGTTGGACTTGTACCTTTCCAAGGGTATTAGCACTATGTGAAACATAAATAGCCATGTCTGGGATTAAACACTTCTTGCTATGTCCTTTTCCTATGATGATAACTATTACGCCACACACCTCCACAATCAATCATATGTATTTGACTAAAGCGGCTACCTAGTGTCGCCTGGGTAGTCTCGCATATCTATTATTACTGAATTGCGTGTTGGATCCTTGCAGGATGCCCCATTAAAATTTTATTTTTTAATTATCTTCAGGAATATAAATCAAATCTTTATTTTTGCTCAAAAAGCAAGAACTGGTGATATTTATTGTGTGTGTGTATATATATATATATATATATATATATATATTTACTTTGTTGTTAATTGGTTTATTTTTATAGTTTCATCTGGACATACATACCAACTGCCCTTTTTATATATAATATATATATATATATATATATATATATATATAGAAGTGGCCACCCCGCATCTCCTGTGTGTAGCAAAAAAAAAAACAAAAAAAACGTGGCATAATGGTTAGCAAGTTAATCTTGCAGATCCAATATTATTTTATATATTTTTAGATATGTTTGTAAATATAAATCAAATCTTCATAATTTTTGTACAAAGAGCAAGAACCGGTGATATTTAATATGTATATATATTTACTTTGTTGTTAATTGTTTTTTTATTTTTGTAGTTTCATCTGGACAAATGCACAACTGCCCTTTATATATGTATAGATAGATATAGATAATATCTATCTATATCTATCTATACATATATAAAGGGCAGTTGTGCATTTGTCCAGATGAAACTACAAAAATAAAACAATTTATTAGAAGATAGATTATCACTTGTGTTTATGAACCAGATTTTTGATAGTTGTATATTCAGCATGATAACAAAAAAACAAAAAGATTCTTTTGAATTTTCTTAGTGTACGTTTTAAGACTTACCATTTCCATTATCAGTGGAAATTTATTACATTATTTTAATTTTTTTATAGCC
This sequence comes from Doryteuthis pealeii, assembly GCA_023376005.1. Classification (NCBI taxonomy): domain Eukaryota; kingdom Metazoa; phylum Mollusca; class Cephalopoda; order Myopsida; family Loliginidae; genus Doryteuthis; species Doryteuthis pealeii. Next base: position 25,257,549 of record CM042165.1, read on the forward strand.
ATTCCAGATTAGAAAGAAGGAAAGCAAGGAATCCAAGTCCACAGATGCTGGTACGAGTGAACCTTCTACAAAACCATCACGGAAGTCTCTCAGTGTTAAAGAGAAACAAGAGTCGATGGTTCCTCGAGCAGTACGACAGGCCTGTACGCCGAGTTCCTCTGCTAGTAGACCCAAAAAGATTCTAAATGTTTCTGTACTGAATCGGAACAATTGTTGTCTTGTTGCTGATTATTCATCATGTTCAGATGGTGAGGATGAAGGGGGTAAGACAAAAAAGAAAAAAGAAAAAGATGAGAATGAGAACAAGATCAAGAAAACTAGTACGGTTCTTCCTGCGATCACCGAGAGAAATAAAGTGCAGATAAAATGGAAGCCAGTTGGACCAAAGATTCTGCAACCTTCATCGAAACTTGTGCCGAAGGAAGAACCAAAGACCGATTCCAAAGACACGAATCCTTTGAAAAAAACTTCTAAAACTGGCAAGAAAAAAACAAAATCAAAATCCCCAAAATCCAGCCAACAGCCCCCAAAGATCTCAGCCCCTTCTAAGTCATCATCCGAAAGTCTCCAGTCAGAAAATTTATCCCATAAAGTGCCTGTGAATAAAAAAAATACCAATAAAGTTTCCACGAAACCTGTGAAAGATGCTGTCAAGGATGTTAAAAAAGAACCAGTGACCAAAGAGAAATCCGTAGAATCCCCCAAAAAGTCTAGTCCCAAAAAACGTGTGATAAAAAAAGCCAAAAGAAGAAGCAAATCTGCTCAGGATTCTTCTAACTTGAGCAATGACTTTGATCCAAATAAGCAAAACAATTCTTATCCAAATGTGCCATTGGTTCCATCAGAACACTTGCTGCCATTTCTCCACAAGAAATCCAGAATTCAAGCTTTGTGGAAAATGACACATCTTTTAGTAATCAGAACATCTCTACATCCAATGCCTTTTATGACAGTTATCTTCTGGGTCTGGAGGGTAAGTTCTTTTATTTTATTATTTTATCAATTTAAATTTATTTTATCAATTTACCTGCATAGTACTACTATTTATCAATTATAGATTTATTTGGTTTGGAAGGCTATCACAATGCAAGTGTAAAGAAAAATAAGGTAACTATGGTGTAGTCTGTTAACCTTTAATTTTTTTTATTTTTAAAAATTCTTAATATTTCGAGATAAAAATCTCATCTACAGAAGATCTCCGAAACTGAAGTCGTTGCTAGTGGCTGTCCAGTTTCGGAGATCTTCTGTAAATTAAATTTTATATCGAAATATTAAGAATTTTTAAAAATAAAAAAATTAAAGGTTAACAGACAACATCATAGTTAACTTATTTTTCGTTACACTTGCATTGTGATAGCCTTCAAAACCAACCACCAAACCAATATAAACACAATGCTCCAAGCGAATTATAAAACCCTTTTATAGATTTATTTATTTTATAAATTATCAATTTATTTATTTTATCATTTTTTTATTAATTTAAATATTATTTTATCAATTTATCATTTCATCTGTATAGTACTACAAAACATTTAAAAAAAATGTTTTTCTTAATTTATATCAGTTAATTTAAGAATGTTTTATTGATTTTCAGTGAATGTTTTCATTTTGCTTATGGAGTTAGCCTGATTCTAAAATTGTATGATATGTTGCCAACACACATGTATACCAGTTCTGTTCTGTTTTTACAAAACATTTAGTTGTTCAATATTTTGAATGCAACTTTTGGTTAATTTTTTTTTTTTCTTTTGTCACTTCAGATGTCAGTCAACCCATGGAAGTTGATATATATCCAGACAGTGATATGTTTAATGATGTAAGTTTCCTTTTCCTCAAGACTTCTCTGCTAATTTCTAGGTTTATATATGATATCGGTAGTAGTTTGGCTAGCATTTCTTGCCTTTTATTGCAATTTCTCAGACTTTTTGATAAAAATTGACACTACTAAATGTAATAAATTCAAGTTAATTTTGTTGGGTAATTCCATGTCACATCATCCAGAAAAAAGAAAAAAATGTCACCCATACCCTTCAATTTTTCTGCACTATTTTTATGGTACAAATAATGTTCAATATATGTAAAATAATAATTAAAAAAATGATTTTGTCATAGATATAATGCCAGATCAGGTTTTTCCCACCTTGCTATGAAAAAATCAGAAATCATTAATAACTTAAAATTGGTTAATTTTGAGACTTTTTTGTTGCATTTTTGGATTCCTCATGCCAAAAAGCTTTTCTAAACCAATTTTTAGGTGCAGGGAAGCTCTAGAACTCATTTTACAGATAAAAATAGATTACAAAAATTGGAAAGCTAAAAATTGACATAACTTTGCCAGTATTTGGAATGAGAAGCTCAAATTTTGGTGATTTGTCTTACTTTAACATAGTTCACACCTTGATTAAATTTCAGAAAGATTGAAGGGTATGGGTGACATGGCCTGGATGATTTAACATGGTATTACCCATTTAGTGTATGAGGGTGGATCAATAAACTTATAGCCTGACATTGTTATTAATTGAATTTTCAGATCAAGTATCCAATAAGGCACCCCAAATCATCAACTTAATAAAAGCTTCACATTTTAACTCGTCACCGGTAACTTTCGCTTCCAAATTTTTGTAAACAAATGATTTTAATTGGAAGTTTATGGAGATGTTGAACTTACGATAGATTAAATAAATAGATGGTTGGTACATGTAATCAAATCAAAATTCAATAGCAAAATTTTTTTTAAACAAATACTTTTTAATCAGAAGTTTATGACTATTTTTCAACACTTACGATAAATTAAAAAAAGACGAAAGACATTTTTATACTAAAATAGTTTTTACTTAATCAGAAGAGAAATGCAATTATGTTTATTTAAATAAAAATACAGTTTTTATTTGCAAAATATTTTTTAAGTTTATTTAAATAAAAGGATGCTGTTCAGAAATAGTATCACAAAATTTGTAAAATTTGTTTTTGTCAGATACAATATAAGTTTAAAAAATCACTTCGTTTATTTTCAAATATTTGAAAGTCGAAGTTACCGGTGATGTGTTAAAATATGAACCTTTCATTAAGTTGATGATTTGGGGTGCCTATTGGATACTTGGTCTGAATTTTCTATCTGAAAATTTCAATCTATGTGATGAATGTTTGTCACTGCATTGAGTGTATTGAGAACTGGAAATAAAAAAAGAAATGCTGTATGCAAAATAATAGAAAAGCTGAAACAGCCATAAAGTAGTTGTTTCAAAAGAAACAATTAATGGAAAAATTAAAATTAAAAACATACCAAAATGGCATTAAGATCCATCCGTCACAGTGTTAGAGTGAAGTATTTGTCTCTATTCATGAAAGTGTTATTGTGTCAAAAAAATTTTAAAATTTTCTTTCTTCTAATCAAATGTTTTTCTTTTTCAGATTGTAAAACTGAGGAAAGACATGAGTAGTGAGCGTTTTAACACGGTAAATTTCTATTTTTTATTTTTTTTATTCATTTAAAAATTTTATGTATTTCAGTCCACCAAAGTTGTAAATGGAGTTTATGAAATTTTTAGTCTTTTTTTCATTTTCTGTTCTGTTTCCGTTTCTGTGATGGCATTTACCTTGGGTCAGTTGACCCGGCTCCATCCAATGAATTCACCCAGGAATAGGAAATTTACAAACGGTCTAAAAACCCTTCATGCATATCTTGGTCACAGATTTTCCACAGATGCAGTGACAAGTACACCAAAAGCTGTTGATTCCTGACTGATAGAAATACCCTTTGGATTTTCACCAGAGCCTCTTTGGCTGGGTTGTGGCCCTAATACTACTGGGTGCCAAACCTGTCTACCTTGGGTGACTCTACCAGGAACTTAAGTCCTCAATGTTATGGCTCTGAAAATGCTAAGTTTACACAGCTTTGCCATGAGGTTGGACTTTAAAAATAATGTGCTTAGATGGCCATTGAGCAAAGAGCTTCTTCCACCCTTTTACAGGTCTTGTTTTTCATTCTGCAGGGTGGCTAGACACCCTCCTCACCAGACAAAATCTGTGGGGGTACCAGTTTAGTCGCTGATGATATGACTATGAAACAGGTAGTACTTTTTCTTTTCTTTGAATGCGTTTTTTTTTTTTTTTTCATTACTAAAGAATCTTCTTATTATATAATTATTATATATTCTATTATATACATTTTATATATATTTATATATATATTTTATACAATAATATACATTATTATATAATGAATATTTCTTATATAAATAATCATACTTTAAGAATCTTCTCTTTACTTGTAGGTTACTGGTGATTTAACAAAAAATTTTGAAATGGATACATCCAATTCACTTGGTCTTACAACACAACCACAAGTAAGATTTATTTTTTTGTTTTTAATCTGTTTATCTAAACCAATCACAAGGTTGACAAAAAAACTAAAGAACAATCTCATATAGTTCTCAAAAAAAAAAAAAATGCCCCCACCCTGGAAAGATAGATGCCTTTATATTGTTAGCCTGAGATGATTTTTTCTAGACTGACCATGCCTTGTCCATGAGGCACAAGCCACAAGCAGCCCAACAGTGAATAATGGAATTCTCTGCCCAATATCTGTGATTATTCTTGTTGGAGTTTAAGCTTCGATCCCATCAGCAGAGTCCCTGAGGCACAAAAATCTAAAACTACGCTGTAACTTCGTATCACATGTCCCAGTGTTTTTCTTTTTTCTTCCCTCACTATTTCAAGCTAACTGTAAATACATTTCAATAGAAATTAATTATACAGGATAGATTACAAGGTAGAGTTATATGGCTTTAGTTATTTTCCCAGATCATAAATAAAAACCCTACAATCTGTTAAGAAACTTTAGTTGGAATGCATTAATTTTCACAGGACTCCTTCAAAGCAAATAGGTGCATCCCAGGATGCACTAAATTGAAAAGCTATCAGCATCACTACATCAGCAGTGTCACCAAGATTACATATATACATAATCAATCTCCGCTGTTTGAAGGAGGGGGAGTCCCTGTGACATAGTGGCTAACGTGCTGTGATATTGTCTTAAGCAACTCAAAATTCTGTTTAAACATCTTTTCTTTTCTAGTGAATGGGTATTTCTATATCTGAAAAGAAAAAAAAACATTGAACAGAATTTTGGGTTATTTCTACTGTGCTGTTAACATTTGAGATCATTTGAACTACAATTATTCAAATTATTAGACTACAAAATAATACCAATTTTTCTGAAACACCCTCTAATGATATAATTTGTTTTGAAACACCCTGTGTGTGTTTGTGTGTGTGTGTGTATGTATATATATATATATATATGTATGTATGTGTGTGTGTGTGTGTGTGTGTAATTTTATAAAAATTAAAAAACAAGTTTCAATGACAGGTGATGCTTATTAAGCAGACACTACAGCATTTCGTTTGTCAAACATTCATCGGGGCCATTGTCTATTTAAAGTATGCAAACCTCTGCTTTTAGTATGTGGCTTTTCTGTTGATACTCAAATATGAGAAAAAGACATAATTTAAAACCTCACGTAATGTTGGTGTTCCCTTTCAAATCAATATAATTTTGTTCGAAAACTGTTGGAAACAATTTTTGTGAATGGAAAATACCTTATTTGATTGTGTATTAAAAAAAATCTTTCCTATATATATATATATATATATTCTTCTAGTTTAGTTTTAATTCAATGCTTTTTTTTTCTCTTTTTTCAGGTGACATATGTGGTTCTTGACACTAATACCTTATTGAATTCTGGTGATTTAGTTGTGATAAAAAATATCTGTGATGGAAAATATACAGGTAAATGACTTAGTGATTCATTTTTCCCCATTTCAATCAAAAGAAAGATGCTTTTTTCTATTTTAATGATAACCTTTTTAAGTAAAAAGAAAAACATTGCATATAGATTAATGTAAATGAATATGAAAAATTGTTTTAGCTGTTGGATTCTTTTTAAAAGTTCCAAAATGGTTTGCCCAATAGTGACTCAATTCCCTCCTATTTGTTTTTTTTTTCTCCCAGCCGTGGGTCATTTACCATATATCATAATTCCATGGGTGGTGATGCAAGAACTAGATGTCTTAAAGTCAAGAAAAACACAGGTGAGTGGAATATTGGAAAATTTAAGATTTGGAATTTGTAGAAATCTAAGTCAATAGACACCATTATTTTACTCATTTAATAAAAAATATATGCAATTGGTATGAAGATGTATGAGATGTATCATGGTAGAAGATGTATGAGATGTATCATGAGATGTATGAGATGTATCATGATAGAGATGTATGAGATGTATCATGATACGAGATGTATGAGAAATTACTCTTGTTCTACCTAGGTTTTCAAGGAATACAACAGACTTTCTACTACTGAGATTATACCCTTTTCTACCATTGGATTTACCAATAGAACTAAATGGCGACAAGAATCATAATGATTGAATTATTCAGTTTACTATAAAATTGCAAGAGAAATAAGAGTTGTAGTACCCATTAGAGTCCCATCTATGGCATATAGGTGCTAGAAAACAGTGACTGAAGGTCAACCACCATTTTATCAATACACAGAGTTTTCTTATAATTTATTGATACACATGAAGTTGATGAAATTATTTCTACCAATTTGTTGATACACATGAAGTCAACGAAAAATCTAGTACTAAAATTATTTCTACCAATTTAGTGTTCTGGGTATGACAAGAAACTGCATCTGGTGCTTTGGAGTACGTGGAGTACCCCTTCATTGCCATTACTTCCAGGTTCACTCTGACTTGGAGTGGTAGTACCTGTTAGGGTCCCATCTAGGAATCAAATAGATCTGTTTACAAGTTAATGAAAAATTTTTCATCCAGTTTATTAATCCACATTTTCTTCTAATTTATTGATATACATTAAGTTAATGAAAATTTTGTTTTATTTGTTTAAAAAACGTCTTCGGCATAAGATAACCTAACAGGGGTTCACATGCCGTAAAATCAAACCAAACCCATCTATAGGCCAAATAGATCGATTTGAAAATTATTTGTATTAGATAGGAATTCTTTATACTATATATCTATGTGTAAATGATTACAGACAAATAAAAAAGTGCAATGTATCATTGAAAATATAACTGTAGTTACAATCCCACATAAGGATTGGATATAATGTTAAACAAATAAAGCAAACATTATACCTGGTTTCTTTGGAACCCTGTGTCCAGTGACTTAAGCGTCTTGACTGGTAACACATATAATATTAGTGTGAATCCCAGGGGGTCACCCTCCAGGTAACACCTGCCCCCTCGTCTAAAAGGGGCAGGGCTAGGTTTATTGCCCTGTGCCTGAGGCCTCAAAAGATGTTTGCCAAGAGGATACACACAATTTTTACACTGGCCATCACATGAGTTTTGGTTTGTGCATGACTCCCTGCAATGATCAGACTTTATGTTCATCTTCTATGGTGGGAGATCAGAAAATAACTTTTTACTGGAGTATTATTTTTATTGTTGTGAATATTCTTGTTTTTCAGAAACCTGGTATTGCAGAAAGGGCACAAAGAGCAATTGTCTTTCTTTCCTCATATTTCACAAAAAAGCATCCCCGAGTAATTGGACAAACTCTAAAAGAAGTAAGTAGTATCATTTGTTACAATTTCATTATAATTTGTTTATAAAAAAAAGGTTCTGTCACAGCTTGAGCTGCTTCAGTCATGTGATATACACACCGCAAATGAACATGTACCAAAATATTACAAAACTGATCAGTATTCAGCTGTGTTGCACATTGAATCTGTTCTGAGAATCCTGAGTTGGTAGGTGATTTATATAGCAGGTTGGGCTATTCCACAATGTACCTTGGTCAAGCTCATTGCCAGGATTCTGATTGGCTGCTAGTTCTAGTGTGAATAATTTGATCCATATATACCAACACATGACTGTGTTCTGGCAGTTAGTACAGTATCAGTTGAAAGGTAATTAGTCTAAAAGTGACCTCATGTTTTGGGTGTCCTGTTAAATTACATCTAATGGTGAAGTTCCAATTCTAGAGCTCTGGGGAGTGTGGAGTACCCCTTCATCACCATTACTCTCGGTTCCACCCTGACCTGGAGTGGTAGTACCTGTTAGGGTCCCATCTAAGGGTTGAATAGAAAAAAAGTTTAGTTTAAAAACAATGTTGAATACCCAACAAGAATGAATAAAACAAAATATCTTTGGCATAAAATAACCCAAGAAGGGTTGACATGCCATAATATCTAACCAACCAACCAACCCATCTATAGGTTAGATAGAAAAAAATGAGTTTAAAAATTGAGTTTAAAAAAAATGTGAATACCCATTAAGAATGAATAAAACAAAACGTCTTTGGTATAAAATAACCCAACAAGGGTTGACATGTCATAAAATCTAACTTACCAACCAGAGTGACAGTTTTTTTTCTTCATTGTAGGCCGTGCAGCAGAATGAATATCTCATTGCTGAGAATAATGATGACAAAATTATGCAGTGTTGTATGCAGTTGGAAAGCAAATGTAAGTTTTCTTAGTCTTCACAAAGTTTTATATATATATATATATATATATAATATATATAAAAGAAAGATTCTGTATGTCAGTATGCTTGTTTGTACAATGGCAGACATCCTTTTATTCAGGTTTAACTGCATATAGTGTTGAGGTTCCAATTCTGGAGCTCTGAGGAGTGTGGAGTTACCCCTTCATCACCATTACTCCCAGGTCTAGTCTGACCAGGAGTAATGGTGATGAAGGGGGTACTTCAAAATTGAGTTTGAATTTAAAAAAAAAAAAAATGAATATCCATCAAGAATGAATAAAATAAAATGTTGTCGGCATAAGATAACACAACAAGGGTTGAAATGCCATAAAACAACCAACCAACGAATTAACCTTTTATGAAGGAAAATTGGTGAAGACCAGCAAAGACGAAAGTTCAATATAATCCACACTCTATTTTTGTCTGAGAGAAAGTTTAAAAAAACCCAATTTTTTACCCCTCATTTTCCATTAAAAAAGCTAATTAAAAATGTTATATATCAATGATATATTAAAAAATTAATTAAATGATAAATTAATAAATAATATTAAATAATAAAATGATTAAAAAATAGAACACATTAATAAAGGATAAAACCTTATAAAAATCAAATAAGAATAATAAACAACTTAACAAGAATATATGAAGAATAAAAGATAATAAACCAAACAGATTTTTTAATTTTTAATTTTTTTATTAATCTATATATTGATATAGATAAGATTTATTTTTAACTTTTTGAATCCTGGGCAATGTTGGGTAGCTCTGCTAGTAGAAGATGAAATTGTTTTATTTTATTTTTTTTTTTTAAATTTCAGATCCTGACTGCAAAGTTGTCTTGTACAGCAATGATGTCAACCTTTGCAACAAAACCTTAATTAATGGCATTGCTGCTTTTGACAAAACTGTAAGTGGTTATTTTTTTACCTTAAGGCAACCATGATTTTTTTTTTCCCAATTTTCTTATCGGCCCCTGTAATAAATTATCACATAGCTCTATTTAGTTTGTCAATAATGTTTGTGTAGAAGATGGTTTACCTCCGGGAACAAAGTGTGTTCCTACATGCCTGGCATGCTAGAGATTTAAAAACTCAGAAAAAGAAACACTAATAAATTATCACTTAAAATAGCTCTATTTAATTTTCCAAAGTTTGTGTAGAAGAGATTATGGCTTACATCCAGGAATGAAACCTGTTCTTATATGCCTGGCATGCAAGAGAAGTGAAAAGCCATGATTTAAGAGACATGATCTCGGAGACAAGTCAATTGGTGTGATTAGGTTGAGGCGTATGCCAATTTCTCTGGGATCCTCCACACAATAAGGTAATCCTTGACTTTTTCCTCATAAATTCCTACCATAAAATAAACTGAACCCTCATTTTATGTCCGTGTTTTTGTAATAAATGTTTTATTTTTCTTGCACCTGTTATTTTACAATTTCTGAATATATTTTCTTTATTTATTTTAATATTCACTTCAATGTGTATATTCTAAAAGTTTTTATTTTGTGAGAATGGTTAGTTTTAAAATGGGGGCTCGTTTTACAATTTAGCCATAAATTAGGTCCTCCTTTTATGTCCGTAATTTTGTTTTTTCGTCAACGATGATTAAAATCTGACGTTTTTATTTTAGAGTACCAAAGCCAAAAAAAGAAAAAAAATAACAACAAATAAAGAAAATATATTTAGTATTGTAAAATAACTGGTGCAAGAAAAATAAAACATTTATTGCAAAAACATGGACATAAAATGAGGGTTCAGTTTATTTTATGGTAGGAATTTATGAGGAAAAAGTAAGGATTACCCACAATAAAAGAGTACAAGCGATAAAACAACAAAAAAATGAGCCTGTTCAATACATAAATAGGTAACCTTTTAAGCAAGAATAGGTACTGTAAGCAACCTGATATAAAAAAACAAAAAAACTTGATTCAAGATTAAATGACCTGAAAAGGGTTGATATGCCATAAAACAAAATAATTTATTATATCAGATCTGAGTAATGCATTCTCCCAACCAGGGTATGGGATAAGTCTCTTTTTCTTAAGTCTTATCTGGGTAAAACTGTATATTTTCACGTATGAAAAGTATATAAAAATGGAATAAATCTGACAGTATGAGGTATAGAAATAGAAAAGCAATAACACTGGTCTTCATTACAGCATATATTTTGGTTGAATGAATGAATGCCAGTGTTTATAAAGTGTCTTCTACAATTGTCCTCATTTTAATTTTAAAATGATTTCAATTGAATTACAGTTTATAAAACAGATATCTGTTAGCACAATATTTAATATTGTTTTTCTATTTCTATACCTCATTTTCATGTATGTAAAGCTTTTTCACTTTCTCTCTTTTTATCTTTGTTTTTTTTGCAGTCAATTTGTTCTAGCCTTTCAAATTTGAGTGGAATCACAGATGATGATTGTGAGTATCTTTCATCCTTATAATGATTTTTTTTTTTTTGTAACTGAATAAAGATATTTTAGATATTTATAGTAAGTAAAGTAGGCAGAGTGACCTATTGTCAGTATCAACTGGAAAGTGAGGAAGTCTATTCACCTTTTTACTAGTGCTAGACAAGGAAGGTTTTTTTTTTTTTTTTACTGAGCCCACACCTGTCATCTCTCTACTGTTTAACTTAGTCGTTATAGCATTCACCTGAGGTATTAGCCAACATTAAACTTTTTTATGTTCAACCATCATCAGGGTATTGTCAATATGTGATCATGTAACTTCTAAACAAAAACAACAAAAACATTTTAATGTTGGCTAATACTTCAAATCATAATGAAATCATCCTTTTAATAGTTTGTTTTTTCATATTCTATATACTTACTGTCAAATTTATTTTGATTTTCCCTGATATCCTGTCCTTTAAAAAAAAATCCAACTATATATATATATATATATATATCCAATAGACAGGTAAGTTGGGGATGATTCTATTTGGAATCTTTATCTTCCATATTTTTACAATGCATGCAGATGCACACCTATAGATTTATATAAATATTGTTTCAAATCCCTAAAGGAGCTCAATGTATGATAATAAATTAATTATATACAGAGCAATATTTAGACTTCCAATAAGAGAAAAAAATGATGGTCTGTTGAGTTTTTTTCTCTTACTGGAAGTGCGTGTGTATACACACACACACACACACACACACACATACACACACATACACTTACTTATTTCTCTATATTTCAGGTTCTCAAAACAGATCTTATACCCAAGATTCAGTTAAAGATGTATCCTATTCCAGGGAAGTTGATGGATGCCACAACAACAAATCACAGCCAAAAAAGATTGTTCCAAAACTCACATTGGTCAGTTGCATGATAATTCTTTTCTTTTCTTTTTTCACTTTCAATAAATAATAATGATAAAAACAATGTTTAGATTGGTCCATTTACAAAGTCAGGATGTCTTTTTTTTTTTATTTGATTTTTTTTTTTTTAAACAAAAAATTTGCCTTTTTATTTTAATTTGTGATTTTTTAAAGATGCCTTCCTCTCTCTATCATTGCCAAGAGATCTCCAGATGAACATCTTATTTTAAAGAAAGAGGCAAACCTCTACTATTTCCAGATCTCCAGATGAACCCCACCCTGTCGGCTGGGGTGTTAGAATACACCGACTGCATCTCTGTAGAGGGGTAAGATTCTGCCAACAGGGCTACCTGTTAGCCATGGGTGGCAACCCATGAGGCTTTAGGGTGGAATCTTGGTGGATGAGCAGTCCATGACATACAACCCTCCACTTATGGCCCTTACTTAGGCTAGACGGGCGTGCAGAGAGGACCCCCTGATCAATCAGCTGGTCATGTCAAGCCCTAGCACCTATATGATTGCCCCAACCCGATTACCTTCAGGGCAAACCCCAACCCTTTTTATCATATGGGTGCTAGAAGGCGGTGGCTGAGAGTCTTCATGTCCTGGGAATGACGTTAAACTATCTGATGATATGGTTCCTGTTCTGGGGGTTTTGAGAATTTGGAACACCTCTTTAACCCATTGCTCCCAGGTTCACTCTGACCTAGAGTGGTAGTACCTGTTAGGGTCCCATCTATGGGTTAAATAGAAAAATGTTTATTTAAAAAAAAAATTGAGTTTCCATTAAGAATGAATTTATTTCAAAACTTTGTTGGCATTAAATGACCCACTCTGATTGATATGCCATAAAACAAACCCAGCCAAACCAGATGAACCTCTGTCTTTAAAAAAAGAGGCAACCCTCTACAATTGCCTGGAGATCTCCAGATGAACCTCTCTTTGATTTTTATCATCAACTGCTTCCAGACATATTGTAGCTTTTACAGCCCTGTAGGCACGGCTTAGAATACACTGACTAAGATCTCCCCCTCCCTTGAGTTACTTTCTTCCCTACAGATAAATTGTATATCTAACCATATGTCATGTCTCCCTTGCTGTTTTGTTCCCACAGTACACCCTGCCCCTATATGAGAAAAAATGAGTATTTAAAAAAAAAATTAAAAAAAATACATATTGTCCTGGGTAGGATGTTAAACTGCATCTAATGGTGAAGTTTCAATTCTGAAACTCTGGGGAGTGTGGTGTACCCCTTCATCACCATTACTCCCAGGTCTACTCAAACCTGTTAGGGTCCCATCTATGGGTTAAATCGAAAAAATGAGTTAAAAAAAATTCTATTTAAAAAAATTGAATACCCAATAAGAATGAAAATAATAAAATGTCTTCAGCATAAAATAATCCAACAAGAGTTGACGTGATGTAAAACTAATCAACCAATCCTAAATGAGATGTCACTCTCTGACTTTACTGTCCAAGGGAAGCAACTCTGGATCTTTTTTTTAGGCTGACCATAAATATATAAATAGATTGATATGTGTCTTTAGAAATGTGACCTCTGGTAGACAATAGTTTAATTTATAACTTTATTATTTTTTTTAGGCAAATCAAATTTACAACAAATTAAAAGATATTTTGAAAAGGGTTCTTGGTCTTGTTTTAGAGACTGAAATGAAAGCTGCTTATAATGAAGTTTGGTAAGTATATAACTTTTTTCTTTTGTTCTATCTAAAATATGCTAGGCGGCGCCTGCAGAAAAAGTTACCCATGCTAGTTATGAACTTTATAGCGGTTGAAAGGAATTTTTATTGTTAAATTAATGTGATAAGAAAGCCTCAACCAAGTTTTTTATCGAGAAGTATATGATTTGATTTTAATCGGTAATTTTCAGATGCTGTCTAAAATATGATAGGTGGCGCCTGCTGAAAAAGTGATCTGTGTTAGTTATGAATCGTATAGCCGTTCGAAGGCGTTTTTATCGACAAATTAATGTGATAAGAAAGTGATATTTTACTGTCCCAACCAAGTTTTTTTTTATCGATAAGTAAATGTAAATATTTTACTCCCTTAAAATATCTTCTGTTTTTTTATTTAATTTTTTTATTATTTATTTATTTATTTATTTTTGATATTTTTATTTTAATTCATAAAGGTCAGGTCGCCAGAATGACAGCATCCGAAAATCACCATTTAATCTATTATAATCTCTTTATTTTTATATGGATGTGTATCTATGTTGTCCTATGCCGCCATTAATATCTCACTGGGTTGTATCTCAGAATCATGGTGCCAAATGTGACCCAACACTTTAGTCACAATACTTGATGAGGATGAATTAATCTAGTCTGTGACTATTACTGAAACCAGTGTTGTATTTAGAGCTAAAATTTGAGGAATGAGCAAGTTTCAGATACCCTTAGGTTCATAAGTTCGCTAAAAACATTTAATTTTCCTAATTTATTATGTCAAAGAAAATTGATCATTTATTAAAACCTATTACAGCACATAATTTATTACATTCTATTTTATTGTTTTTTTACAATTTTATTATTTAAAAAAGTTAGGGTGTTTTTGGCAGCCAGGCTGGAATGGGTTAATGGCATTTCAGTTTATTTCAATGAGGAAAATTGGTTTGATATATGAGGAAATTGAGTTACAAGTAGAACAAATTAAACTTAAACATTTCTCAAAATTATCATTTTGAAGATATCTGTGTGTGTGTGTGTGGGGGGGGGTCATTTACAGAATTCTTTTAAAATTCTGATAATAAAATATACTAGCAGGACCTGTGGATACACCACAGTATGATAATTTTATCATTACAATGTTTGATATGTTTGCTTAAAAGCTATTGCAAATACTTCAATATGTAAAAAGTATAATAATCTTGATTAACCCTCTCTCACTCTTTCTCAAAATATTTACATTGATCTGCCGATAAAAATATTTACATTGATCTGCCGATAAAAATCTGGGGGGAGGCATTTTAAATATCTACATTAATTTGCTGACAAAAAAGTGACAAAAACACGACTCAGAAAATATCTAAGTTGGTCTGGAAATTCGTCCGACAATGGCTCACTAAAGCATAGCATAAATTAAGGCAGGAGGCCAGGATGACATAAGATCAAAATTACCAAAAAATATTCTGTAATTTACAATTTAAATATTACAAATAAAATAAACATGTAACTTTAAAAAAAACTTTTTTTTTTTTTTTTCAATTCCTTTTAATTGTACATTGGGCATTTAAGCGACGCAAGACCATTTGGTATGTTTCATTTTTAAAATTGGGTGTAATAAAATAGGACAAATAAGAAATCTGCAATTTAGCAACACAAGATAATGTAGATTTACATTTTTACATATTGAACAATTTGGACAGTCTCATTTTTAACCTGAGGGTGTTGCAGGATGATAACGGACAAAAGATTTAAATACAAGTGTATTAATATAAAATATATTTTTATTTTCCAGGTTAAAAATAATCAAAGTGCAGCCTCCTTGGGAACTCCGTGATATTTTATATTGTTTTGTTGAGTAAGTATTTATATTACAATAGTTTGAAAATTTTTTAATGTATTTTACTGTAACAGGAAAAATGATGAGCCACCCTGTGAGGCAGCTGGTGATAGGGTTGCCTGGAACATGTTGGCTTAAAATTGATCGTAAAGTTATTAAAATTAGTATTTGCAAGAGCATCTCCCTTACTATTGAAGAGAAGGAACATCTTGTCTCATTGTATGGTGGGGGGTAGTGTATATTGGAGTCATAGTTTTTGTAGAATCATCATACCTTCACAGGAAGGCTGTGACTAGCTAGTCTAGTCACCAGACAAAACAAAAGACAGACTGTAACCAAATACAGGCTCTTTATCAACTACCAGAACATAGCCATGTGTTGGATATTTATGGATCAGTGTCTACACTGAAAATCAGAATCCAGAGAATGAGCTTGGCCAAGGTACATGGTGGAACAGCCCAAACCTGTATTTAAACCACCTCCCAACACTTTGAGGCTAAGAGCAGATTCAGCTTGCAAAATAGCTGAATACTGATCACCTTATATTAATTTTTTTGGTCTTTAGATGTGGACAAAGCTTTTGAGAGAAAGTCTATTAAAAAAATTTTTTTTTATATATTGTAATATTTTTGTCAGCTTTAACATGTATTTTTTGGTTCCACCATTACTAAATTTTTAACTTAAATCATACTTAAAACTAGAAATTAAAATTTAAAAATTTTTTTATACCAGTAAATAACTTTTGTTTCAACTAAGCCTGTTTTGAACATTACCACACTCTTTGAAAACCTCTTTTCTGTGTTTAATACAATCAGTGTTAGAAGGTGGTAGCTGAGGGTCTTTATGTCTTGGGAATGACATTAAATTCTATCTGATGATGAAGTTCGAGGTCTGGGGAATGTGGAGCACGCCTTCATCACCATTGCTCCCAGGTTCACCCTGACCCAGAGTGGTAGTATATAAGGGTCCCATCTGTGGGTTAAATAGAAAATTTGTTTATAAAAAAAAAAAATTGAGTTTAAATATTCTTCCAAACTATCGCTCTAAATCTTTCAAAACTTTGCCTGCATTAAATGACCCACTGAGGTTGATATGCCGTAAAACAAAACAAACAATCTGTGTTGTTTGATTAACAGGTTTTCTCCCTTTTATTCATTACAGGCATTGGTTTGCAGTTTTTGGTTATATTTACACAAACAGGAAGTTGATGGAAACTAAATATAGAAAACTTTCAGACAATTTCTCTTCAAACAACGGTAAGCTCCATTTTAGGAGGTCAAATTTTCTACCGCACACCTATTCTAGCCCACCCTTTTGGCTGGGGTGTTAAATGACCCACAGAGGTTGATGTGCAGTAAAACAAACCAAACCAAACCAGCATTCTTTCTACATTTCTATAAAATCTTTTTTCTTGTGTTCTCCATAATCTGTACAGCCCTGTTGGCTGGGTCTTTAGAATACACAGACTGCATCTCTGCTGAGGGGTAAGACTCCCCCTAATGAGGCCACCTATTAGCAGTGGGTGGTGATCCATTATGCTTTAGGATGGAACCTTAGTGGCTGAGCAGTCCATGACATGCAACTCCACTTTAGCCTTTACTTAGGCTAGACGGATGGTCGGAAAGGTCATCTCTGATAAAATTACTGGTCATGTCAAGCCCTAGTACCTATATGATTGCCCAACCCTATGGCCCTTATGGCAAGATCCAACCCTTTTTATCATATATGTGCTAGAAGGTGGTGGTTGAGGGTCTTAGTGTCCTGAGTATGATGTTAAACTCTATCTGATAGTGAAGTTCCAATTCTGGGGAATGTGGAGTACCCCTTCATCACCATTACTCCCTGGTCCACTCTGACTCAGATTGGTAGTACCTGTCAGGGTCTCATTTATGGGTTAAATAGAAAAAAAATAGAGTACCCATCACAAATGAATAAAACAAAAGTGTCTTGCCATGAAATAACCCAGTGGGTTGACATGCCATAAATCCCAATCAAACAACCAAAAATTGACCTTGTGTCGCATCTTGCCTATGGTGGAGGGGTTGGGTAAATACATAACATTTTTTTAATGAATTGTTATCTATAAATACCAGTATGCTTATTTTGATCATTTGAATTAATGATTATAATCGCACACTTCACTGCGAACAATAGCATGCATGATTTCTTTTTACTGTCTTTGTTTTGTATCTTTTCTCACACCTACCCATAATTCACTTACTATTTCATTTGACTGAATTTTTGAGATGAGGCTTGATAATTTGTATTTTTCAGACTGTTGTCCTCATCTTTGTTATATACACATTGTGGCTGATGTGCTCTCTGGCCTTCTTCAGGTGTTTCTTGTTGAATTCGGGAACCTTCTCTTTGAACTTGAGCCTTCATGTTGTACCCTGGTAGATTGAATAAAAGGTTTGGTTTGAATTTCTGTGAAGGCTCCTGATTGACATGAAGGTTCCTGAGTTAAACAAGGAAGAACTGAAGAAGACCAGAGGGCACATCGGCTGAAACGTGTATATAACAATAAAAATGAGGACAATAGTCTGAAAAATCCAAATAATCCAAACTATTTTTTGTATTATTCTTTTTTATTACCAACATTTTCTCTCTCTCTCCTTCTCAGATTGTGCAGGTAACTCAGAGTTTATCTCATCAAAACTGACTGAATGCAGTTTTGTTTTGAAGCCTCTTTTAACAAATAATCCAGAGTGAGTATTCAAGTTCATTTTAGATTAAAATTATTACTTAGATTTAATAGTTACTAGCAGAGCTACCCAGCATTGACTGGGATTAAAAAAATCCAATAAAAATCTCTTTGTAGAATAAACAACATACTCAGTTTGGAACACAACTGGGTACTAATCACTCCACGAATCTCTACATGGCACTGTGAACAGATTTGAAATCCAATAGGCAATGCCAGCGCAGGTCTGAATCTTGCCCGCAGCACCATGTAGTGTAGGGTAGGTGGATTTTTTCACTTTTTTAAAATATCAAATTGTCCATCTATGCGAAAGTCGTGTGTTAGTATACTGAATACTGATACCAAAAATTAGATCTTTTACATGTACCATTGTTTTAGGAAATAGCATCAAAGATCGTCTGTTATAGCTTAATTAATGAGGTAAAAAGCAGCATATCAGAGGTGTCGGTGGTGATGGGGTGTGTGAAACATTTTCGATTTGAATTCTATTTATAATATTTAATTCGTTTCATTTTAATTAACATTTCTGATTTAAATATTAGAAAACGGTAAATTTTCTAACCAATTCCTAGGCTAAATTTTGCGAAAACGAGGATTTTAAGTGCATTTTAGTAGACAATCTTTGATGCTATTTCCTTAAACAATGGTGCAAGTAAAAGATCTAATTTTTGGTATTAGTATTCAGTATACTAGCACACAACTTTCATATAGATGGACAATTTGATATTTTTAAAAAGTGAAAAATTGACCTACCCTAATGTAGAGATTCATAGTCATTAGTATCCAGCTGTGTTGCAAGGTGAGTATGTTGTTTACATTTATTTATAATTGCTTGCAAAGAACTGGTTAACTTGGACATTAAATAACCAAACAAAGATTGACATGCTGTAAACCAACCAAGTATTTTATTAAAATAATACAGAGTTTTTCAGAAAAAATTGATATCATTTTGTAATCTAATAACTTTACCAATTCTTGTTCAATTGATCTCAAATTTTAAAGGATGTGTAGAAACAACTCAAAATTTTATGCTTAATTTTTTTCCCCAGAAATTCCATTCAATGGAAAAGAGAAGGTGTTTAAACATTTAACATAATTTTGAATGGTTTTTAACCCCTTGGCGGGCCAAGGGTCATCTGCACATTATCTTTGCACATTTTGTCTTTCGTTTTCTCTGGCCGTGGTCGTCTGCTAGCTTAGGACCTCCACTCGTTGCATCCGTCATACTGCCTTGGGGACCCCCGCCGAAAGTACAACAAACAACAACACAGAGTAAGGTGAACATTCAAAAACAATGGCTAAGAGATGGTATTCTTCTTATTTGGTCATCCTTTCTATCTTCTACTCTGTACTGATGGACCTAGAGGGGGGGGGCACACCTCTCTGTCAAGTCAGGACCTCTGCTGCTTTTGTGATCTACTGGTCACATTTTGTCTCTACCTTATTTTAATGGTCCTCCTGACTTCCTATTGACACCTATACCTACATAAACTTATGTATACACATATATACATACATATACACACCCACAGATATACATTTATACGCATACATGTACCTATATTGGGCTAACCTTAATCTCATACTACTTATTTATGTATGGCTAATACTACCTTTATATATACACACATTCTTGCTCACTTGCGTGCACCCAATTTTATTTGTGCAGCATGCATAGTGTCATGGTTTTTACACATGCTGTTAAAATTTGAGATCCTTTGAATGAGATTTGGTCAAGTTATGAAATGATATTAAATTTTATGTAGCACTCTGTATAAGTAGTTTTAATGCTTTTTGTTTATTTATTAATTTACCAAAAGGTTGTTTTTTTTACGCAGAAATAATTGCTTCATCGAAGGTCGTTTCATCGAAAAACCAGCAATCCAAATTCAAAGAAAGATTACTTTTATATATGAATCAGACTTTTAAAAAAATTCTGTATGATTTTAAAATGACATGTTGTAAATAGTATTTGTTTATTTACGATAAAAAATGTCAAAGAATGAAATTAATTCAATTAAAAAATTAAGATTGATAGGTATAATCAGTGATGCTGATAGCTTTTTGATTTAGCATCTCCTGGGATGCACATATTTGCTTTGAATGAGTCCTCTGGAAAATTTATGGGTCCCAACCAAAGCCGTCTTAACTCCTACCTTGTAAACTATCCTGTGTAATTTGTTTTCAAGAAACTATTGAAATGTATGTACAGTTCACTTGAAACAGTGAGGGAAGAAAAAGAAAATCACTGGGACGCATGGATCTGATTTCACTGCATCCTTTTAGATTTTTGTGCATCAGGGATACAGAACACGTACCTATCAGCATCTCTGGGTATAATGAACCAGGCCCACATATTATACACTTTTCTTTTGTTGTCATTAACGAGTTAATTCCTGACTAATAACAATCACTATCTTTCTGATTTTCAATGCATTTTTATTGTAAAATTATTTGATTTAATTTCTATTTTATAGCTACAAAGATGAAGTTAAATGCAGCTTGGAGTCCATTGAAATCTTGCAGCAAATTTGTACGGCTCTCACAGCTGGAGAAGTGGATGCTAACTCAGATTTGGATCAACTCTTGCAGCAACAGCAGACAGGTGCTAAAGTATGGGCATTGATTTCTTATTTATTTTAAAAATTATCACCATCCTTTTTCTTTTTCTTTCTTTCTTGAAGTAGTCCAGTTTCTGGTGAACTTTTTTCTCCCCTTTTCTGTCTACTCCTTACCTTTTTAAGTAAATGTTTCCATTTAGCAATTTATTTGTGTTTACTTCTTTTTTTTTTTTCTACTTCACTCTCTTGTTTTTTTGTTTTCAATTTCCCTTTTTCTCTTTGTTTTTCTTTTTTCTTTTTTGTATCTTTTTTTTTTTTTTTTTATCTTTGATAATGTCGAAAATATTCGCAAGTGGTGTAGGCACTAAAGTATGGACATAGATTTTTATTTATTTAAAAAATTATCATTTTGCTCCCTCTTCAGAATTTTGTGGGTAATCCCAAAAGTAAGGTTTCAAAAGTGCTGGGGATGCAGGAAGGCTGTTCATGCAGCTATTGACAACACTGTGTTGTGCATGTACTTGCACCTTCCGTTTGATAAAATTTTGATATGTTGAAATACCTCGATAGCAAAAAAAATGTGAGCATTCAAGGAAAAAAAACTTCATATCTGAAATCAGTAAATTAAAAATATATAAAACTGGTTGATATCAATGCAACAAAAATTTTGTTGATCAGTGTTATTTGATAATCATTGAGAATATGATGTAAATAACCAAGAGAATTGTGATGTTGGTAGTGACGTAGTTACAGACACACATAATCTCTATTATAAGATGTTAAATCATCAATGATGTCTCTTAGATGAAGGTTTGTCAGTCATTAATTTCTCTGAATGTTTGAGATGAGGCTTGAAGATTAGTATTATTTGCATTATTCGGACTATAGAGGGGTGAGTTCCTATTGTGGACTAGCCTGGCGTACCTAGTGTAGAGAGTGAATGCGCTGGTCCAGGACTATTTATACACGGCTGTCTGAGAGCATCAAGGTGATTACTGAGACTGCAAGGATTATGGAATCATTACGCAAACAGTCTACCTCAAGGTTTTAGCACTCTGTAGCGAGTTATTATATGTCTGGCGTGCATATAGTTTAAATGTATTAGTATACTGAATACTGTATGATTCAGTATACAACAATCCCCATGGTGTAGTGGCTAATGTGTTGGACTGTGACATCTTAGTTGGTGATTTTGAACTCCAGTTGTGCTATTATGTTCACGTTTGGGACTAATACCCTTGGGAAAGGTATGAACCTCCTACCCCCCTGCTTTAGGTTAAATAATACATCTAGGGTTTTTCTTCAAGGATGGCTTTGGCATTAGATAACCTATGAACATTGATATGCCATTAAACAAAGACACCAAACACCTCTGGCAAGACTTTGTAACCTAATTGGTATGGCAGCTGCCATGGAACAGGTATGCTTTCAAGGAAAATAAGATGTTGGAGGGTTTTTCTTTGTTTTTGATATGTACTGCTTAAATGACTGAGAATTGTGATAAAAACTAACAGTAATAAGATGAAATAAATACTATTAAAAAAATTTCTCTGAATGTTTGAGATGAGGCTTGAAGATTAGTATTATTAGTGTTATTCGGACTATTGTCCCCATCTTCATTGTTATTTGTACAATGTTTCGGTCGATATACCCTCCGGCCTTCTTCAGGTATTTCTTGTCGGATTCGGGAACCTTCTCGGACTCGGGAACCTTGTTTTTGAACTCTGGAACTGATGGCTCCCGAATACGACAAGAAAGTTCCCGAGTCCGAGAAGGTTCCCGAATCTGACAATAAATACCTGAAGAAGGCCGGAGGGTATATCGGCTGAAACGTTGTACAAATAACAATGAAGATGGGGACAATAGTCCGAATAACACTAATAATATTAAAAGAATGTCTGTGCTTTATCTAAGAAATTTGACTATTTGTGTAATATGGAGGTACTTGTGATGTAATGGTTATCATTGTAGGAAATGGACAAGATGACACAAGTTCAAATCCTGTACGGGGCTTGTTGCATTTCACATAGTGCTAATACTCTTGGGAAAGGTATGAATCCAACTATTCTCTCTCCATCTATGGGTAAAATAGACTGGGCTCTTTAACCTTGGCATGGCAACCAGTCTAGAAATAAGGAAAAATCTGAATTCAAACCTGTTAAATTCCTCTTAAGAAATTGACCTTGTGTCACATTCTGATCGTGTGGAGGGGTTGGTAGATATATATAGCTGAATTTGGATGACTGTTGCCAGTTATCCCTTTAGACTAATAGGTAAGGCAGCTGCTGTGGATAAGAGGTTTGAGTTTTAATTGCATGGTGAAATGGTTGACAAGATTATTTCTAGACTTGTATTGCTTATCTTTTACTACTGAATAGAAATGTATTCATTTTATTCATTAACTCTAAACCATTTTCGGACCATATGACCTTTAGGCACCCCTATTTGATCTCAATTAAGAAAGGACATCTTTTTCATTTACACCGTCAATATTCGGTTGTTTTAACAGACAATTTTTAGATTTAAAAAAAAATTATAAAACTAACTCCTAACCCTAATAAGCAACTGGATATTGATGGTGTAAATGAAAAACATGTCCTTTCATAATCGAGATCAAAAAGGGGTGTCTAAAGGTAATATGGTCTCTATTTTCTAAGAGCTGATGATCTCAGGCATTTTTGGAGGGTCCAGCATTTTGATTGTTGGGTGGTTTAGGGCACTCTGGTAGATAAAGGGCTAATGAAAGTTTATTTATGCTATTTTCAAGTGTGGTGAAAGTTGTTTTTTGTTCTTTTTTATTTCAGGAAGAAAATTGCCTTGCCACTCACATGGTTCCTGAATCTTCATTTAGTACTGAGTTTGCTATGAGCATTGCTCTTACAAAGTTCCAAAAAGTCTGGGGGATCTTCAACAGTTACTGGTGAGTGAGGCACATATTTGTTTTTAACTTTTTAACAATGTTTGCATGAAACTAATTTTATAAAGACATAATATTGATACCTTTTGGGGAAGATCAGTCGGCTGGTTGTGTCAAGCTCTAGCCTCTATATGATTGTCCCAACCCTATTGCCCTCATGGCAAGCCTCAACCCTTTCTATCATGTGTATTAGAAAGCAGTGGCTGAGGGTCGTAGTGTACTGGATATGACGTTAAACTCTATCTGATCGTGAAGTTCCAATTCTGGAGCTCTGGGGAATGTGGAATACCCCTTCAACACCATTACTCCCAGGTTCACCTGACCCAGAGTGGTAGTACCTGTTAGGGTCCCATCTATGGGGTTAAATAGAAAAAAATTGAGTTTTAATAAGATGTGTTTTAAAAAATTGAGTATCCATCAAAAATGAATAAAACAAGATCTTTGGTATAAAATGAATAAAACAAGAGTTGACATACCATAAATTCCAACCAAACAACCAACCAAACTTTTGGCAGAAAATCATATAAGTCTTTTAGGTTGGTTAATGTTGTTAATTAGGGGTTACCCAAATTTGTCTTTTAAAAACAAATTAAAATTAATTAAACCTATTATTTAAGGACAAACTTGTCTAAAATGATAAGTAGTAATTATGACCCTCATTAAAAAAAGAAAAATATCATTACATATGCAGTTTATTTTTAAAAGATTTAAAACGATTTGTTTTGGTCAATTTCGATGCGATCCGCCATTCAGCCTCTTTTTCAATGGTTTTAGGCGCTTGTTTACAATTTTAATGTAACATTTGGGATGGAAAAAAAATTTACCAAAAATCAGGTAATTATCCGATTTTAATGAAATTTTCAGTATTGATTTATCAATTAATGAATTTTATAATGCATTAGTTATTTTATTTCAAAACTTTAATTTAGTATTTTTGCTATGAAAAATTAATATATAAAATTCATTTAAAATACTTCAGCCTGTTATATTTTTAGATTCTAAAAATAAATATCTACTTAATGCAAACCCTTTTTTTTTTTTTTTTTTTTTTTTTTTTAAGTATACGTTTTGAAGAAAAACTTGATTGAAAATGTACCCCCTCCCCTTTTTAAGCAGAAAATATATCGATGTATAATTTTTTCTTTTATAAAATAATAGCCAATTAAATAATTATCAAAATGAGTAAAAAAGAAATCCCCGAAAAATTAATTATTTATTATTTTTTTACATTTTATTTTTCAATTTTTGGTACTTATTTTCTTATAGAACAGCAACCGTAAAAAAAATTTTTTTTGTTTCTATTCATGACTTCGGTCTTTTATCTCTTTATTTATACTGTAATTAGTATCGAAAATGACCAACTCGCAAAAAATGTTACGCCCCCAACATAAGGGGGGGTCAAAATAAAGTGACCTGAAAAAAATGAGAAAGTTTTGAAATAAAATAAGTAATGCATTATAAAGATCATTCATTGATACATAGACACTGAAAATTTCATTAAAATCCGATAATTCCCTGATTTTAGGTAAATTATTATGGTGTATTCATTTTGTCAAAAACACATTTTAGGCCCATTTTGGGTATAGCTATGTTAATAGTCTGGCTAGTGTATGGAATATCATAAGATAGCATGGATTCCTTTGACTCTCTCTTATCAGTCTTCAGCACTGCATCCAGTGTCCATACATAGCTGTTGCATGTAAGTTTTTGCTAGTTGGTGTGTCCATGTGTAGGTGTCCCCAGGAGAACACTTATGAGTTCATCTTTACTTCTCCAGTCGTGCCCAGTTTATCTTGGATGGTTTGTGTAATTGAAGGTATGTGGCCGTACAGCTGCTTTTTTGTGGGGTGTTGCTTCCAGAATTTGTTCAGGACAGTACACATGATCATATGTAGCTTCCCTCTAGCTTTTTTTTTTCTAATCGTTTCATTAAAGTCCAAGTGGTGTAGCCATACAGTAGCACTGATATGGCTACTGCTTGGAAGAATTCTTGCTTTATCTTATCAGGGATCATATGATTAGTAGTCTATAGCAGTCCATGCAATATTTAGTTTTTATGTTCAGACACCTCAGATTTTTAACTAACCTCTTATGTTTATGTTATTTATTTTTGTTCCAGTCAAGAGGTGGAAAATACGCTACAAAGAGGAGCAACACCTGAGACCTGTCAGCAAGTCCTTGCTACCTTACAGACATCTATTCCCATGATGGAAATTACCTATAATCAGTTCTCCAGGTAAGATATATTCATTTGAGTGTCTTAATGCAGAATCTATTTCTTTACCTGCTCTGTCGGGCATTAGAATACACCAACTGCACCTCTGCAGAGGAGTAAGACTCCCCCAATGGCTGTGACCCGTGATGCTTAAGGATGGAACCCAGGTGGATGAGCAGTTCATGACATGCAGCACTCCATTTTGGCACTTACTTGGGCTAGATGTGCGGTCAGAGAGGCTGTCATGTCGAGCCCTCGCACCTATATGATTGCCCCAACCCTATTGCCCTTATGGCGACCCTGAACACTTTTTATCATATATGTGCTAGAAGGTGATGGCTGAGGGTCTTCATGTCCTGGGAATGACGTTAAACTCTATCTGATGGTAAAGTTCCAGTTCTGGAGGTTTGGGGAATGTGGAACACCTGTTCATCACCATTGCTCCCAGGTCCACTCTGACCCAGAGTGGTAATACCTGTTAGGGTCCCATCTATGAGTTAAATAGAAAAATTTGTTTATAAAAAAGAATTGTGTATCCATTAAGAAGGAATTTATTTCAAAATTTTGTTGGCATTAAATGACCACTGAAATTGATATGCCATAAAACAATAAACTATTTCTTTTCAGGTATGTAAATTTAAACAGTATTTGATTTTTACCTTTGTCTCTTGCCATAAAAGATAATGGCTGGCTGTATTCTTCATACTTTTTATGGCAAACACCCACCCCTTTTTATCATATAGGTGCTAAAAGGTGGCGGCTGAGGGTCAAAGACCAATATTTATCAATACACATGAATTTAATGAAAATTATTTCTGTTAATTTATCAGTACACATGAAGTTAATGAAAATTATTTCTGTCAATTTATCAATATACATGAATTTAACGAAAATTATTTCTGTCAATTTATCAATACACATGAAGTTAATGAAAATTATTTCTGTCAATTTATCAATACACATGAAGTTAATGAAAATTATTTCTGTCAATTTATCAATACACATGAAGTTAATGAAAATTATTTCTGTCAATTTATCAATACACATGAAGTTAATGAAAATTATTTCTTAAATCATATATATAAAAAAAACAAGATTTGGCATTAAATAAACCACAAGGGTTGATATGCCATTAAAACAAACCAAGAGTGTTAAGGATTGTTCCATACAGAAGCATCCAATTCCATGTTTGTTGTATATTGATAGATTTCACAAGTTAAAATGTCAAATCTTTTTGATTCTTCTTTTATTTTGTTCACAGTTGTCTTGGATTTTCAGCAGCTGATATACTCAAAGAAATAAACATGTTCACGGTACTTGCTGAGCAACTAAATGCCATTTTACCTCATCTTGGATGTCAGGTGAGTTAATATTTATATGACAGGAATATTATGACTTTATCTTCATCCTTGGCAATCTAACTGTTTACCTAACAAATCTCCCCCAAGGCTGTACCAAATTTTCCTGGTATTTTTTACCTGTATGATGGGATATTTCAAAGTTCACTATCTATTCACTTCAGAACTCATTTTATTCAAATAAATTCCTATTATTATTGTTAAGCAGAGTCCTTCTGCTCAATCATAATGAACTAACCATCAGCGGTTTAAGGTAGGATCACTGTGGTGGGAGAGCCACTGTGGGCCTCTTAATTTTTTGCCTACCAAATTTTCCTGGTATTTTTTACCTGTATGATGGGATATTTCAAAGTTCACCATCTATTCAATTCAGCACTCATTCTATTCAAATAAAGTCCTATTATTATTGTAATCTGTGTCCTCTCAACTATGATAGACTAACCGTCAATTTTTGTACTTTGCTTACATAGTATGGTGGAAGAGCCGCTGTGAGCAGCTTAAAGTAGGCAAAGAGTGCTATTTTTGATATTACAGGTTATATAAATAACTGATTTCCTAATAGTTTTCCAAGACATGGTAATCAAGTTTAAAGAAGTTGAAAATATTTTTTCTTTTTGCAGGACAATGATCCTCTGGTGAACTGTGTCCACTTACAGACACTTTTTTCCAATCCTGAGAAACGGTAAGCAGTCTTAGCATCTTTAAGTTTTCCATGAGAGATTTCTAGAAGCTTCACTGGTGAACTTTTCTTGGAATTTGTATAATTTGCTTAAAATTGTTTTAAGTTCAGTGATGCTGATAGCTTTTTGATTTAGTGCGTCCTGGGACGCACATATTTGCTTTGAATGAGTCCTCGGGGAAAATTTATGGGTCCTAACTAAAGCCGGCTAACTCCTACCTTGTAACCTATCCTGTGTAATTCATTTCTAAGAAACTATTGAAATGTATGTACAGTTAACTTGAAATGGTGAGGGAAGAAAAAAGAAAAACACTGGGATGCATGGATATGATTTTACTGCGTTCTTTTAAATTTTTATGCACCAGGGACGCAGGATGCGTACCTATCAGCATCTCTGCAAGTTTCTGGTAATAATTTGTCTTTTAATTGTTTAAAAATTGTTAAGGTTGGAGAAATAGTGTTGGCTAATTTTATTGATACAAAATAAAACTGACTAAAGCTAATCTTATTATAATGGAGATTATGTGACTGTCTGTAACTGAAACTATGTCACTACTGACGTCATGATTTCCTTAGTCATTTAAGTTGCATTCTCAACGATTATGAAATAGTCATTATTTAATCTTAATTAGCATCTTATCTAATGACGATATCTTTATTAAAGTCTGAGTTAGACTTGCCTCAAAACTGCCTATATTATATTATTTATGCATTTAAAATCTTGAAATGTGTGGCATATATCTCTAAGGAATAAAGATATACATAGTATATGGTGGGAATAATTTGCATAATGATTTTAACAAAATTGGGTTTAATAAATAATTATTTGCTGTTACTGATTTCTAATACAATCACGTTATTCTCAAACGTATTAAAAGTAATTTTATATATGATTTTATATAAAAATCAATTAAAATAACATTAAAATAAGTGTAATATTTTTATAGTCATTCTTATTTAATTTTGTTAGCCTTTCTAAAATAATATATCTTATTATAATGGAGTTTATCTGTCTGTAACCAAAACTATATTATTACTCAAGTCACAATTCCCTTAGTTATTTATGCCACATTCTCCATGATTTTATTTTTATTCAAACCTTGATTAATAAATTTTTTTTCCATTATTAATACTGTTAACTATATCTACATACTAATAACAAGCGATTGTATATATATATATATATATATATATATATATAAAATAAAATAGCAGTTTAGTGTTAACAGGAAGGCTAATTTGGATATTAATATTAAAAATTTGATTTTAATAAATGTGCTTAGTATTATTCATTTATAATTGTTTGTTTTTATCTTAATGAATATGAGCAAAAATCTTGAGGATAAACCTTAAAAGAAATCCATTAACAAGAAGAAATAACTGTAATTTTATTCTTTATTCTTATTTTAACTAAATAATTAGGAAAATTAAGCAATCAAAGACGGGAGTGATGGAAGAGTAAGCTTCAGTTGTTCTATTTTTGATTATAGCCCCCTCTGTTCCAATTTTTTTTATCTGCATTCTTGTTTAGTTTCATTAGCTTTTCTAATTTAATATAATATTTTATTACATTAAATCTTAAATACTTGTACCCAGAGGGTGCATATAATTGCTAGTAGTTATATTAGTTATTCTAATGATAATTTAATAGCCATATTTGCACTTAACTCATCAATTTGTCTTGCTTGTTGTATCATTGCTGACCATGTTTCTTCTTTTTTAGAGAGATGCTGACCAATGGTCTTGCCCAACTAGAAGTAATGATTCGGGGACTGCACACTTACCAAGGACATTTGGTAGGCACGTGATATACTGATGTGCAGCTTCCAGTCAGGTATTACTTACTAACCACTGCCAACTTTTGTAAAGTTTTATGTCTTTTTAAACTGTTGGTTGATTACCTGGAGTTCATTAAATCGAACAGAAAATACCAATTTACTCAGGTAAACGGAAAAAGAAAAAAAAAATGCCCTATCCCTTGAAATTGAAACCGTTTCATATTTGCTTACTTGGATTTGAAGCTTCAAGCACATTTTAATTGCTTTTCATTTCATCTTTGTAAAGTGGTAAAACATGTAAGCTGGGTATAGGGTTCTTCCATCTCTTATGGATGGGGGATTTCTGGGTTTTATAGTATATAAGTATATATAGTATATATTATTATAGTATATAAGTATACATAGTATATAAGTATATATAATATATATAAAGTATATAAAAAGTCAGTGTGGCTTGAAGTTTGTGAACTTTTGGGGATCCTTCTCCTGTTTGACAATAATGGAGGATCTGTTTTATTATCATTCAAGTAATAAATTGATTCTTTATATATTATTTCGGATCAGGCAAGCTTCTATAAGTTAAGAACTTGTGATAAAACCACATGCACCTTGTCAATCATCTTCTTAATTAGCCACATCATCCAGTCTTCACCTTGGTGCAGGGCAAGCTATGATTTTTTTCTTTTTGTGTGGCCTTGTTGAAATTCAATAACAGTACTGATGCACGATAGTGTGCAATAGATAATATCATTAGATTACGTATAAAAAGCATTATATTTCATGAAAATACCTGAAACCTTTGAGACGCTAGGGTTAGGTTAATTTGAGAGTTTCCGACACCTAATGCTATTTATACATAAAATATGATACTAATATTATCTCTTGCATGCTATTGTGCCTCAATAGCTATCCTGTAATCAGCAGTCAGGTTGGACATGCCTTAAAACAAAATTTGAAATGCAGTCACAGAATTTACAATACCAGTTAAATCAGTCTTTCATCCAAATGAAAGAGTGATATAACTACATTTTCAAGTTAGGTAATTTTGTTTATGTTGTAACTTGAATATCAGAGTTAAAAGAGAAATAATAGAAAGAAACACAAGTATTAAGGATTGGGGAAAAAGGTTTACTAAGTTACAAAGTGAACAGAGTAATTAACAATTGCTAGGTTGAATTGACTTCCCGTGAGATCTTGTTTCTCTCATTTTTTTTCATGCTCTTATAACACAGAAATGATAGAAAGAAACATAACAAGTATTAAGGTTAGGGAAAAAGGTTTACTAAGCAAAGATACAAAGTGAACAGAGTAATTAGCAATTGCTAGATTGAATTAACAAGTCCTGTGAGATCTGGTTGTTTCTCTCCTCTGAGGTTAAGTCAGATTTTATTTATATTATTTATTATTTAAATACTATATGACAATTTTTAACTGAGAAATGTAGTGCTGATTGTCATGTATTCTGTTAGCAATTTTGGACAAACGTTCCAAATTCAGGCCTACTGTCAATGGCACTAAAATTTGGATGATGTGGGGATGTAAATTATCCATCTATAATTTATGTATGACTGTATCTAATGTTGCTACCCTACAGCATCCCCATTTTTTAAAGTAATTGTGATGTTTCATTTTCTCATACTACCCCCAACCCCCCTGAGGTGGACAAGCCTGCTTGGGGACTCCGGAAGGATGGGTTTTTATATATTTTCTATGAATACTACTTTATGAAAATTGACATGTATGGGGGAATGGTTTCATAGATTAGGGCGTAGGAAGCATGAAACCCTAGCACTGGTCCTACAACTCCTAGTTTGATATTGTTAAACAAATCATACAGCATTTTCTCATTTGACTTTCCAGTATATGTATATATGTGTGTGTGTATATATATATATATATATCTTTAAAGAATTACTTGCTTTTTTTCCCTTTTTTTAGTGAGTATATATATTCAATTAATTTTACTCCATTTTCTCTCTCTCTCTCTGATAATCTCCTTCTATCTCCCTATCTATCTATATATATATATATATTGTATGGGCATTTAGAAATAAAAATAGCTTTCTTTAATGCATTGAATAGATTTTTTTCTGGAACATTATTTAACACATCCTCAACTTTCATAGCTACGTTGTTAGATAATCTTTCTACCACATAAACATATTTCGCCTTTTGCAAGACTATTTTCTGTATTTTAAAAATGGCTTGTCACTGTGTGTGCATGTTTTAGTGATTAAGGTAAATTTAATGTTAGTGTCACCTCTGTATAGTCAGTAGAATGAATTAGATGCTATTAATATGGTTTTAAATAATCAATGGGTTTTTTTTTCTTTGATTCTGGAAAAGAAAAACTGGTTTGTGTTTGATGAGAGATCACTAATATTGTGATACTAGTCTGTATACTTATGTTAGCTTAATACACAAACTGATCCACCAACTCAAATAATAATCAAAATTTTCACCATACAAAATTCAAGACGAAAAAAAGAATGACACCATATATACCAACATGGCGTACTTGTTATCGTTATAGGTAATGAGCACAGTGATCAGAGTTTAAATCCTAGATTAGGCTGTTTGCATTTCACATGGTGCAAATACCCTTGGCAAAGGTATAAATTCAACTATTCTACCCTCAGCTATAGGTAATTAGTAGGGCAGAATCGGCTCTTTAAACTTGGTATGCCAACCAGTTTCATAGCTACGTTGTAAGGAAAACTTACACTGTCTGCAGATAGCTAAAGTTACTTGATGCAGACAGGGCTCTGTAAGATTATTATTATTTTTAGTTAGGTAGCATTCTAGGTAGGTAAATTTTTATCAAAGTTAGTATTCTAGGTAGGTAAATTTTTATCAAAGTTAGTATTTAAGGCTATTGGTTAGTATCTAAAGGTATATTTAGTAGACATTAGTTAATTTCTTACTTAAAACATTTGTTTTTTCAATATTATTCCAGATTTTTACATCTATTCTTGAAAAAGATTCTATTTTTTTTTTGTATTTTTGAGTATTTTACTTGATAGTGTAATATAATATAATGGATGGGTCTGGTTGTGACGATTCCCGACCTTGTTGGTGGATGTGATATGGATGTAGGGGTAATGTGTGGTGAGATGTGTGTTCAGGTTGAGGTGCGAGGTGGCGAATGTTGATCGCGAAGATCCTTTTATCTCCATTCTCTTTTGTTTGTGTTGAGGGGGAGTGTTTCAGGACTTTGTGTATGCAAATCACAGGGCTGGGATAAAGGTGTAGGGGGTTGGGTAGTTTTGGAATTTTTTGGTGTGGTGTCTGTAGTAGGCTTTGCCACTGTATTCATGTCAGTACTTGTGGTCAGGGTTTTTTCTTTTTTTGGCTGACCGTAAACAAAGACGTCTTCCGGGATAGGATATTGTGTTTTATAAATGAATTATGTTAGGTTGTGTGATGTTATATCGGTAATAAAGGACAGTTTTCTCGTATTTTCCTACCATAAAATTGGCTTGGGCATTATCTGAAATGAATATAATTAGCTATCAGAAGTGAATTTCCGATATTTCCATTCTTTAAGACTGCAAATCATCTCCAAGTTTATTTGGCTCGACTCTTTGCCTCCACACAAATTCCGCAAGGTAGGAGGCAAATAAATTTTGACTTGTACCAAACTGGCGACGGATTTTTCTCTTGGCCCTCATCCAGGTGCTTTCAATATTTTAGGTGTGGACATCGTCGTCCAATGGGTCCACGAAATTACTGGCATGGACAATTACATCGTGCATGTAAATGCCATTATCAATTTCTTCTAGACCAGTATATGCTGCCCAGCCATCCGAAATTATCCGACTACCTGGTAATATCCATCGTTTTATGATGGGGATTAAAGTCTCCCTTTTTCTGTTGGGCACCTCGACCATCATGCACCAACCGGTGTCCCTTTCTATGGCACCAAAAACCCAGTGCCCTGGTCTCTATTGACCTCTGTGGTATTTTTGATGAAAGCAAGTTCTTTCATCGATTTCTACAATTACAGGTGTGCCATCTTCCCTCAACCCACCAAGTTCCTGCGATGACTCTCATTAAAATTCTGGCATTCTATTCTCAAAAAGTTGCACCATGATTCCACGATTTAGTGAAAGAATTCAATTTCACTCTGATAGTTCCCTTCAAGTTATTTTGGAGAATGAGAATAAAGGGATCCTCTTCGTCAAGGACCTTCCATTTATCATCATTTGATCTTGGCCAGTTGATACGAATTGCATTTTCTTTCACATTGGGTTGACTAACAAAAGGAACCTGTGCACTCTGGTAGTTCTCTTGACACCGATTCCCTTCAATCGATTTATTGATCTCTGACTGAGATTTACGTGTTTGTCGATCTAGGCATCCCATTTTAGTGTGACGGATTCACATTTTTTGAGGCTTGCAAAACTGTGTCTGCAACAGCATTGTATGTCCAGGGACGGGTTATGTTCATTACCAGAATTAGTCTGGTTAATGATCTCAATCTCCTCCCCTTTTGGGTCATCATGGGAGCATATCTCTTTTGTTTTTGACGTGGTAATTAGTAGTGGTATCGCAGAACAAGAAATATGTATTGTATCACAATACTATATGATCTGCACACTGTGATTTGGGCTAATAACCCTCGTCACTCCACATGGTGGTCTTTCCCTATGGTCACTAGTCTTTCCTAGTCTCATGCAATCTTTCTCCGAGATATTTCTTAATAACTACATACAATGACTGCTGTTTAAACAGTAGCATTGCATCCAACAAAGCCTTCATCAGATGATGACTCTGGGTTCAGGCATTGTTTCGGGGCTGAAGCATCATTACGACTAACCCAGAGTGCCTCAGCAGTTTCTCACGATACCACCAGACTTTGTTGATTTGTTGTCACACTGTGGGATTGCCATATCCACACTGATGCGGTGTGTTTCCTTGATGTATTTCCTCTTATCTGCGAAGGTTGAGTTGGTAATAAATCCTCGGCATTCGACTTCTGTAGGAAATACATTTGTTATCCATCCATTTCTGACACATTGTTCTCTTAGATCTTCATATTTTTCCAACTTACGCTGATGTGCCCATTTGAGTTTTTCCCCAAAAGGTACTGTTAACTCAACGATGAAAACTTTTTTTAAATTAACAGACCAGATGACAATATCAGGACGCTGGGCTGTTAATGTTATTTTAGTTGGAAATACGAGTTGATGTTCTAAATCACTTACAATGTGCCAATCCGTGCAACCATCATAAATTGTCCTTTTTTCTTATGTATGGTACCTGGTACCCAGTTTGTCTGTTCAGGCCTGTAGTTTCTTGCAAACACTGGTGTGTCTACCAAGAAAATTTGTCCTTTCTTATGACAAGTGTCTTATCTCTGTTGTTTTTGTGGACATAAAGTGTTCAGTGTGGTACGGAGCTTTCTTCCTATGAGTGCCTTTGTTGGTGACCTGCTGTTCTTCTCTACACCATTTGGTGTTTTCTGACATGAGTGAAGAAATGTTTGTAACATCTCTTCTGTTGTTGTTGTTCCCTTCCTCTTTCTTCTTGAGCAGAGCAAGTTTAAATGTGTCTATGAAACGTTCTGCTTGACCATTGGATTGTGGTTGGTCGAATGTGTGTGGTGCAACTTGAACTGCAGAATGGCTCAGATGTGAATTGCGTTTTAATTTCCTCTCTGTGTTTCAGTTTCCTGTCCACCAGTGGTAATGTTGCATAAGGTACTGGTTGTTTGGGTCAGAAAACAGGTTCAGCAGAGGGTTTAAGTGTCAGTGTGGCTTTGGCTTGAGTGCAGCATCCCAGGTCATTTGTAAAAACTGGAGAAAACCATTTGATTATATCTCCGGTCTGGTCCGTAATGGCACTCTAAGCTGAAGATTTGGATACTACATTGCAAATAAAATAGTGGGATGTCAAGGAGACCCAGTAACTCAATAAAATCAAGTCCCAAAATGTTGTCTCAAATCCGCTATATATATCTTGCCTGATGCTATTTTATCCTTAATCTTGATTGTTGCTGGCAATTCACCCATCATATGAATACAATCCCCGGAAGCACTCTGTGCTACATGTATTGTAGGTAACTACTTTTGGGGGCACCCTGCAGTGCTTCTGCTTGTGACCCACCCCCAAACATTTCCAACACTTTCTATTGAGACAATTCGCCTTAAGATGTCCCTTGTGTCCGCAATGCCAACATCGTAAATGACTAATTCTGCATACTAGGGCCACCCGTCTTTTTACTCTTGGTGCGGCCCCTGGGCATTTCCCTGACCCATACGTCCTTTATTCGGGGCTTTCTGTCTACGATTTTTGGGATTTTCTCGAGGGGGTGTCTCCCTCCTAATATTCCCATCTCTTTTCGAGGGGAACTCACTAGAGCTATGGCTCTCTCCTTTACAATTCTGATGAATGCTGGTTTGTTCCTATAATCTCTTCTCGGGGAAGGGTCCCGCCATCCATATTTCAGATCAAAAGTTCTTTTTCCTGGGACAGTTTCTCTGTCCCAATCATTGTGCCTCCCTTCTCTTCTATTTTGCCTTCTATCGATCTTCGGGGCCCTGCCACTTCTCATATCGCCTCTCCGAATTCCTGCCCTAACCTGAGGTCTATGCAGTTTTATCCTCAACAATTCAGATTCTGTGGCGCTGGCTGCTCCTACTGCTTCGGCCATAGTTTTTGGCCTAATCCGGAGAACGTCTCTCTTAATCTCTTTGTTTCTCAGTGTTTTATTTATCACGAGGCCCAGGTATTTTGTTTCCTTTTTCAGGAACTGGCACTTCGGTAATTTCAATTCCAGGTTGAGCTTTCTCAACCTATTGAATACTTTTCTCAGGTGTTCCAAATGCTCTTCCGGCGATTTGGAAAACAACAAAATGTCATCAAGGTAGGCCATGGCAAACCCCTCCATACCCTCTAAAACTATGGACATCAGTTGGGTGAAAATGCCTGGAGCATTTGACAATCCAAACAGCATTACTTTGAAATTAAACAGACCTAGATGACAAGTGAAAGCTGCCTTCTTTTGGTCCGCCTTGTCCAAAGCTACCTGCCAATATCCCGATCGTAGATCCAGAGTTGAAAAACAACCGGACTTCCCTAACAATGCCAAGATATCATCTATCAGGGGCAAAGGTACTGCCAATGGTTCCGTGATGGCATTTAATTGACGGAAGTCTACACAAAACCTGTGCCCACCGTCTTTCTTCTCAACCAACACAATCGGAAAACTCCATGGGGACTGGGATCTCTCTATTACACCTGACTCTAACATATCTTCTACTGCTTCCTCTACCAACACTCTTTAATGAATCGGGGGGTGACATTTCCCGAATTCAAATGTCCAGTATCCTGCGAATCTGGCTTTCTAGATCTAGGGCCCTCTCGAGGAACTTTCTCCCTCCTAGGTTCTCCTATCTCTTTTTCTCGAGGGGAAGTCTCTTGACATGTGTCCCTCACCTCTACAGGTCCAACACGCAAATGTTGGGTTAGTCTGTAATTCTTTCTTTTGAGAAGGTATCCGCCATCCGTATCCTATATCGAATACTTTCCCTTTCGGGTCGGCCTGCCTGGTCCAATCCTCACGTTTCCCATCCCTCTTAATTAGCATTCTAACCATCTTCGGGGCCCCGCCACTTCTCCGAATTCCTGTTCTGAACTGGCGCTTATGTAGTTCTATGCGTAACAGTTCTGACTCCGTAGCGCTAGCAGCGACTACGGCTTCAGATACCATTCTGGGTCTGACCCAGAGGACGTCTCTCTTAATTTCTTCCTTCTTAATGGCGTCCACAAAAAAGTCTGCCAACTGGGCCCCCTTACCAAGCTCCTGAACTCCTTAGTTATCTCTCCTACGTCATCCCCCATTATACTAGTGGTCTTGGGATCTTGCGTAGCCACGTCATACCTCTATTGAGGACGTTCAGTTGATTTTCTTTTGATATCAAACCTAAAGCTAATTTCCACAGAGCTTCAATTATTGCTTTAATAATTGCAGCAGGCTACCCATGAATTATGTAAGAATATTTTCTCAGGTAAAACTTAAAAAGTATTAATGATTTTTCCCATAATCTATTCGCTTTGATCATTTTCCTATTAATATAGCTAAAGCAGGTTTCCAATTTATAAGCTTTAATAACTTCTTATTTTGTGTAACCAACTCTTGTGATAATCTTGTTAATTTTAGTTTGTCTAGAAAACCTTATGGCAAAATTAAGAACATCTTTTACACATCCCGATGTTAATATCCTCCTGTGTGAATAAAAAAAGAGATAATTTTAAATGTTTCTATGCATTTTGATGTTTCAGTCAGCATCTAATTATTTGCTTTAACCTGCTTATGCCCATTTATTGGTGGAAAAATAGATAAAAACAAACCTCAAACTCCGAAACTGGTGTTTCAGAAAATGCATATATACTAGAACTTCATGCTTCATGAGGCAAAGATTCCCAATGATTTAGACAAAAATGGTTGAGATTTTTGGCTTTTCCAGGCCAAAAAGCATGGGAAACCGTGCAGAGGGGTGTGGAAAAAGTTGATTTTTTCCATTATTTCCATTAAAACTGTTAGACTAAGAAATACGTTAGAAAAATTCGTTTTACGGAGCTTTGAAAAATACGTCATACCTCTATTTAGGATGTTCAGGTGATTTTCTTTTTTTAAGTTTTGATTTTCTAGTGATATCAAACCTAAAGCTAATTTCCACAGAACTTCAATTATTGCTTTAATAATTGCAGCAGGCTACCCATGAATTATGTAAGAATATTTTCTCAGGTAAAACTTAAAAAGTATTAATGATTTTTCCCATAATCTATTCGCTTTGATCATTTTCCTATTAATATATCTAAAGCAGGTCTCCAATTTATAAGCTTTAATAACTTCTTATTTTGTGTAACCAACTCTTGTGATAATCTTGTTAATTTTAGTTTGTCTAGAAAACCTTATGGCAAAATTAAGTACATCTTCTACACATCCTGATGTTAATATCTTCCTGTGTGAATAAAAAAGAGATAATTTTGTTTAGGCTCTTTCCAAGGGCGTGCATTAATATTGTATATCCATCTGCATCCACTAAGTTTATGTTGGCTTCGTTTAGTTCAAGATATTTAAAAATCTCTAACTTATTTAGGGAGGACATTAAAGTGTTTTCACTGTTTTAGATACTTATATTGGTCCTGCTTTCAACAAAGGGTACGGCCATTTTTGCATTTCTTAGATTGCATGCTGTATTATCTATTGAGACAACGTTGATGGCAGCACCTTGACTTAAAAGGATCTCGACAAGATCGTTGGAATCTAGAAATATTGGTTTGTTTCTGCCAAGTAGAATGTAATGCTATTTCTGCTGAGCTTCAACAATTGCAACAGTCTCCTTATCAACAGTATAGTGTTTGATTTTATTAGGATTCAGAGTACAGGAGCCGCATTAGGACTTTTTAGTCCAAAAAGGGATCTTACATCCATTTGACTTGACATAACCTTTTTCTTGTTATTGTTCGGTAGCATATTCCTTTTTTGCAGTGAGTATTTTCATTTTACCGCTGCCACCATGTTATGTAATTTATTTTTGGTATTTATTAGGAATAGGCAATTTTAGTAGACACTTCAGGTTTGGTGACAGAACCTTTCCTCCTCATGTTTGTAATGGTCCTTTATTTGACTGTGGACTTCCAGATTCTTTCTCATTCTTTCTGCTGTTTACCTCTGTCTGAGGTAAGGGATTTCACTTGGGGTGGGTTTAGCTGGCTTCATCCATTGAATTCACTGCCTTTAAAATCTGAATTTTTTATTTGGAGGAGTACCTTATCTCTGACCAAGTTGTCAGAATCACCTTCAAAATTGCATAGCTTCACTATTACTTTGAAGCAATTTATAAATTCTTTATTTGTACAAGCTTCGAAATTGCACAACTTCACTAGTACCCTGAGGCAATTTATAAATGTTTTATCAGAATCACCATTAAAATTGCACGGCTTCACTATTACTTTGAAGTAATTTATAAATGTTTCATTTCTATAAGCTTCGAAATTGCATGACTTCGCTAGTACCTTGAGTCAATTTATAAATGTTTCATATGAATAAGCTTCGAAATTGCACGACTTCACTAGTAACAAGGCAATTTATAAATGTTTTGTCAGAATCACCTTCGAAATTGCACGCTTCACTATTACTTTGAAGCAATTTATAAATGTTTCATATGAATAAGCTTCGAAATTGCATGGCTTCACTATTACTTTGAAGCAATTTATAAAAGTTTCATTTCCATATGCTTCGAAATTGCACGACTTCACTAGTAACAAGGCAATTTATAAATGTTTTGTCAGAATCACCTTCGAAATTGCACGGCTTCACTATTACTTTGAAGTAATTTATAAAAGTTTCATTTCCTTATGCTTCGAAATTGCACGACTTCACTAGTAACAAGGCAATTTATAAATGTTTTGTCAGAATCACCTTTGAAATTGCATGGCTTCACTATTACTTTGAAGCAATTTATAAAAGTTTCATTTCCATATGCTTCGAAATTGCACGACTTCACTAGTAACAAGGCAATTTATAAATGTTTTGTCAGAATCACCTTCGAAATTGCACGGCTTCACTATTACTTTGAAGTAATTTATAAAAGTTTCATTTCCTTATGCTTCGAAATTGCACGACTTCACTAGTAACAAGGCAATTTATAAATGTTTTGTCAGAATCACCTTTGAAATTGCATGGCTTCACTATTACTTTGAAGCAATTTATAAATGTTTCATATGAATAAGCTTCGAAATTGCATGGCTTCACTATTACTTTGAAGCAATTTATAAAAGTTTCATTTCCATATGCTTCGAAATTGCACGACTTCACTAGTAACAAGGCAATTTATAAATTTTTTGTCAGAATCACCTTCGAAATTGCACGGCTTCACTATTACTTTGAAGCAATTTATGAATGTTTCATGTGTATATGCTTCGAAATTGCACGACTTCACGGAGGTAATTTATAAATGTTTTGTCAGAATGACCATTGAAATTACATGGCTTTACTATTACTTTGAAGCAATTGAGGATGAGATCAATTTTTGCATAGAAAATTCCACCATTTAATTTAATAAAAAAAGAAAACAAACTGAATCATATGAAATATCTCGAACAGGATAAGAGATAAATTCTAAAATTTGGCATCACTTGCAAAACCACTGTTATTCAAATCGGTATAATGGAGAAAAAAAATCATAGCCATTGCAGATTGAATGAAATGTTTGGCAGCCTCTAGCTTTGCAATGTAAATGTGCTTGGAGAATGTAGCCAGAGGAGGAACAACATACCTTATGGGACAAATTGTGTGTGTGTGTGTGTGGGGGGGTGTATGTCTTGCATGCAAAATATCTAGGAAAGTAAAACATGGCCGCTACCGGAGTCCCAATTTATTACTTATCTCATCTGTGTTATGTGGAGACTAGAGGCTTGAATCCAGTTGCTGGGCTGATGTTGAGTTGACTGGCAATTCAGTGATGTTTGGAGTCTGGAGGACATCTTGCCTCTTGCCATTTATAGTTTTTAGGCTTGAATCCAGTTGCTGGGCTGATGTTGAGTTGACTGGCAATTCAGTGATGTTTGGAGTCTGGAGGACATCTTGCCTCTTGCCATTTATAGTTTTTAGAAATAACAAAAGGCGACTTATCTTTTTTTCATGAGATTTTTTTTATTTTCTCCCAAGTCAAAACTGCTCTGAGCAGGAGCCCATGTCTCACTCCGTCAACGAATAGTTCCAAACTCCCCAAACATTCTCACTTCACTTCCTCTCTCCCACTTTGCCATGTGACATCCCATCGACCAATGAGAAAATCATATGGGTGCTAGAAGGCAGAGGCTGAGGGTCTTCGTGTTCTGGGTATGATGTTAAACTCTAACTGATAGTGAGGTTCCAGTTCTGAAGGTCTGGGAAATGTGGAGCACCCTTTCATCACCATTACTGATCCAGTGTGGTAGTACCTGTTAGAGTCCCATATATGGGTTGAATAGAAAATTTGTTTAAAAAATTTTCTTCCAATCTATCGCTATGAATATTTCAAAACTTTTTATTAATGACCTACCGTGGTTGATATGCTGTGTAAAACAAACAAAACAAAAGTCTTCCTTCAATCCTCTTAGTGGAATTCATTGAAATTTTCTAAATCTTCCCAATTCACAATAAAAGTGTTGCTTACATCTGTCTTGTGAGCAATTAAATTTTGTAGATAATCACTACACCACGTATAAATTATATATAGTGACTAAGACAAGTGACTATCCTGAAAAAAAGATTTTGTTTGTAATGAGTATAATTGTGTTTATTGCATCACCATATCCAACCATCAATCCTCTTTGATTGCTTAATGAGAGTGCTTGCTTCATGGCCACTTCATTATTGCTTCATTCATATTTCACTCACAATATCGCTTCATTGCACACTTAGCAATTGATCGAATTGCACAATAAACCTCGCTTTGCCAACCACTGAATTGTTGAAAGTACGTCCAAAGTTATTGTCACTATGATTTTTTTCTTTGAAGGTTGCTATGTCATTACACAAAGAAACCAAACAAAATACAGAAAATAAACATGTAAAAAGGGTTTAGTTCCAGTTAGCTCACAAATGATAAGGGTCAAATCCCGAGTTAATTGTTCAATTTTGAAAATTTCCTCGCCTTCTAGACACTAACCATTTCCACGTGTCTCTTCTAGAATTATTTCATTCAAACAATTTTTACAGAAAGAATGGAGTATTCTATGGAATAAAAAAGAAATCCAAAGTTAAAAATAAAAATATCAATAAATTTTGAAAATTTCCTTGCATTCAGGACAATGACCATTTTCACATGACTTAACATGAATTGTTTCATTTGAATAATTAGCAAAGAGATAATGGGAGTTATTGTAATGTGTTTGATTCCATGGTCAAATAAATTTGGCAAATTGAACAATGCAAAATATGTTGATCATCGCTTGTTGCCATTTTTATAAGGAAAACTTTGGCTGAAGATAAATAAATTTGCTTAGAAAAATTAAAATCTATGGAATAAAAAGGAAATCCAAAGTTAAAAATAAATGTAAAAATATCAATAAAGAAATTTTGAAAATTTCCTTGCATTCTGGACAATGACCATTTTCATATGACTTAACATGAATTGTTTCATTCGAATAATTAGCAAAAAGATAATGGAGATATTGTAATGTCTTTGATTCCATGTTCAAATGAATTTGGCAAGTTAAAAAATGGAAAATATGTTGATCATTTTGGTATTGAGCTGGATTGAGCTCTTATTTTATTTTAGCTTCAAATACAAATGCCATGGAGAACAGACATGCATCTTGCGTCGTTCACTTCCAACACTCAGCCGAGACTGACAACTCATCACACTCTCTTTCTGTCATTCTCTTCCTTGCCTTTTGCTGACCAATCAGAAATCGACAGGTAGCTTTTCAAATGTCATTCTCAAAATTATTTTAACTTTCCGCTCTTTTGTAGAATTTTTGTTTTTTCATATTATATTTCCAATTTGAAAATTTTGTTCAATTTTGAAAATTTTCTTATATTCAGGACAATGACCATTTCCACATGACTTAACATGAATTGTTTCATTCGAATAATTAGCAAAGAGATAATGGAGATATTGTAATGTCTTTGATTCCATGTTCAAATAAATTTGGCAAGTTAAAAAATGGAAAATATGTTGATCATTTTGGTATTGAGCTGGATTGAGCTCTTATTTTATTTTAGCTTCAAATACAAATGCCATGGAGAACAGACATGCATCTTGTATCCGTTCACTTCCAACACTCAGCCGAGACTGACAACTCATCACTCTCTCTTTCTGTCATTCTCTTCCTTGCCTTTTGCTGACCAATCAGAAATCGACAGGTAGCTTTTCAAATGTCATTCTCAAAATTATTTTAACTTTCCGCTCTTTTGTAGAATTTTTGGTTTTCCCATATTATATTTCCAATTTGAAAATTTTGTTCAATTTTCAAAATTTTCTTACATTCAGGACAATGACCATTTCCACATGACTTAACATGAATTGTTTCATTCGAATAATTAGCAAAGAGATAATGGAAATATTGTAATGTGTTTGATTCCATGTTCAAATAAATTTGGCAAATTGAACAATGCAAAATATGTTGATCATCGCTTGTTGCCATTTTTATAAGGAAAACTTTGGCTGAAGATAAATAAATTTGCTTAGGAAAATTAAAATCTATGGAATAAAAAGGAAATCCAAAGTTAAAAATAAATGTAAAAATATCAATAAATAAATTTTGAAAATTTCCTTGCATTCAGGACAATGACCATTTTCACATGACTTAACATGA
Source organism: Doryteuthis pealeii (assembly GCA_023376005.1). Lineage (NCBI taxonomy): Eukaryota > Metazoa > Mollusca > Cephalopoda > Myopsida > Loliginidae > Doryteuthis > Doryteuthis pealeii. The sequence goes on from CM042165.1 coordinate 25,301,454, forward strand.
ATTGTTTCATTCGAATAATTAGCAAAGAGATAATGGAAATATTGTAATGTGTTTGATTCCATGGTCAAATAAATTTGGCAAATTGAACAATGCAAAATATGTTGATCATCGCTTGTTGCCATTTTTATAAGTAGGAAAACTCTGCCTGAAAATAAAGAAAGAAATTTGATTAAAAAGATGTTTTTTTTTTTTCTGTTGATTGCTTACCGCTCTCATTTCCGGCCAATTCTTATTTGGATTTTCTTTGAATATGTCCGGGGAGATTCTGGACACTAACAATTACCATGTGTCTCTCCTTGAATTATTTCATTTAAACAATTTTTACATGGAGAATGAAGACATGGCAATGTTTTTCAAGTTAGTGAGTTCCTGACTATCCCAGAGAATTGTTTGGGTTTGTTGGTTTAAGACTTCTTTGTCTATGGCGGGTTGAAGTGTCTTTTAATTCTTTAAGTTATGGTTATGTTAAAAAGTTTGGAGATAATCATCCTCCGTCAGCTTTCACTTCAAAATTCAAGATGGCGGCTTTTTTTCTTTCTTTTCCTCAGACGGGTCACAAATGTCTGTCTTCTCCTCTGGCTGTCTTCCCTGTAACAGAATTCCCAAGTAGCATTTCTCGCTTTATTCTGCATTTGTCCCGGGTCGAAATGAGATCTCGCTCCTTATTTGGGCATGTCATGCTTTTCAAAGTTCAGTGAATACTATTACATTTACTCTCATAGAGAGAGGAGTTAAGGAGAGAGAGATAGACATAGATAGATACAGGCGGTAGACTTGGCGAAGAGAAAGAAAAAGTGAGATATCCTTTCTTGACAAGGGAAGGGAGTGTATATTTGGGTTGATTGTTTACTGCTCTCATTTCCGGCCAATTCTTATTGGGATTTTCTTTGAATATGTCCGGGGAGAGGTTGCATATGTCAAAACTCACAAAGGATTAGGATCATGTCCTGAGTCAATTATTCAATTCTAGAAATTTCCTCACATTCTGGACACTAACAATTACCATGTGTCTCTCCTTGAATTATTTCATTTAAACAAATTTTACATAGACAATGAAGACATGGCAATGTCTTTGATTCTATGTGTAAATTGCTTTTGAAGTTAATATTGGAAAATGTAGTGATCATCGCTTGTTGCCATTTTTATAAGTAGGAAAACTGCCTGAAAATAAAGAAAGAAATTTGATTAAAAAAATTTTTTGTTTTTTTCTATCTTCCATGAAGGTTCAATTTTGAAAATGTTATTGCATTCAGGACAATGACCATTTTCACATGACTTAACATGAATTGTTTCATTTGAATAATTAGCAAAGAGATAATGGAAATATTGTAATGTGTTTGATTCCATGTTCAAATAAATTTGGCAAATTGAACAATGCAAAATATGTTGATCATCGCTTGTTGCCATTTTTATAAGGAAAACTTTGGCTGAAGATAAATAAATTTGCTCAGAAAAATTAAAATCTATGGAATAAAAAGGAAATCCAAAGTTAAAAATAAATGTAAAAATATCAATAAATAAATTTTGAAAATTTCCTTGCATTCAGGACAATGACCATTTTCACATGACTTAACATGAATTGTTTCATTTGAATAATTAGCAAAGAGATAATGGGAGATATTGTAATGTGTTTGATTCCATGGTCAAATAAATTTGGCAAATTGAACAATGCAAAATATGTTGATCATCGCTTGTTGCCATTTTTATAAGGAAAACTTTGGCTGAAGATAAATAAATTTGCTTAGAAAAATTAAAATCTATGGAATAAAAAGGAAATCCAAAGTTAAAAATAAATGTAAAAATATCAATAAATAAATTTTGAAAATTTCCTTGCATTCAGGACAATGACGATTTTCATATGACTTAACATGAATTGTTTCATTCGAATAATTAGCAAAGAGATAATGGAGATATTGTAATGTCTTTGATTCTATGTTCAAATGAATTTGGCAAGTTAAAAAATGGAAAATATGTTGATCATTTTGGTATTGAGCTGGATTGAGCTCTTATTTTATTTTAGCTTCAAATACAAATGCCATGGAGAACAGACATGCATCTTGTATCCGTTCACTTCCAACACTCAGCTGAGACTGACAACTCATCACTCTCTCTTTCTGTCATTCTCTTCCTTGCCTTTTGCTGACCAATCAGAAATCGACAGGTAGCTTTTCAAATGTCATTCTCAAAATTATTTTAACTTTCCGCTCTTTTGTAGAATTTTTGGTTTTTCCATATTATATTTCCAATTTGAAAATTTTGTTCAATTTTGAAAATTTTCTTACATTCAGGACAATGACCATTTCCACATGACTTAACATGAATTGTTTCATTTGAATAATTAGCAAAGAGATAATGGAAATATTGTAATGTGTTTGATTCCATGTTCAAATAAATTTGGCAAATTGAACAATGCAAAATATGTTGATCATCGCTTGTTGCCATTTTTATAAGGAAAACTTTGGCTGAAGATAAATAAATTTGCTTAGAAAAATTAAAATCTATGGAATAAAAAGGAAATCCAAAGTTAAAAATAAATGTAAAAATATCAATAAATAAATTTTGAAAATTTCCTTGCATTCAGGACAATGACCATTTTCACATGACTTAACATGAATTGTTTCATTTGAATAATTAGCAAAGAGATAATGGGAGATATTGTAATGTGTTTGATTCCATGGTCAAATAAATTTGGCAAATTGAACAATGCAAAATATGTTGATCATCGCTTGTTGCCATTTTTATAAGGAAAACTTTGGCTGAAGATAAATAAATTTGCTTAGAAAAATTAAAATCTATGGAATAAAAAGGAAATCCAAAGTTAAAAATAAATGTAAAAATATCAATAAAGAAATTTTGAAAATTTCCTTGCATTCTGGACAATGACCATTTTCATATGACTTAACATGAATTGTTTCATTCGAATAATTAGCAAAGAGATAATGGAGATATTGTAATGTCTTTGATTCCATGTTCAAATGAATTTGGCAAGTTAAAAAATGGAAAATATGTTGATCATTTTGGTATTGAGCTGGATTGAGCTCTTATTTTATTTTAGCTTCAAATACAAATGCCATGGAGAACAGACATGCATCTTGTATCCGTTCACTTCCAACACTCAGCCGAGACTGACAACTCATCACTCTCTCTTTCTGTCATTCTCTTCCTTGCCTTTTGCTGACCAATCAGAAATCGACAGGTAGCTTTTCAAATGTCATTCTCAAAATTATTTTAACTTTCCGCTCTTTTGTAGAATTTTTGGTTTTTCCATATTATATTTCCAATTTGAAAATTTTGTTCAATTTTGAAAATTTTCTTACATTCAGGACAATGACCATTTCCACATGACTTAACATGAATTGTTTCATTTGAATAATTAGCAAAGAGATAATGGAAATATTGTAATGTGTTTGATTCCATGTTCAAATAAATTTGGCAAATTGAACAATGCAAAATATGTTGATCATCGCTTGTTGCCATTTTTATAAGGAAAACTTTGGCTGAAGATAAATAAATTTGCTTAGAAAAATTAAAATCTATGGAATAAAAAGGAAATCCAAAGTTAAAAATAAATGTAAAAATATCAATAAATAAATTTTGAAAATTTCCTTGCATTCAGGACAATGACCATTTTCACATGACTTAACATGAATTGTTTCATTTGAATAATTAGCAAAGAGATAATGGGAGATATTGTAATGTGTTTGATTCCATGGTCAAATAAATTTGGCAAATTGAACAATGCAAAATATGTTGATCATCGCTTGTTGCCATTTTTATAAGGAAAACTTTGGCTGAAGATAAATAAATTTGCTTAGAAAAATTAAAATCTATGGAATAAAAAGGAAATCCAAAGTTAAAAATAAATGTAAAAATATCAATAAATTTTGAAAATTTCCTTGCATTCTGGACAATGACCATTTTCATATGACTTAACATGAATTGTTTCATTCGAATAATTAGCAAAGAGATAATGGAGATATTGTAATGTCTTTGATTCCATGTTCAAATGAATTTGGCAAGTTAAAAAATGGAAAATATGTTGATCATTTTGGTATTGAGCTGGATTGAGCTCTTATTTTATTTTAGCTTCAAATACAAATGCCATGGAGAACAGACATGCATCTTGTATCCGTTCACTTCCAACACTCAGCCGAGACTGACAACTCATCACTCTCTCTTTCTGTCATTCTCTTCCTTGCCTTTTGCTGACCAATCAGAAATCGACAGGTAGCTTTTCAAATGTCATTCTCAAAATTATTTTAACTTTCCGCTCTTTTGTAGAATTTTTGGTTTTTCCATATTATATTTCCAATTTGAAAATTTTGTTCAATTTTGAAAATTTTCTTACATTCAGGACAATGACCATTTCCACATGACTTAACATGAATTGTTTCATTTGAATAATTAGCAAAGAGATAATGGAAATATTGTAATGTGTTTGATTCCATGTTCAAATAAATTTGGCAAATTGAACAATGCAAAATATGTTGATCATCGCTTGTTGCCATTTTTATAAGGAAAACTTTGGCTGAAGATAAATAAATTTGCTTAGAAAATTAAAATCTATGGAATAAAAAGGAAATCCAAAGTTAAAAATAAATGTAAAAATATCAATATAAATTTTGAAAATTTCCTTGCATTCAGGACAATGACCATTTTCACATGACTTAACATGAATTGTTTCATTTGAATAATTAGCAAAGAGATAATGGGAGATATTGTAATGTGTTTGATTCCATGGTCAAATAAATTTGGCAAATTGAACAATGCAAAATATGTTGATCATCGCTTGTTGCCATTTTTATAAGGAAAACTTTGGCTGAAGATAAATAAATTTGCTTAGAAAAATTAAAATCTATGGAATAAAAAGGAAATCCAAAGTTAAAAATAAATGTAAAAATATCAATAAAGAAATTTTGAAAATTTCCTTGCATTCAGGACAATGACCATTTTCACATGACTTAACATGAATTGTTTCATTCGAATAATTAACAAAGAGATAATGGAGATATTGCAATGTTTTCGATTCTATGTTCAAATGAATTTGGCAAGTTAAAAAATGGAAAATATGTTGATCATTTTGGTATTGAGCTGGATTGAGCTCTTATTTTATTTTAGCTTCAAATACAAATGCCATGGAGAACAGACATGCATCTTGCGTCGTTCACTTCCAACACTCAGCCGAGACTGACAACTCATCACACTCTCTTTCTGTCATTCTCTTCCTTGCCTTTTGCTGACAATCAGAAATCGACAGGTAGCTTTTCAAATGTCATTCTCAAAATTATTTTAACTTTCTGCTCTTTTGTAGAATTTTTGGTTTTTCCATATTATATTTCCAATTTGAAAATTTTGTTCAATTTTGAAAATTTTCTTACATTCAGGACAATGACCATTTCCACATGACTTAACATGAATTGTTTCATTTGAATAATTAGCAAAGAGATAATGGAAATATTGTAATGTGTTTGATTCCATGTTCAAATAAATTTGGCAAATTGAACAATGCAAAATATGTTGATCATCGCTTGTTGCCATTTTTATAAGGAAAACTTTGGCTGAAGATAAATAAATTTGCTTAGAAAAATTAAAATCTATGGAATAAAAAGGAAATCCAAAGTTAAAAATAAATGTAAAAATATCAATAAATAAATTTTGAAAATTTCCTTGCATTCAGGACAATGACCATTTTCACATAACTTAACATGAATTGTTTCATTTGAATAATTAGCAAAGAGATAATGGGAGATATTGTAATGTGTTTGATTCCATGGTCAAATAAATTTGGCAAATTGAACAATGCAAAATATGTTGATCATCGCTTGTTGCCATTTTTATAAGGAAAACTTTGGCTGAAGATAAATAAATTTGCTTAGAAAAATTAAAATCTATGGAATAAAAAGGAAATCCAAAGTTAAAAATAAATGTAAAAATATCAATAAATAAATTTTGAAAATTTCCTTGCATTCAGGACAATGACCATTTTCACATGACTTAACATGAATTGTTTCATTTGAATAATTAGCAAAGAGATAATGGAAATATTGTAACGTGTTTGATTCCATGTTCAAATGAATTTGGCAAGTTAAAAAATGGAAAATATGTTGATCATCGCTTGTTGCCATTTTTATAAGTAGGAAAACTCTGCCTGAAAATAAAGAAAGAAATTTGATTAAAAAGATGTTGTTTTTCTGTTGATTGCTTACCGCTCTCATTTCCGGCCAATTCTTATTTGGATTTTCTTTGAATATGTCCGGGGAGATTCTGGACACTAACAATTACCATGTGTCTCTCCTTGAATTATTTCATTTAAACAATTTTTACATGGAGAATGAAGACATGGCAATGTTTTTCAAGTTAGTGAGTTCCTGACTATCCCAGAGAATTGTTTGGGTTTGTTGGTTTAAGACTTCTTTGTCTATGGCGGGTTGAAGTGTCTTTTAATTCTTTAAGTTATGGTTATGTTAAAAAGTTTGGAGATAATCATCCTCCGTCAGCTTTCACTTCAAAATTCAAGATGGCGGCTTTTTTTCTTTCTTTTCCTCAGACGGGTCACAAATGTCGGTCTTCTCCTCTGGCTGTCTTCCCTGTAACAGAATTCCCAAGTAGCATTTCTCGCTTTATTCTGCATTTGTCCCGGGTCGAAATGAGATCTCGCTCCTTATTTGGGCATGTCATGCTTTTCAAAGTTCAGTGAATACTATTACATTTACTCTCATAGAGAGAGGAGTTAAGGAGAGAGAGATAGACATAGGTAGATACAGGCGGTAGACTTGGCGAAGAGAAAGAAAAAGTGAGATATCCTTTCTTGACAAGGGAAGGGAGTGTATATTTGGGTTGATTGTTTACTGCTCTCATTTCCGGCCAATTCTTATTGGGATTTTCTTTGAATATGTCCGGGGAGAGGTTGCATATGTCAAAACTCACAAAGGATTAGGATCATGTCCTGAGTCAATTATTCAATTCTAGAAATTTCCTCACATTCTGGACACTAACAATTACCATGTGTCTCTCCTTGAATTATTTCATTTAAACACTTTTTACATGGAGAATGAAGACATGGCAATGTTTTTGATTCTATGTGTAAATTGCTTTTGAAGTTAATATTGGGAAATATATTGATCATCGCTTGTTGCCATGTTTATAAGTAGGAAAACTCTGCCTGAAAATAAAGAAAGAAATTTGATTAAAAAATTGTTTTTTTTTTCCTATCTTCCATGAAGTTAAGTTTTGTCTTGCAGACATTTTTTGGTATTTTCTGTTTGAAAATGAAAACTAATCTGCCTATCATACTTTATTACAGGTCACATTTTTGTTATTTTGAATATTAAACATTGTACAAAAGTGAAAATTGGTACATTGAAAAATACTAAATAGGTAAGTATGCAGTGAAAATTTCAGTTGTATTCATAATCTACATTGTTAAATTATGTATTTTAAAGTGTTTTCAACTGTGTCACGCTTTATTGCAGATGTACAAAAATGTCAATTTAAGGTCATGAAAAAAGCTATATTACCATTTTATAGTAATAATGACTAAAGGGCCAGTTTAGCTCAGTCAGTAGAACATCAACCTAGGAATCACAAGGTTCCGGGTTCGATACTGATTTTCACCAACTCAGAGTATGAGTAGAGCAGGGATCTGTGTGGGTAAGTGAGGAGCTGATAGTAGGTCTGGTGCTCCACCTCAGATGCAAAAATAATCTCCTTTGTCTAGTGCTAGTGAAAAGGGGATAGACTCCCTTGCTGATACCGACATTAGGCCACCCCATTGACTTTACTACTTATTTATATGAATAGCAAAGGAAGCGCGTGGTGTCATGGGAAATGGACTCGTTACCCCGAGTTCAAATCCTGGACGTGGTAATTGCATTTCACTTAGCACTAATACCCTTAGGAAATGTATGAATCCTACTCTCCCTCCAGCTATGGGTAAATAGCAGGGTAGACTGGGTTCTTTAACCATGGCTAGGTAACCAGTCTAGGGGAAGGAAAACTCTGAATTCAAACCTGTTGAACTCCGCTTAAGAAATTGACCTTGTGTCATATCCTGCTCGTGCGGAGGGGTTGGTAAATATATATATGAATAGCAAATGACTAGAGAATGAAAGTAAAATATTTAGAAAAAGCACAATTAGATTACTGGTGATGTACTTCATTTATCTATGTAACTTTCATGTTTAGAAATGACATCAAACTAATGTTCATCCACAGAGGCTGTGTTATATACCCATTCATCTGTTAGGTATATAATGAGGGTGAAAGAGTGGAGGCAATGGGTGTCTTACTCGTTCTGCTTTGTCAGCGACCATATTTCTTCTTTGTTGATTCCTTCCTTCTTCTGGGCTGGGTTGTCTGTGCTCATTCCGGGGTTGGTAATAATTAAGCAAGACTTGATAGTTTAACAAGACGTCTTTATTCTTTATTAAAAATCCAAAGCTCAAAAGGGTTTTATAACCACGTGGTGAGAAGATAGCATCTTAAGAGTAAATGACCCTCGTATCTGCTCCTGTCTAATAACAGACAAAATCTAACTAACTTAGTTAACTCTCAGTCAGTTCCTTCTCACGCTTTTCCTTTAACCAATCAGAAGTTGCTACTCAGGTCAGCAAAAGGTGAACCGCTTGTCAATCTTCCTATAATGGTCAATGGCAACTTTCCATTTAGCATACCATTATTTGAATTTTATTACACTTACAATTTGTAGGCTACCCATGAATTCTGTAACAGCTATTAGCTGACCAGTTTGAGATGTTATGGTTCTAGCAACAATTTTGATCTTTTCCCATGGGGCATCCTTTGATGAAAACTGTGCACATCCTTCATAAAATTTCCTCTTCAAGATTGACTACAGCTTCTTGATAGGGATAAAATCAGGAGAATAGGGAGGGTGCTAAGTTATTAGTCTTTGTCCTTCGAATCCCAAAGTTGTGAGGTATGAAATTATCGACTTGGCTGAATACAATGCATAAATATCAACTGCTGTGTATGTGAGAGTGACAAATCATCCAACCAGGCTGAAAAATTCTCCCAGAAATGCAGTGTAGTAATTTCTTGTGAGTTTTGACACCTGGCAATTTCCTATGATGCCAGCCCAAAACAATACCACCACCTCCTTGTTGATGTCGAATGCAATGCGGGCAAGAGGCTCCAAATGGTACCCATCCATCAAGGCCATTCAGTGGAGCTCTGGCCTCATCTGTAAAGAGAACATTTGGGAAATTGGTCTTCATATATTTCTGTGCCCAAACAATACGCTTCTATTTGTGGGTTTTGTTTAGAATGGGTTTGGTGATGGGTTTAAGACTTCTTGCTTTCTTTTTAAGAATCCTACCCCGGGTGCTCCTAGACAAAGAAGCGACCCCAGCACGTTCAAATATGGCAGAACTTGTACTACCTAGGTGTTTTCTCACTTGTCTATGTATTTTTCTATTGTCATGCTGGGATACACTTTTTCTCATTCCTTTATTTTGTCTTGGTTTGGTTATGTGGTTTTCCACATATGACTTCAAAGTTATTATATCTTGACTAAACTTTCTGCCTAATTCACCCACATATAATCCTTCTGTGAGACCCGAAACAATCCGTATCTTTTCTGTAACTGCCAGACGTCGTTTCAGTGACATTCACCTGCAATAAAGCATGAGAGTTAAAAACACTTTAAAATACATAACTTAACATAACGTATGTAGATTATCAATATGACTGACATTTTCACTGCATATTTACCTACTTAGTATCTCTCAGTGTACCAAATTTCACTTTAGTACAATTTTTAATATTCGAAATATCAACCAAAAATGTAACCTGCAAGAAAGCGTGAAATGCAGTTTATTCTTTTACCATTGTTATTTTGGTTCATTTTGACTAATTTCCTTGCCTCCTTTTAAAAAATTTTTTTTTATTGTTCCCATCTCACATTTTTGTAGCTATACACTCCAGCCACCTGTAGGTGTGTATCTATCTTTGTTATGAGCAGGCACAATTTTTGGTAATACTTTTGGAACATCATATTCCTTTTTTATGGTTATATATTCAGCACACTGATGGCTAGCATGTACTAACCAGTAGAGCTCAGGTTTCATATATTTTCTATGAACACACACACACACACATATATATATATACAGACAGACATACATACATATACACTAGCAAAGAGGAAAATAATTTATAGAATTAAAAACATTACCGAGAATTTGTACATTATATTTAATTTTGGAATTATTTTTTTTTACATTTAGAATATTATTTTAAATATAATCCTTAACTTTTGCTGAAGATTATGTTAACAATAGTTTTTGATTTTTCTGTCTTGAGAGTTAAAAACTCGACTAGTGTCGAGGATAGTGGAGTGACCAACAATAAAAAGCATATAAAAGACAAAAATACAAACGAAGAATAATAAAAAATATGAAAATTCTTTTCCTATATATTTGTTTTATCTTTTAAAACAAATATATAGAAAAATAATTTTTTATTAATATATTTATAGTTTTATTTTTAACTTTTTAAGTCCTGGGCAATGCCAGGTAGTTTTGCTTGTTTAGAAATAAAATACAGATATCATTAATTTCTGTATACAATATTTTTTAAATTTTTTCTTAATTATTGAATTATATTGATTAATTATTAAAAATAAAAAAACAAATTTTGTCTGTTTCTTAGTTATAAGCATATTGAGTGGTATGCAAGATTTCAAATATGAATGACTTCTCATTTGTGAGTTATAAGTTGACACGTACATATCAAACTTCCTTTTATATATATATATATATATATATATATATATATATATAGATATGTATACTTCGGCAGCATTTTTTCTTTTAGACATGTTCTGTTAAACGCCACAGACAATTCAAGTCTGAGGAGTTTTTTTATGGTCCTTTCAATTTTCCTAGCGATCTTTTTCGTGTTTGGGTGGAGAAGTTGTAATAGTCCACCAAATCCTTGTTTTTTTCGAGCGCTTTCGGCTGGTTTATCAGCCATCATCAGGTGGGGAAACGATGTTAAGTTTTTCAAGTGCCTCATTTTTATAGAAGAACGAGTAGTAGCTTAAGAGTGGTGGTGGTAGTACGAAACAATGGATTAATGGGTTTTTGAGGGGGATACAGAATTGTGAGGAAAGGAGGGGGAATGGTTAGAGTGGGATTTTTTATAAGCATTGGAGGACGTGTTTACTGGTTTGAAAGTTTATTTTGTTTAAGGTAGGTTTTTTTTAATTTGATATAGAGTGCTTCCATTATTTGCAGTTTTTGTTTGTTTTTTTCTTTATGGAGTGTGAGTGTGTTTTCTGTTAAAATTTTTCTGTAGGTTAAGGGGGGGCATGAATGTGTCTTTAAGTGTTGACTAATGGAGCTGGTGTCAGATAAGTGCATTGTTAAACGGCGGGATAATGTGGTCGTCGTATGGCCAATATATGTATTGCTGATATTGGAGAAGCAATCTCCTATGGGACATGTAAACTCATATACAACATTGGTCTCATTTAGACGAGTGGTTTTAGGAGATGAATTATTGAAAGTGACAAGGTTCGCGGTTTTTGAATTTTTTATAATAGATGATAAGTTTTAATTTACGGTTAGTATCAATGGAGGCAACATTATTTTGAATTAATTTTTTTAGGATGATTTCATCAAGTTTGTAGTTTTTATGCATTTGATTACAATAGTATATATTTTGGAAGGAGCTATTATGTTTGCTATTGGTTTTGTTGTGGTTAATGTTATAGAGTGTTTGTCAGATTTGTTTGTCGACAAAATGGTTGGGAATTCGTTGTTGATAAGTGTTTGCTTAATCTTTTAAGTTCAGAAAAAAATATATATAGATATATATATATGCACACGCACACATACATATATATATGCACATATACATATACATATATATATATATATATATATATATATATATATATATATATATATATATATATATATATATATATATATACATACACACACATGAAAATTGACATGTAAAATAGATTGGTAGTGGGTATTATAGCTTCCAGGGGCTGGGGGTGGAGCATAAGGCCCTAACCCCCCACTGACCAAGACAAGACAGAACTCTAGTGGATGAGAGGGAAAAATGATGTCTATTCATAACAAAGCTGGACATTCCAAGATGCAGCAGAAAAAATAAAAATGAACCAAAATTCAATGATTTCAACATTGTGTTTAAAAAAGAATTTTGTTATCAAATATTCATTCTGGTTTTATTACTTTCAATTATAATGAATACCATATTTCATAGCATTTTTAGATGCATTCAGGTGTATTTTAGGTGCAAAATATTTACCCCGCTTCCTTTTTATAAAATGGCTCTTCTTTAATACAATTCAATAGGACTTCTATTAGCTATGCCAGATGCATTTTAATACTTCATTTGCCATGGTAGAACTTCATTAACTGTGGTAGATGGGTTTTAAGACTTCATTAGCCATGGCAAATGGGTTTTAAGACTTCATTAGCCATGGCAAATGGGTTTTAGAATGGGTATCATTTTCTGAATATTCTTTGCTATAAGGAAGAATCATCTTTCTTTTGCCTGTGCATCTAACATGCCATTATTTATTTGGTATTTGTTCATTGTTTCTTTAATTTTTCTGACTTGTCAGATATCATTTTCTTTGTATGATTGATTAAAAAGGTTTATTTTTTATTTATTTTCAAAATCTTACCAAAGTGGAATATTTTACAAGAGCAATACAAACGAAAAAAAGAGAAAAATGTTTTTATAATTCAATGCATCTCAGGTGGCTCAATTTATTGTTCAGAATTTATTTTTATTTTGGGGAAAATATTGACTTGATGTACAGGGTGTCCCAAAAGTCACTTAGGTATCTCTCTCTCTTTGTATATGTATATGTATATATATATACACACACATAAAAAAGATGCTGTTTTTACAATGACCGAAAGCATTTATCTTTTTAAGGGAAAATTGGTGGAGACTAATAAAGATCTAAGTTCAGTAAAACCCACAACCTTGTTTTGTCCGAGAGTAGGTTAAACACATTTTACACCTCATTTTTTATTTAAAAAAAAAAAGCTATATAGAAACATGATGAGGGTGCAATTCAATGATATATTAATAAATTATCAAAAAAAAAAAAATGATGAAAAAAATAAAACAAATATAGGATAAAACAATAAAAAGCATATAAAAGACAAAAATACAAACGAAGAATAATAAAAAATATAAATTCTTTTCCTATATATTTGTTTTATCTTTTAAAACAAATATATAGAAAAATAATTTTTTATTAATATATTTATAGTTTTATTTTTAACTTTTTAAGTCCTGGGCAATGCCAGGTAGTTTTGCTTGTTTAGAAATAAAATACAGATATCATTAATTTTAGTTTAAAACTAAAAGAACATGCATTTTTGTTATTTTTCTTTTTTCTTTTTTTTTTTTTTTTTTTTTTTTTTTGTGTGACTTTTGGGACATTGTATATCATGAATTATTATAAAATGCAGCACAAAAAAAGTGTGTGTTGCAAAACAAAAGTTATTTCTATTTTTATTTATTGTCAATAATTAACATTATTTATTTATTGTCAATAATTAACATTTTTGCTGTTTTTTGACAGCAAAAATGTTAATTATTGACAATCTTTATTGAAGAAATATTAAAAATAATGATTTTTTGTGTTGATTATAAGTGTTTTCATTACTTCTTGCAAAATTATTTTTATCTTTTAAATAAATGAAGACAATCTTTATTCCATGAAAAATAATTTTGCTTTTTGACAGGCTTGGGAATTAAATCTTTAAACTATTTTGTGACAGCCTGTCTAACTAAGGCTAAATTTAAATGTAGCAACTATTATGGGACAGAGATAGTATTTATTTATACTTTTTTTTTTTTTCATTTAAATTATACTATATCTGTCCCATAACAGTTGTTACATTTGTATATAGAAGTTTATATACAAATGTACCAACTATTATGGGACAGAAATAGTATATTATTTATAGTTACTTTTTTTAAATTTTATTTTATTTTTAAAAAAAATTTAACTCTGTCTCCTAACAATTATTACATTAGTATATAAAAATGTATGTATCATGGGACAGAAGTATATTATTTATAGTTACTTTTTGTTCTTTCCATTTATTTTGTACCACCTCTGTCCTATGACAGTTATATTTGCATACAGATTTCATACACAAAATGTAACAATTATTATTAGTCTGGGTTAGAATCAGGGTATGGGTAACCTGTAGCTCAAATTTTGTGGACCTTATTTTTGTGATGCAGGTATCATTGGGGAACAAGAAAAGTTTGGTCAATTTATCCAAACTTTTCTCGGGTTACTCTTACTTCGCTTTTAACCTGGATAATATGTGAAAGATTTGGTGTATTAGTTTTTTTTTCTTCCCCTTTTACTTACCTTGTATGTTATTATCTATAATTATTAATTTAATCATTTTTTTTTACTTTTTTCATTCACTTCCTTTATTTCATGATTAAAATATCTCATTGATACATTTTATTATAAAAAAAAAGTATATAAAAAGAATTAAAAAAACAAACTTCTTTCTTGTCTGCCATGACACTGCCACTCTACTTTATCTTTACTAAAAAACTAAGAGACCAAGTAATAATAATAATAATAATGTCTTCATTTAAATGTAGATAAAGATATAGTTAGGGGAGTGTTGTATTTTCTTACAAGGCTATCTTCTGCCAAACTCCCCAAATACCAAATACAGAAATACACCACAAATGATGTGATACATAAAAATATACACACATATAAAATTAAAAACACAAAAAAATCATAGAAAGAAACTGAATATATATATATATATATATATATATATATATATATATATTCATCAAAAGTTGCTACCATGTTTTCATTGTAGTAGCATTAGTAGTTAATATATTTTGCAAAAATATAAGCATTTATAGGTGTAGAAAATTTTTTTTCTCTATTACAAAAAAAAAAAAAAACTTTTGGAGAAAAAACTTATTTTTGTTGTAAAGAGGAAACCCTTTTTCTACAGCTATGTAGATATACACACACATACATATGAAAATAAAAATGAAAAAAAACCCACAAAAATCAAAGAAACTAAAATGCATATATATATATACACACACACACACGCATATATATTCACACACACACACGTGTGCATATATATACAAATATTTAAAATAAAAACAAAAAAAAGAAACTAAAAAAAAATGATTATATATATATATATATATATATATATATATATACATACACACACACACACATACATGCACCTATGCATGTATATATATACTCATATAAAATCAAAGAAAGAACCCCAAAACAACAACAATATATATATATATACACACACACACACAAGATTTTTAAAAATCAAAGAAACTAAAAACAAACAAAAAAATAATAAAAAAGTAAGAAAATCAACATATATAGTACATACAAATGTGAATGATCACTGGTATTGTACAGTTTCATACATCTTTGTAAATTCATTTTTTTTTATAACATTTTTCTTTTATAAAGAAAACTTTAATACATAAAAAGAATTCTTATTTTGGTGCTACATATCCCATATTGGTGTCTGTGTGCCACACCTTTGAGACCCCCTCCCCAAGAATTTTCCCCTTTATCTGAGAATTGCCATTATTGGTAATTCTAAGTTCATGTTTTGTTTATTTATTTATTTGTTTGTCAACTTTACAATTGTATATTTTTTATTGTTTGTTAAAAATAAATTATCTGAAATTTACATTGTTTGCTTTTGTCTTTTTTATTTATATATATATTTTTTTATCGCTAAAGCTATTGGTAAATATCTATTGTGAGAATTGGCCCTGATAATTATTTTCTGAGAATGGAACCCAGCCTGAGAAAGTCCAAAAAGAGACTAGTCACTATATCTAAACTACGTATAGGTCATACAAGACTAACACAAAGAAAACAACAGTCAGAATGCATAGCATGTCAAACACTATATACTGTTAAACACATTCTAATTAAATATTGTGATTTTGCTGTTATTAGACAGCATTTTCACAACACAAATAGGTCCATTCTGACCCAATGTGGTATTACTTGTTAGGGTCTCATCTATGGGTTAAATAGAAAAAATGTTTAAATAAAATAAAAAAAATTTAATATCCATTAAGAATGAATTTATTTCAAAACTTTGTCGGCACTAAATGACCCACTGAGGTTGATATGCTGTAAATCAAAACAACCAACCAAACAACACAAATAACATGAGATATATATTTAAATTTTTTAGTATAGATGACATTTTGCCCATTCAAGAAAAAGATAGAATTATACCAAAAATATAACAATTAACTTGAACTTTACCCTTTAAACTTATCCCTCAAAGTGATTCCTAATCCATTTAGCAACAAACACTCACGAACAAATTACTATCAAAATCAAGAAAATCCTTGGGGAAAAAAGCATAATAAATCTGACCATCCCCCACAATTTACTGCTTGGCATAAAATAATCTGAGGTGGGTTGATGTGCCATTAAAATCAATCAATGTATAAACTAGCATGCACACACACATATCTCTCTCTCTCTCTCTCTGTCTGTCTGTCTATATATATATATATATATATATATATATATATATATATATAATGCTTCACACCTATGCCCAAACCTGGTATATGTATTTCCAACAACGGATACAAATACATCTCAAATATATATATATATATATATATACTAGCAAAAGTACCCGGTCCATGACTGGACTATAAAATGTTAACACCATGTAGTGAGTGGGTAAGTGAGAGAATAAGAGGAAAATAATTTATAGAATTAAAAACAAAAAATGTAATTAACTTTTGAGTGTTTTGAAATATAATTCTATTTTTCAAAATTGTTTTGTACATATGACAAAAACTTAAATTCAGTTCCTAATTGCTTGTTTTTTTTTTTTTTTTTAATTGATTGTTGCAAAGTGATAAAAAATATTAATTTACTTATTTTCTTTTTACCCCTAAAAAGCTAAGTATTAACGTGTCCTTATTTATTTAGCTCTATCGGCTGAGGCTGTACAATATGCTGACAGCACTTCTGCTGAGTAAAACCTCCTTCCAATTGGGCCACATGTTGGTCGTAGGTGACGACCTGTGGTGTTTGCAGTCCATGGCCTGCACCGTTACTTGGGCTAGACGGGCGGTTGGAGAGGTCCCTCCAATCAATCAGCTGGTCATGTCAAGCCCTAGCACCTATATGATTGTCCCTACCGTATTGCTCTTATGGTAAAACCGAATCTAGTGGTGAGGTTCCAATTAGGGAGCTCTGGGAAGTATGGAGTACCCCTTCATTGACATTACTCCCAGGCTCACATTGACCCGGAGTGGTAGTACTTGTTAGCCCACCAAGTACAATCACTCAAGGTCCCATCTATTGGTTAAATAGGGGAAAAAAAAGAAGGATTTAAAAAAATGTTTAGGGGGGGGGGTTCAGCTATGACCATTTGAAAGGGAAAAAAATTTCTGGTCCCTAATTTTACATGTATATATTTTTACATATATATAAAAATTGAAAAAAAGTGATTTGAAAATTTAAGTTATTTTCTTAAAATTAAAAAAATAATTCATGTAGCATCTTTTTTTTTTTTTTTTTTTTTTTTTAGTTTAAAAACAATATTTTTCTTTGAATTGATTAAAAAAAAAAAAAAAAAAAAAATATCTTATGTAAATGGAGTATTTTTACTATCTTAAAATGTCAAAGTCAATTTTAAATGTCTGGGACTAACTAGTTCAAAAATTTATAGGAGATAGAACTCAATGTAAGTTAAAAAGTGCTCTCAATTTGAGCTATATATTTCCAATATTTTTATATATATTTAAATAAATTTTTTTAAATTCATAACGTTCGTTCATTTTCACCTATGGGTAACAAAACAGGCCGAAATCTCTCCCTTTCCGATAAGAAAAGTTTAGTCATCAATGTGTTTCAAACGTATTTCACTCATTTGTTTGGTTCTTTTCTTAAATTCGTTCATTGAAGACTTTATTTCAACTGGTAAGTTGTTCTTTTATTTATTTTCTTTTATATACCTTTCAAAAATAGTAACTTGAAATTCATAACTAATTAAAAGAAAAGTAATAATTATTGAACACTGAAAGAAAACTTCTAAAAACCGAACGTTCTTGAAATATACTTTTCATGAATATTGTATTCTAAATATTGTTAGACTAACACTAACTAGTAAACATTTGTAATATTATATTTAAAAAAAACAAACAAACACTTTCTTTCAAAAAAATGTAAAATTTATTTTCCTCCATCAAAAAAAAATTATGAAGAAACTTATTGTTCACTAGGAAATAAAAAAAACTAAACAAAGCCTTTTTAATTTGAAGTAAAGATTTATTTAAAATAAAAGCTTTTATTTCTTGATATACCAAAAAATTTTATTAAAATCAGATTATTGGTTTTATTTTTAATGATTTAAAAAATAAAATTTCTTGTTCTTCCCATTATTAACGATTTTGAAAATCAATAAGAAAAAAGCAAAAAAAAAAAAAAGCAATGTAATTTCTCTGATAGAATAAAATAAATTTTATCAGTGAAGATACCGTGAAATCATGGAAAATTAGATGTAACACTCTAAAATTATCAACAAAATAAATTTTGTAGTTATTAATGGTTAAGGTAAAAAAGCTTTTAATTTAAAAGTGTTTTTTTTTTCTTCTTCTCTTTAACATACTTTAAATTCATACTGCTACTTTCTTAAAATAAATCTTTATTAAATTTTATTTTTTATCATAATTGATGCAATACTTTTAAAATTCACTATTAAATGTTTCAGTGATAAATATGTCAGTTATGACGGGAGTCTTTTTGGCTTCACTCCAAGAAAAAATATTTTAAAAAAATATTGGGTGAAAAATCCAATGTTTATCTTTTACTTCGAAATACCCGGATGTGAAGACGTACGAGATAGTAAAAAAAATAGCATTGTAGGTTAGCATACTTTTGCCCCTAGCAGCAAAGGAAAAATAATAAGTTATTGACTCTTTGGATATGCATTTATCTCCCTTTAACTCAAGATTTGGCAATTCATATATATATATTATATATATATATATAGAAAGTAAAAAAGTCGTCGGGGCGGCCTAAAGTTGGTATCTCATATATATATATATATATATATATATATGAGAAGTAAAAAAAGTCGTCGGTGGCTAAAGTGGTATCAGCCAATCAGCGAGGGAGTCTATCCCTTTCAATAGCGCTTGACCAAGGAGATTATATTGGCTTCTGAGGTGGAGCGCCACACCTACCATCAGCTCCTTACTTTACTGCACAGATCCCTGTACTACTCATAACGCTGAGTTGGCGAGGACCGGTATCGAACTAGGAACCTTGTGGTTTCTAGCCAAACGCTCTTACCAACTGAGCTAACCCGGCCCATTATGAATAATTGTTTAATTTATCACAGTATGATAATTATTACGTTTGATATGGTTACTTAAGAGCTATTGCAAATAGCTCAATATGTAAAAAATTATAATAATCTGATTTAACCTCTCATTCTTTATTTTTTTATTTCTTTCCTTCTTTTCATTATGTTTCGATTGAAACAGATTAGCATTATCACTTACATGCGCCCATCCTCTCTCTGTCTTTCCTACTTTCTTTCTTATTTTTTCTGTGTAGTAAAGAAAGAGTGAGAGAGAGTTAAATCAAGATTATTATACTTTTTACATATTGAACTATTTAGTAATAGTTCTTAAATCAACAATATCAAACGTAATAATTAAATTATCATACCGTAGTATATCCACAGTTCCTGCTAGTTAATAGATATTTGTTTAATGTTTATTTCTCTTTTATAAAAACAAAGTCAACTGGGTTTAAAGCAGAAAAATTTTGCTTTTTAAAAATGTTTCTGAGTAATTCATTTCCTGGTTGCATTCTTTGTCAAACCCAATGATTGTGAGTCGAAATAAGTACAGAGACAATCAAAATAATTGTAATATTATTTTTTAAATTACAAGAGGACAGACTTAAACCACTCTGAAAAAAAAAAAAACCCCAAAAAACTTAATGTCCCTATTTAGAATATTAAATGCAAAAAAAAAAAAAAAATAAAAAAAATCGAAACTTATTTTATTAAAGAGAATTTTTAATTTGTTTAAAACGAAATTTTTTTCATTTATGTGTGAAGTTATATAGAAACACTAACAATGGCTGAAGCATGATTCTAATGTTATTATGTTATGTTATAAATTTGATTTTAAGAGCCTTCTGAATGTAGATTGACTTCCTGGTTGCATTCTTTGTTAAAACCCAATGATATTGAGTCATAAATCATCTACTTTGACTTGCTTATCTATACATCTGTCCTGTCTATCTGTCCTAATCTACCATATGTAAAGGGCAGTTTGTGCGGTGTGTCTGGAGGAAACTACAAAAATAAAACAATTACAACAAAGTAAATATATATGCATTCACTATCACCAAATCTTGCTTTTTTGAGCAAATATAATAATATATGTATTCATCAGATTTTAAAAAATAAGATTTAAATAGTAACACCATGGATTTTCTTTTTTTTTTTTTTTTTTTGCATTTTAATATTTCAAATAGGAGACAATTTTTCTTTTCAAGTGTCTGTGCACTTTTTTTTTTTTTTTTGACGCCCCTAAAATAAGCTAGATCAACACAAGGTCTTTTTACATAAGGATTTTAGGTCATCCTGCTAGGGTCAAACTTGCGATTCAGTTAATAATGAATCTGTGAGACTTAACTTTTGCTCTCATACTTCTACCCCAGGTGCCGCCGAGTTGCCAACTTCTAGTATGTATATAAGGGCAGTTGAGTGTGTTATGTATGTCCGGAGAAAACTACAAAATAAAGCAATTAATGACAGTGTATATATGTATGTATTGTGTGTGTGTATATATATATATACTATATATATATATATATAACTGTCACCAGATTTTACATTTCCTGTTAAAAATTATGAAGTTTTGAATCTATATTTTCAAAGACAGTTAATTTTATTTACAATAAAATAACATTAGAATGGTGGATCGGCCATTGTTAGGCGTTCCTAGCTAAAATTCATCAAAATAAGTTATGGAAGATCAAAACAATTAATTTTTTTCATCTTAACTACTGTTTAATAATATTTTTTTTAATTTTTGAGTTTCAATGGTCAACACTGTATACTTCACCCCATATTAGTTATTTTCCTAGCTAATTTTAGTTGTGGCACAAGGCAGTTGTATGGAGCCATATGAGAATGGAATTCACAGCTGCTCTGTAGCCTAGTTCGCTAACAATGTGAGACCCCACCTGTATCCTATAGTTGTTCTTTTCTAAATTGTGACACAAGCCAGTAGTATGGAGCACCCAGTGAGAATAGAATCACAACTGTTCTAAGATCAGTTTATTAACAATTACATTAAAAAAATAATAGAATTCTATTTTTATTTCATTTTATAAAATTAGATTATTAGGGAAAAAAAAGTACATTGTAGGCAATGACGATTTAGGTCTTAAAAGCCCCCTGGACTAATAGAATTTGTGGCTCTTATATATGTTTGGCAGGCCCCCATCTCCGTGTCTATATAAAAAAGGGCCCCATCAAAACCTAAAGCCGCCATTCAATAATAGAGAGGCCCAAATGCTCTAAATTGTTTCAAATTAATTTTGTGAAAATAAACAAATCCCCTCTGTTTTTATTTCTTAATTCTTTTTTTTAGTTTGATTGCAGGGCCCAAGACTAGAGTGCTCTTGGGGAGGGCCTGTCTAGTCTTGGGGCTCCTGGGCTGTAGCCCATTATTAGCCTATATACAGGATTGTAGGATATTCAGTCCTATGATACATCCAAAGACTAGAAACATGTCATTACCTTATTTCATCACTGAAAACATTACATTCAAATGCAAGAAGAAAAGCAGAATTAATATTAAGGATGCGGTTTATGTGTGTGTAGAAATCAGTACAAAAAAAAAGCTAATCTATAATCCATATACATACTAGACAAAAACGTGACCCGTTGGGTCACCCCATGCAGCTCTGAGTAGATATTGATTGGAGAAAGATGGAGTAGCAAAGTGAAAGAAATTTCTAAAAATAAATAAAAAAAAATACGGTGGGACAAAAAATTAAAATCATTTTGTATGCTTTTTAAGAAAGGGAATGTTGACCTAATTTAAACTAATTGCTGAAATTTAACATAGAAATACATTTCAAATTCTACCCCCCCCTCTCCTCTCTTCTCTCTCTCGTTTCTCTCGTCTCTCTCTCTCTCAATCTCTACCTCCTAGAGAACTAACATTATATAACGAGGAGGTAATCAAGGAGATACATAGGGGAGAAGAAAGAAGGATTGGCAAAGAGTAAAGTAAGAGGCTTGATCAGTCTTTGACTTAATTGCAAATTATAACTAATTAGAACCAATTAAAACGGAATTTTTTTCCAACCATAATTCAATCCTAAAAGTAAGGAATAATTTAGTATAATTTTCGTGTCATTAAACGAAACAGTAAAAAAGCCTTTAGGAAATAAAAATTAATTCACTCAGCTTTAGTATAATAATATATAATATTATTATATATATATAATAATATATTGAACGTTTTTTCACTTTGAAATTGATATTAATATTGAAAATAATTCTCTTTAAATCTTAGAGGAAACTACGAAATAAAACAATTAATGCAAGAGTACATATATATATACACATTCACTATTACCAAGATCTTGCTTTCGTGTAAAAATAATGAAGATTTTATTTATATTTGAGAAAAACATCTCGGGTCTTTTCAACGTGGGGATGTTTATGGGGTATCCAGCGAGGATCCAACTCGCAATTCAGTAATAATGGATCTGCGAGATTAAGTTTTTTTTTAATCCTCCCTCTACCCAGGCGATGCCGGGTAACCGCTTCTAGCCCATATATGATATAAAGAGCAGTTGATATGTATGTATGTCTATGTCCGGATGAAACTATTAAAATACACGATTAACGACAAAGTAATATCTATACACATTAAATATCACCGTTTCTTGCTTTCTGTAAAAATAATGAAGATTTGATTTATATTCGAAGATATTTAAAAATTAAAATATACACATAGAGATAGCATTGAAATTCTACTTAAAAATGCCCAGTATTTTGTAAATCTCAAAAGTAAACAAATCCAAACACCACCCCCCCCCCCAGGTGACGCTGGGTAGCCGCTTCTAGTGAAATATATGGCAAAGTCCTGGTCATAAGTATGTATTTACCAACCCCTTCCGCACGGCAGAATGCGAATTATTCAAGGTCGATTTTTTAGCCCAGTACGACTAGTTTGAATTCAAAGTTTTACTCCTAGGCCTGATTTGCGTAGCAACGTCAAACAGACCAGTCTGCCCTACTGTTTACACCATAGCTGGAGGGAGAATAGGTTGTATTGATATATTTCCCTAGAGTATTAAGCTAGTCTCGCAGATCGTTACTACTGAATAGTGAGTTTGATTCACACTGGAATGCCCCATAATTGCGACGTTGTGTCACATCCTACGTTATGGACGACTTGGACGTATTTTTTCTTTTTAGTTTAACGTTTTAGAAGGTCCTTTTCCCTTTGAAAGTAAAGAGACTCTCTCTCTCTCTCTCCCTCTTTCTCTCTCTCTCGTCCTCCTCTCTCTCTCTCTCTCCTCTCTTCTCTCTGAAAGACGGTTTGGAAACTCACGGAGAATAGCCGTCAAAACATTAACTGAAAAATGTTTCTTTTCTTCTGAAACAAAAAAAGATGTATCTCTAAATACACTCAAAATCAAACACGATTCCAAATATTAGCAAGTGATTATCTTTATTATTCTTCTGGGATTTTTGGCTCCCGATTCACAAGTACGGTCTGAGTTCGAGAGAGCTCCCTATCGACAAGAAATACCAACGGAAGAAAGACCAGGGGCACATAGCAGAAACGTTTGTATAGAATGAGATAGTGCCAGAATAATTCAAATGAGTAATTTTGCGATATAAAAAATAAACAAAAAAAAAAAAAAAACAACTAAAAATCAACAATGCAAAAAAAAAGAAAAAAACAGAAGATAAAAAGAAAGACATAATAATGATGAACAATCTTTATTTAGAAAAAAATAAGTGGCACGTATTAATGTAAAAATTAATAACATATGGTGCAAAGGGGCCGGCTTGGCTCAGTCAGGGTTCGATACGGCCCGAGTTTACCCGCACAGGGATCCTGTGCAGTAAAGTGAGGAGCTGTGGCTAGGGTGTGGCCTCCACTTCAAACGGTCAAAACGAATCTTCCGTGGTCTAAGCGCTCGTGAAAAGGGGATAGACTTTCCCTTTAGAGCTTCATGGTGATACTGACTTTAGGCCACCACGGCGGACAACTTTACTTAAATTTTTTAAAAGATTATAATAGGCGCCGTATAGATAGGTTGAGAGTTTTAATGGTTTGATTTGGATTTTGTGGAAATGTTTTTTTGTACTTCAGTTGGTTAAAGCAGCTGGTATCGTTAAACAGTTTTTCCAGGGTAAAATTAAATTCACTGTAAATTTATCGTAGTAAATTCAATTGTACTCAGGAATTCAATTTGCAAGCCGCCCTAGATTTACACTTTAACACTTTCTCTTTTAACAAATTCTTAAAAGCAAATAGTTAAAATTTTGAATAATTTACCAGTGTGATGTAAATTCCTCTTCACGATATATTGTACTGGCTGATAAATTTACCGACTAACATGTATGAACTTACCACACGGTAAATTTTGATTTCTAGGTTGTCATCATATTTTTTATTTATCTGTGTAAATTCATCGCAGGTAACGTGTAGCCGGGGTTGCAACTTTAGTCGTAGAGGGAACGGTCTTGTGGAATATATAGATATTCCGTCTGTTTGACTTTCGCCACCATCCCGAGTCCCACCGTGGCGGCTCCTGCGAGATATGAAGCGGAGGGTTGACAGATGTAAAAAGAATAAGGGCATTTTGCCGCTTAAAGCTGAGTACAGGCGGTGAAAGGCGTATGAGAGAATATAAATGAATGGAAGTCATGACAAAATGACTGATCTAGGCAGTCTCCATGTTCGGTACTACCACGTTCTCCATGTCGACTTCAACTTGGCCTTTTTACTAAGAACGATCCCACAAAAGATTATTACATACACCCTAGGCCTTTGCTCCTTTTTTTTTTATCAAGATTCCTCAAGTTCTGAATTATTAAGTCTACCGTGATGATTATACCTTCCATATATTTATTCACGCTAGCATGATGATTTTTTTGGCAACAAATATACCACACGATGACTTTTCCACAGATAATTTATGGGGTACGGGATGAAGGTTTGGGGGTGATTTACGGTTCTAGAAAGGTATCTAGATATTGCTGGCTGCGTGTGTCTTAGGTTTTGTTGTTAAAACCGCATCTCAATTTGAAATGGTCGCGCTGAAAAGGAAGAATGAAAAGGAAAGAGACAAGAGAGAAATAAGTTTTCATGACTTAGGCTTTATTGACTGGACATAGTCAATGCGCAAGAGGATATCCCCCTTGCCGAGAAGCGACTCCCTTTGGGGTCGAGGGACAGTCCTTTTTGTCGACATGTGGCGGAGGTTCTTCCAGTGAAGGCCATAGAATTATTTTTTTTTAAATTTAATTGTATTTTATTTTTAATCCCACAAATTACTACACAGTGAAGCAGAGAGGATGCAAGAGAACTTAACCCTTTATTATTGTCCGATCAACACTGGTACTCATTGTCGTAGATTGATGTCGCATGTGAATTGCGATAAGTTAAAGAAAGGCATATAACAGTCCACATCACCATCGAAGGCTATTGGTTGTGTATTTTACTAGTAAGGTTTATTGCTAGTATTAAACCGTTATCGTTTGAATAGAGCTCGTCGAAATGTTCATTTTGCACATAAGATGATATTATTCTCTCATTCCATACTTACTGCCAATAAGATCAAAGCATGTGTTAAAAAGAAACGGTTCCTCAGGTGTCGCGGCGGACCTTGTTTAAATCTACACAAATGTATTCACTCGTTAAGTAAAAGACAACTTCAGTACGGACGGAGTTGAATAATGTAATGATATGGGATAAAAAGAGAAAGGAAGAAACGGTTGTGTGTGTGGGTGTGATTGAGAGAGAGAGAGAGAGAGAGAGAGAGAAGAGAGAAGAGATAATCAGTGGTATAGGAGAGGAAAGTGGGGGTGAGAAGGTATTAAAAAAAGAAAGGAAGGCGGAAGAAGAAACAAGGAGAGAGAAGAAGGGAAAAGAAGAAAAGGAAGAGAGTAGAAGAAAGAAGAGGGTGAAGGAAAAGAATAAAAGGCAGTAGGAGGGAAATAAAAGAAGGAAAATAGGAAGAGAGAGAGAGAGAGAAGAGAGAGAGAGAGAGAAGAGAGAGAGAGAGAGAGATCTCAAGTGACACAGAAAAAGATGGATAAACCTAATGGTGTCGTGGATTGTGAAATGAAAACATAGTCAGAAATGGATTGATTTAAAAAGTTAATTTTCTTTGGGGGATGGATATGTGGTAGCATACAAAACGCCATTTTGCAACAGGGCCGTAGCAGCTGCGGACTGGGGCCAGCCCTCCTCCAATTTTCTGTCACTTGTAAATATTTTACAGGGTTTTATTTTAACAAAATACAGGATAGTCTATGAATGTTTGAGATGAGGCTTGAGATTAGTATTTCTGCGTTATTCGACTATTGTCCTCATCTTCATTGTATCTGTACAACGGTTTCGGCCGATATGCCTCAGCGGCCTTCTTCAGATTTTTTGTCGACCGGAACCTTCTTTCGACTCGGGACTTTCTTGTCGTAACGAGAGCCATCACCGGGAACTTTGAACCCTAACACTTTATCAGTCCACGCTCATTCCGCTAAGGGCGTTAAGCTGTGTTAATTATTATTCTATGTTAATCCTGCTTTGATTAGGATTGAACCTGAATACCTAAGAGATAACTGTCACTTAGAACTGTCTTACATCTAACTAACTTATCCACTAGGCCATGTGTCTAATGGACATTCCAGTGTGAATTTTGGGAAACTGTATAACAACCTAATGTCTTGTTTTGGCTAGAATATCTACCTATTCCTTATGAATGATTTTTTGATATTTATTTATTTAAAAAAATCTGATCTAGCCTTTTTTTTAAATTATGGGTTCCCATATTGTATATGGGAAACATGCCGTCCACTGAAAGTAAGACTAGAAACATCGTAAAAGCAGTGGTTCGAGGGCGAGAAATATAAAAGTCGGGTATGGCTGACCAAATATGGAAGAAAAGGGAAACCAATCTGCCTTATGGGAATGAAGTTAAAATAATAGATAGAGAAGAACATTGGAAGAAGAGCCTCTAAGAAATCAGCTCATATGATAGGCTGTAGTGGGTTGTTAAGTAGACCGACGTAGAACATGAATACAATAATTAAAAAAGGCTAGATCAGATTTAAAAAAAAAAAAGAAGAAAAATATGAGTCGGTAAAAAAATCAATACATAAGTGAAATAGGTAGATATATTTTTTATGTACGTTTAGACTATTGCAATTTCAACAAGACTGCCATCTTTGTTGTTACATTCTAAATGTGGTTTTAATAGACACCATGTACAAATTAAAAAAAATAAAAACAAAAAAACAAATAAAAAGAAAACAAAAAAAACAGCAAAAAAAAAAAACAAAAAACAACAACAACAAAAACCTTTTCTCTGATGTTTGAGATGAGGCTTGATAATTAGTATTATTTGGATTATTCGGACTACTATGTTTTTAATTTTTATTGTTATTCCGTACGACGTTTCGGACGATGTGCTCCCCGAAAAAAGAAATGAAGGTTCCTGAGTTCGAGAAAAGGCTTCCGAGTCCGCGAAGAAATACCTGAAGGCCGGACGGCACATCTGCCGAACGTTTGTTACAGATAACAATAAGATGTGGACAATAGTCCGAATAATCCAAATAATACCAAACAAAACTTTTATTTCTTGCTCGTCCCTGTGTTGATACATAGGAAAAAAACTGAAAAAATGAAAATTCTAATTTGTTTAGTGTCAGATGGTGTGTTGATTTTTTGATGTTTGATGATTGCGAGATGTTAAAAAAAATATTATTGATGTCTATTCTCTTTTCTTCGTTCTTTTATTTTCTCTATTACTCATTCCTCCTTGCAATTATGCCTTCCTTCTGAAAATAAAATCCGAAAAACAGATTTTAAAAAAAATGAAAGAGAAGAAGAAGAAGAAGAAGAAGAGAGAAGAAAAACATTGAATTAAAATAAAAATTCTGACCTTCCAACCAGGCCGGATAACACAAGATTTTTTTTATGTGGTGGGTATTTTTAATAGGGCATCCAGCGAAGGATCAAAGTCAATATTCAAGTATAAATGGATCTGCAACACCAGCTTGCTAAACCATCACGCCATGACGGAACTCTTGTTGTTGTTAATGTTAGGTATATTCCAAAATTTCACGTGATTTTACCCTCGTGAAATTGCAGCAAAAGTCGTTATGAAATGAAATGAATCTTAACGTGCTGTATTAGAGATAAAAAGTCACGTAAAATTATTCCGTATTAAATGGGACATTATAAATTTTTCCTGTTTAATTAAAATCTGTTATCTATGAAAATGGCGATTTTTACTGTTTTTCTCTCCCTTGAAGATGTACTCATTTAACGTAATTTATTTCAATGTTATACTATATTCACCAACCTTCTGCACGAGTAGGATGTGACACATGGTGAATTTCTTAACCGGAATTTAACAGGTTTGAATTCAGATTTTCCTTCTCCTAGCTAATGTTAAAGAGTCCAGTCAGCCATATCAATTACCTATAGCTGAAGGGAGAATAGCTGGAGACATACTTTTTCCAATGGGTATTAGCGCTATGTGAAATGCAAACAGCCTCGTCCAGGATTTGAATTCTGGTTCCCACTCCATTTTCTACGACGGCAACCATTTATTATTGTAATTAAGAAATTCATAGAATTATTTATATGTAAGTTTAAAAGTTAGATTTAGTGACTTTTGTATTAATCGGATTTTTTCAGACTGTTGTCCTCATCTTTATTGTTATGTTGCACGACGTTTCGGCTGCCGTTGTCGAACTCGAGAACCTTCTTGTCAAATCTTCTGTTGTAATCGGCAGCCTTCACGGACTTTGAGTTTGACAGAAGATTCCTGAGTTCAGAAAGAAAACATCTTGAAGAAGGCCCTGAAGAACACATCAGCTGAAACGTGTGTATTAAAATGCGGCAATTCCCTGTTTTTGGTAATTTTTTGTCAATCAATTATTTTATGTTGTCCCTCCCCAACCGAGCTGAAATGTCGAGACATAGCGAAACAAGTCAAACTAAATTTATTTTCGTACTTCTTTATTTAAAAAAATCTATTGCGTAAAAAAAGAAGAAAAAAAAACAAAAAAAAACAGCGAAGACAATGAAAAAATCTTTTTTTTCGTTTTTTTTGTATATCATGGCTTTAATCTTTTTTAAACCATCATATTCTTTATTTCTTATTGTGTCAAGTCTTCTGTCTAATCTTATTATATATGGAAGATTGTGTGTTTTCTGTCTGTAACCGAAACTAAATCACTACTCAAGTCACAATTCCCTTAGTAACTTGACGTCACATTCACCATGAATTTCCTATCTTAACCAAATTTATTGATAAAATTCTTAGTTACATTATTTATACTGTTAACACATTATATCTACATGATATTACCGCGTACCGCCACTTTACGGGTCAGGCACAAAGTCCTATTAACGTGGACCACCCACAAAGCAGAAGCTCATGGAGTGGCGGTGAAAAAATTGCGTCCGATCCC
This sequence comes from Doryteuthis pealeii, assembly GCA_023376005.1. NCBI lineage: Eukaryota > Metazoa > Mollusca > Cephalopoda > Myopsida > Loliginidae > Doryteuthis > Doryteuthis pealeii. The sequence goes on from CM042165.1 coordinate 25,331,264, forward strand.
ACGTCGCATTCCCCCTCAATGGGGGCGCCCTCAGGCAACTGGGCAAGTAAACCACAGCCTGTCCCTTAAATCAAGGGGCAGGTTTGCCTGGGGGGATGGCCCCCTGGGATGACGCTTATTAATTATATCAATGGTCCAGAGGCCCGAAGCACACTGTTGACGCAATTATCAACATAATGAATAACATGCAATTGTATTTATAATACAACAAAATAGCGGTTTACAGTGTGAATGGGAAGGCTAATTTGCATATTGAATATTAGAAATCGTAGATTTTAATAAATATATGCTTAGTATTATTGGTTTGCTAACTGTTGATTTTATTTTAATGAATATAAACAAAAATCTCTTAATTAATCTTAAATGAAACCATTAACAAGAAAAGATAAGTGGGTATTTTATTATTTATTCCTCTTTACTAATACTTTAAATTAGAAAAATAACACAGAAAGACTAGAGTGTGAAGAGTAAGTTTTCCGTTTGTTCCTATTTTGTTATACCCTCCTCTGTTTTCAAATCTTTTTATCTGTTATTCTTATTTAGTTTCAATTAGCGTTTCTAATTAATACAATATTTTATTACATTCATTAAAATTAAAACAACAGTTAGAAACGATGAATATAAGCATATATTTTATTAAAATTACATTCTAATATCCAATATGCAAATTAGCCTTCCATTCACACTGTAAACCGCTAATTTGTTTGTATATATATAATACAATTGCAATGTTATTATTATGTTGATATGGTCAACAGTGGCTTTCGGCTCTGTACCATTGATATCAATTAAATAGCGTCGGATGCCAGGGGGCCATGCCCCCAGGCAACACCTGCCCCCTTTGATTTAAAGGGCAGGCGCTGGGTTTATGCCCCAGTGCCCTGAGGCGCCCCCTTGAGGGAATGCCGACGGATGACGCAATTTTTCACCTGCCCACTCCAATGAGCTCGGCTTGTGGGTGGTCCACGTTAATAGGGACTTTGTGCCTGACCGTACAAGTGGGGTACGCGGTAAATATCTGTAGATATGGGTTAACAGTAACTAAATAATGTAAAAGATTTTATCAATAATTGAGGTTAAGATAGGATAAATCATGGTGAAATGTGACGTCAATTACTAAGGGAATTGTGACTTGAGTATGATTTTAGTTTCGGTTACAGACAGAAAAAGCACACAATCTCCATTATAATAAGATTAGACAGAAAGACTTGAACACAATAAAGAAATAAAGATATGATGGTTAAAAGATTAAGCATGATATACAAAAAAAAACGAAAAAAAAAGATTTTTCATTGTCTTCGCTGTTTTTTTTTTTTGTTTTTTTTTCTTCTTTTTTTTACGCAATAGATTTTTTTTAAATAAGAAGTACGAAAATAAAATTTAGTTTTGACTTGTTTCGCTAATGTCTCGACATTTCAGCTCGGTTTGGGGAGGGGACACATAAAATAATTGATTGACAAAAAATTACCAAAAATCAGGGAATTGCCCCGATTTAATACACAACGTTTCGCTGATGTGTCCTTCAGGCCTTCTTCAGATGTTTCTTTTTCGAACTCACGGAAACTTCTTGTCAAACTCAAAGTTCGTGAAGGCTGCCGATTTACAACATGAAGATTGACAAGAAGGTTCTCGAGTTCGACAAAACGTCAGCCGAAACGTCGTGCACATAACAATAGATGAGGACAACAGTCTGAAAAATCCGATTAATCAAAGTCACTAATCTAAATTTAAACTTACATATAAAATAATTCTATGAATTTCTTAATTACAATAATAAAATGGTTGCCGTCGTAGAAAATGGAGATGGGAACCAGAATTCAAATCCTGGACGAGGCTGTTTGCATTTCACATGCGCTAATACCATTGGAAAAAGTATGTCTCCAGCTATTCTCCCTTCAGCTATAGGTAAATGATATGGCTGACTGGACTCTTTAACATTAGCTAGGAGAAGGAAAACTCTGAATTCAAACCTGTTAAATTCCGTTTAAGAAATTCACCATGTGTCACATCCTACTCGTGCAGAAGGGTTGGTGAATATATATAACATTGAAATAAATTACGTTAAATGAGTACATCTTCAGGGAGAGAAAACTAGTAAAAATTCGCGCATTTTCATAGATACAGATTTTATTAAACAGGAAAAATTTATAATTGTCCCATATTTAATACGAATAATTTTACGTGACTTTTATCTACCAATACAGCAACGTTAAGATTCATTCATTTAATAACGACTTTTGCTGAATTCACGAGGGGTAAAATCACGTGAAATTTTGGATATACCTAACATTAACACAACAAGAGTCCTGTCATGGCGTGATGGTTAGCAAGCTGGTGTTGCAGATCCATTACTACTGAATATATTGACTTTGATCCTCGCTGGATGCCTATAAAATAACACCACATAAAAAAAATACTTGTGTTAATCCGGCCTGGTGGAAGGTCAGAATTTTTATTTTTTTTAATTCAATGTTTTTTTTCTTCTTTCTGTTCTTCTTCTTCTTCTTCTTCCTTCTCTTCTTCATTTTTAAAATCTGTTTTTTCGGATTTATTCAGAAGAAGGCATAATTCCGCAAGGGAGAATGAGTTAATAGAGAAATAAAAGAAACGAAGAAAAGAGAATAGACATAATATATTTTTTTTAACATCTCGCATCATCAAACATCAAAAAATCAACACAACCATCTGCACCTAAACAAATTAGACATTTTCTTTTTTTTCAGTTTTTCCTATGTATACAACACAGGACGTAGCAGAAATAAAAGTTTTGTTTGGTATTATTTGGATTATTCGGACTATTGTCCACATCTTTATTGTTATCTGTACAACGTTTCGGCAGATGTGCCGTCCGGGCTTCAGGTATTTCTTTCGACTCGGAAGCCTTTTCGAACTCAGGAACCTTCATTTCTTTTTCGGGAGCACATCGGCCGAAACGTCGTACGGATAACAATAAAAATAAAAACAATAGTCCGAATAATCCAAATAATACTAATTATCAAGCCTCATCTCAAACATTCAGAGAAAAGGTTTTGTTTGTTTTTGTTTTGTTTTTTTTTTTTGCTGTTTTTTTTTGTTTCTTTTTATTTTGTTTTTTTGTTTTTTTTTTTTTTTAAATTGTACATGGTGGTTATAAAACCACATTTAGAATGTAACAACAAAGGATGGCAGTCTTGTTGAAATGCAATAGTCTAAACGTACATAAAAAAATAATATCTACCTATTCACTTATGTATGATTTTTTACCTAGACTCATATTTTTCTTCTTTTTTTTTTAAATCTGATCTAGCCCTTTTAATTATTGTATTCATTTCTACGCTCGGTCTACTTAAACAAGCCCACTACAGCGCTATCATATGAGCTGATCTTAGAGGCATCTCTCTTCCAATGTTCTTCTCTATCTATATTCAACTTCATCCCATAAAGGCAGATGGTTTCCCTTTTCATTCCATATATGGTCAGCCATACCCGACTTTTATATTTCTCCTCGAACCACTGCTTTACGATGTTCTCTAGTCTTACTTTCAGTGGACGGATGTTTCCAATATACAATATGGGAACCCATAATTAAAAAAAGGCTAGATCAGATTTTTTTAAATAAATAAATATAAAAAAATCATTCATAAGTGAATAGGTAGATATTCTAGCCAAAACAAGACATTAGGTTTATAAGTTCCCCAAATTACACTGGAATGTCCAATTAAGACACATGGCCTAGTGGATAAGGTAGTTAGATTAAGACAGTTCTAAGTGACAGTTATCTCTAGATTGCAGGTTCAATCCTAATCAAAGGCAGCATTAACATAGAATAATAATTAACACAGCTTAACGCCCTTAGCGGAATGAGCCCTGGACTGAATAAAGTGTTAGGTTCAAATTCCGTGATGGCTCTCGATTACGACAAGAAAGTTCCCGAGTCCGAAAAGAAGGTTCCCGGGTCCGACAAGAAATATCTGAAGAAGGCGGAGGGCATATCGGCCGAAACGTTGTACAGATAACAATGAAGATGGGACAATAGTCCGAATAACGCAGATAATACTAATCATCAAGCCTCATCTCAAACATTCATAGAAATATCCTGTATTTTGTTAAAATAAAACCTGTAAAATATTACAAGTGACAGAAATTGGAGGGAGGGCTGCCCCAGTCCGCAGCTGCTACGGCCCTGTTGCAAATGGCGTTTTTGTATGTACAACATATCCATCCCCAAAAGAAAATTTAACTTTTAAATCATCCCATTTGACTATTGTTTTCATTTCTACAATCCACGACACCATTCAGGTTATCTCATCTTTTTCTGTGTCCTTGAGATCTCTCTCTCTCTCTCTCTCTCCTCTCTCTCTCTCTCTCTCTCTCTCTCTCTCTCTCCTATTTTCCTTCCTTTATTTCCTCCTACTGCCTCTTTTATTCTTTTTCCTTCACCCTCTCTTTCTCTACTCTCTTCCCTTTCTTCTTGCCCTTTTCTTCTCTCTCCTTGTTTCTCTCTTCCGCTTCCTCTTTTTTTAATACCTTCTCACCCCCACTTTTCCTCTCTATACCATGATTATCTCTCTCTCTCTCTCTCTCTCTCTCTCTCTCTCTCTCATCACACACACACACAACGTTTTTCTTCTTTCTCTTTTTAATCCATATCATTACATTTATTCAACTCCGTCCGTACTGAAGTTGTCTTTACTTAACGAGTGAATACATTTGTGTAGATATTAACAAGTCCGCCCGCGACACCATTGAGGCCGTTTTCTTTTTAACACAATGCTTTGATCTTATTGGCAGATAAGTATTGGGAGAGAATAATATATCTTATGTGCAAAATGAACATTTCGACGAGCTCTATTCAACGATAACGGTTTAAACTAGCAATAAACCTTACTGAGTAAAACACAAATAGGCCTCGATGGTGATGTGGACTGTTAATGCCTTTCTTTAACTTATCGCAATTCACATGCGACATCAAATCTACGACAATGAGTACCAGTGTTGATCGGAAATAATAAAGGGTAAGTTCTCTTGCATCCTCTCTGCTTCACTGTGTAGTAAATTTGTGGGGATTAAAATTAAAATACAATTAAATTTAAAAAAAATAATTCTATGGGCCTTCACTGGAAGAACCTCCGCACATGTCCGACAAAAAGGACTGTCCCTCGACCCCCCAAAGTGTAGTCGCTTCCTCGGCAAGGGGGATATCCTCTTGCCGCAGTTGACTATGTCCAGTCAATAAAGCCTAAGTCATGAAACTATTTTCTCTCTGTCTCTTTCCTTTTCATTCCTTCCTTTTCAGCGCGACCATCAAATGAGATGGGGTTAAAACAAAAACCTTAAGAACACGCAGCCAAGAATATCTAGATACCTTTAAACCTTAAAACACCCCCCAAACCTTCATCCTACCCCATAAATTCATCGTGTGGAAAAGTCATCGTGTGGTAAATTTGTTGCCAATAAATATATCGCATGGTGAATAAATATATGGCAAGGTAAATCATTCACGGTTAGAACTTAATTAATTCAGAACTTTAGGAATTTGATAAAAAAAAAGAGCTAAAGAGCTAGGGTTATGTAATAATTTTGTGGGATCGTTCTTGTAAAAAGGCCAAGTGAAGTCGACATGGGAGATCTGTGTAGATCGAAATGAAGACTGCATGCATCAGTCATTTTGTTCATGACTTCCATTCATTTATTTCTCTCAATACCGCCTGTCACCGCTGAATCTATTAGCAAATCTTTTGTTCCTCCTCGCAGGACGATATCACTCCAAGTGACCCGGTACAGATAACTGCGATGAATTTACCAAAGATAAATTAAAAATATGATGACTACCTAGAATCAAAATTTACCGTGTGGTAAGTTCATAGTCGGTAAATTTATCGCCAGTAAATATATCGTATGAGGAATTTATCACAGGTAAATTATTCAAAATTTAACTTTGCTTTTAAGAATTTGATAAAAAGAGAAAGTGTTAAAGTGTTAAAATTAGGGGGTGCAATTGATCCGATACAATGAATTTACTAGCGATAAATTTACAGTGATTAATTTACCTGGAACTGTTAAACATACCAGCTGCTTTAACCAACTGAGCTACAAAAAAACATTTCCAAAAATCCAAATCAAACCATTAAAACTCTCAATATCTATCGGCGCCATAAAGTTTTTAAAAATTATAGTAAAGTTGTCGGGGTGGCCTAAAGTCGGTATCAACCAGACAGCAAGGAAGTCTATCCCCTTTTTCACGAGCGCTAGACCAAGGAGATTGTTTTGACGTTTGAAGTGGAGCGCCACACCTACCATCAGCTCCTCACTTTACTGCACAGATCCCTGTGCGGTAAATCGGCCGGTATCGAACCTGACTGAGCCAAGCCGGCCCTTTTGGCACCATAAATGTTATTAATTTTTACATTAATAGTGCCACTTATTTTTTCTAAATAAAGCATTGTTCATCATTATTATTGTCTTTTCTTTTTATTCTGTTTTTTTTTTTTTGCATTTTGATTTTTAGTTGTTTTTTTTTTTTTTTTTTATTTTTTATATCGGCAAATTACTCATTTTGATTATTCGGACTATTCTCATCTATACAACGTTTCTGCCCTATGTGCCCCTGGTCTTCTTCGGGTATTTCTTGTCGGACTAGGGAGCTCTCTCGAACTCAGGAACCGTCTTGTAATCGGGAGCCAAAAATCCAGAGAAATAATAAAAGATAAATCCTTGCTAATATTTGAATTCGTGTTTGTTTTGAGTTATTAGAGGCATCATCTTTTTCTAGAAGAAAAGAAAACATTTTCAGTTAATGTTTGACGGCTATTCTCCGTGAGTTTCCAAACCGTCTTTCAGAGAGAGAGAGAGAGAGAGAGAGAGAGAGAGAGAGAGAGAGAGAAAGAGAGAGAGAGAGAGAGAGTCTCTTTACTTTCAAAGGAAAAGGACCTTCTAAAACGTTAAACTAAAAAGAAAAATACGTCCAATCGTCCATAACGTAGGATGTGACACAACGTCGCAATTATGGGGCATCCAGTGTGAATCAAACTCACTATTCAGTAGTAACCGATCTGCGAGACTAGCTTAATACTCTTGGGAAATATATCAATACAACTATTCTCCCTCCAGCTATGGTGTAAACAGTAGGGCAGACTGGTCTGTTTGACGTTGCTACGCAACAGGCCTAGGAGTAAAACTTTGAATTCAAACTAGTCGTACTGGGCTTAAAAAATCGACCTTGAATCGCATTCTGCTCGTGGCGGAGGGGTGGGTAAATACATACTTATGACCAGGACTTTGCCATATATTTCACTAGAAGCGGCTACCCAGCGTCACCTGGGGGGGGGGGCTGGTGTTTGATTTGTTTACTTTTGAGATTTACAAATACTGGGCATTTTTAAGTAGAATTTCAATGCTATCTCTATGTTATATTTAATTTTTAAATATCTTCGAATATAAATCAAATCTTCATTATTTTTCACAGAAAGCAAGAACCGGTGATATTTAATGTGTATAGATATTTACTTTGTCGTTAATCGTTGTATTTTAATAGTTTCATCCGACATACATACATACATATCAACTGCTCTTTATATCATATGTGCTAGAAGCGGTTACCCGGCATCGCCTGGGTAGAGGGAGGATTAAAAAAAACTTAATCTCGCAGATCCATTATTACTGAATTGCGAGTTGGATCCTCGCTGGATACCCCATAAACATCCCACGTGAAAAAGACCCGGATGTTTTTCTCAAATATAAATAAAATCTTCATTATTTTTACACGAAAAGCAAGATCTGGTAATAGTGAATGTGTATATATATATGTACTCTTGCATTAATTGTTTTATTTTCGTAGTTTCCTCTAAGATTTTAAAGTAGAATTATTTCAATTAATATCATATTTCAAAGTGAAAAAACGTTCAATATATATATATATATATATATATATATATATATATATTATACTAAAGCTGAGTGAATTAATTTTTATTTCCTAAAGGCTTTTTTACTGTTTCGTTTAATGACACGAAAATTATACTAAATTATTCCTTACTTTTAGGATTGAATTATGGTTGGAAAAAATTCCGTTTTAATTGGTTCTAATTAGTTATAATTTGCAATTAAGTCAAAGACTGATCAATCTCTTACTTTACTTTCTGCCAATCTCTTTCTTCTCCCCTATGTATCTCTTGATTACCTCCTCGTTATATAATGTTAGTTTCTCTAGGAGGGTAGAGAGAGAGAGAGAGAGAGAGAGAGAGAGAGAGAGAGAGAGAGAGAGGGGGGGGAAGAATTTGAAATGTATTTCTATGTTAAATTTCACAATTAGTTTAAATTAGGTCAAACATTCCCTTTCTTAAAAAGCATACAAAATGATTTTAATTTTTTGTCCACCGTATTTATTTTTTATTTATTTTTTTAGAAATTTCTTTCACTTTGCTAACTCACTTTCTCCAAATCTTAATTATCTACTCAGAGCTGCATGGGTGACCCAACGGGTCACGTTTTGTCTAGTATGTATATGGATATAGATTAGCTTTTTTTTTTGTACTGATTTCTACACACACATAAACATCGCATCCTTAATATTATTCTGCTTGTTTCTTCTTGCATTTGAATGTTATGTTTTCAGTGATGAAATAAGGTAATGACATGTTTGTCTTTGGATGTATCATAGGACTGAATATCCTACAATCCTGTATATGGGCTAATAATGGGCTACAGCCCAGGAGCCCCAAGACTAGAGGGCTCCCCAAGGGCACTCTAGTCTTGGGCCCCTGATCAAACTAAAAAAAAGAATTAAGAAATAAAAACAGAGGGGATTTGTTTATTTTCACAATTAATTTGAAAACAATTTAGAGCATTTGGGCCTCTCTATTATGAATGGGGCTTTAGGTTTGATGGGGCCCTTTTTTATATAGACACGGAGATGGGGGTGCCAAACATATTAAGAGCACAAATTCTATTAGTCCAGGGGCTTTTAAGACCTAAATCCGTCACTGCCTACAATGTACTTTTTTTTCCCTAATAATCTAATTTTATAAAATGAAATAAAAATAGAATTCTATTATTTTTTTAATGTAATTGTTAATAAACTGATCTTAGAACAGTTGTCGATTCTATTCTCACTGGGTGCTCCATACTACTGGCCTTGTGTCACAATTTAGAAAAGAACAACTATAGGATACAGGTGGGGGTCTCACATGTTAGCGAACTAGGCTAACAGAGCAGCTGTGAATTCCATTCTCATATGGTGCTCCATACAACTGGCCTTGTGCCACAACTAAAATTAGCTTAGAAAATAACTAATATGGGGTAGAAGTATAACAGTTTTGACCATTGAAACTCAAAAATTAAAAAAAAAATATTTATAAACAGTAGTTAAGATGAAAAAAAAATTAATTGTTTTGATCTTCCATAACTTATTTGATGACATTTTAGCTAGGAACGCCTAACAATGGCCGATCCACCATTCTAATGTTATTTATTGTAAATAAAATTAACTGTCTTTGAAAATATAGATCAAAAACTTCATAATTTTTAACAGGAAATGTAAAATCTGGTGACAGTATATATATATATATATAATTATATATAACACACACACACACATACATACATATATACACTGTCATTAATTGCTTTATTTTTGTAGTTTCCTCCGGACATACATACACACACTCAACTGCCCTTTATATACATACTAGAAGTGGCAACTCGGCGGCACCTGGGTAGAAGTAGAGAGCAAAAAAGTTAAGTCTCACAGATTCATTATTACTGAATCGCAAGTTGACCCTAGCAGGATGACCCATTAAAATCCTTATGTAAAAAGACCTTGTGTTGATCTAGCTTATTAGGGCGTCAAAAAAAAAAAAAAAAGTGCACAGACACTTTGAAAGAAAAATTGTCTCCTATTTGAAATATTAAATGCAAAAAAAAAAAAAAAAAAGAAAATCCATGGTGTTACTATTTAAATCTTATTTTTTAATATCTTGATGAATACATATATTATTATATTTGCTCAAAAAAGCAAGATTTGGTGATAGTGAATGCATATATATATTTACTTTGTTGCTAATTGTTTTATTTTTGTAGTTTCCTCCAGACACACACAAACTGCCCTTTACATATGGATAGATAGATAGATAGACAGACAGATGTATAGATAAGCAAGTCAAAGTAGATGAGTTTATGACTCAATATCATTGGGTTTTAACAAAGAATGCAACCAGGAAGTCAATCTACATTTCAGAAGGCTCTTAAAATCAAATTTATAACATAACATAACATAACATTAGAATCATGCTTCAGCCATTGTTAGTGTTTCTATATAACTTCACACATAAAATGAAAAATTTTCGTTTTAAACAAATTAAAATTCTCTTTAATAAAATAAGTTTCGATTTTTTTAATTTTTTTTTTTTTTTTGCATTTAATATTCTAAATAGGGGACATTAGTTTTTTTGGGTTTTTTTTTTTCAGAGTGGTTTAAGTCTGTCCTATTGTTAATTTAAAAAATAATATACAATTATTTTGATTGTCTCTGTACTTATTTCGACCACAAATCATTGGGTTTGACAAAGAATGCAACCGGAAATGAATTACTCAGAAACATTTTTTAAAAAGCAAATTTTCTGCTTTAACCCAGTTGACTTTGTTTTTATAAAAGAGAAATAACATTAAACAAATATCTATTAACTAGCAGGAACTGTGGATATACTACGGTATGATAATTTAATTATTACGTTTGATATGTTGATTTAAGAACTATTACTAAATAGTTCAATATGTAAAAAGTATAATAATCTTGATTTAACTCTCTCTCACTCTTTCTTTACTACACAGAAAAAATAAGAAAGAAAGTAGGAGAAAGACAGAGAGAGGATGGGCGCATGTAAGCGATAATGCTAATCTGTTTCAATCGAACATAATGAAAAGAAGGAAAGAAATAAAAAAATAAAGAATAAGAGAGAGTTAAATCAAGATTATTATAATTTTTACATATTGAGCTATTTGCAATAGCTCTTAAGTAACCATATCAAACGTAATAATTATCATACTGTGATTAAATTAAAACAATTATTCATAATGGGCCGGGTTAGCTCAGTTGGTAGAGCGTTTGGCTAGAAACCACAAGGTTCCTAGTTCGATACCGGTCCTCGCCAACTCAGCGTTATGAGTAGTACAGGGATCTGTGCAGTAAAGTAAGGAGCTGATGGTAGGTGTGGCGCTCCACCTCAGAAGCCAATATAATCTCCTTGGTCAAGCGCTATTGAAAAGGGGATAGACTCCCTCGCTGATTGGCTGATACCAACTTTAGGCCACCCTGACGACTTTTTTACTTCTCATATATATATATATATATATATATATATGAGATACCAACTTTAGGCCGCCCCGACGACTTTTTTACTTCTCATATATATATTATATATATATATATATGAGATGTCCAAATCTTGAGGTTAAAGGAGATAAATGCATATCCGAAGAGTCAATAACTTATTATTTTTCCTTTGCTGCTAGGGGCAAAAGTATGCTAACCTACAATGCTATTTTTTTTACTATCTCGTACGTCTTCACATCCGGGTATTTCGAAGTAAAAGATAAACATTGGATTTTTCACCCAATATTTTTTTAAAATATTTTTTCTTGAGTGAAGCCAAAAAGACTCCCGTCATAACTGACATATTTATCACTGAAACATTTAATAGTGAAATTTTAAAAGTATTGCATCAATTATGATAAAAAAAAAAATTTATTAAAGATTTATTTTAAGAAAGTAGCAGTATGAATTTAAGTATGTTAAAAGAGAAGAAGAAAAAAAAAAACACTTTTAAATTAAAAGCTTTTTTACCTTAACCATAATAACTACAAAATTTATTTTGTTGATAATTTTAGGAGTGTTTACATCTAATTTTCCATGATTTCACGGTATCTTCACTGATAAAATTTATTTTATTCTATCAGAGAATTACATTGCTTTTTTTTTTTTTTTTTTTGCTTTTTTTCTATGATTTCAAAAATCGTTAATAATGGGAAGAACAAGAAATTTTATTTTTTAAATCATTAAAAATAAACCAATAATCTGATTTTAATAAAATTTTTGGTAATATCAAGAAATAAAAGCTTTTATTTTAAATAAATCTTTACCTTCAAATTAAAAAGGCTTTTGTTTAGTTTTTTTATTTCCTAGTGAACAATAAGTTTCTTTCATAATTTTTTTTGATGGAGGAAATAAATTTTACATTTTTTTGAAAGAAAGTGTTTTTTTGTTTTTTTTTAAATATAATATTACAAATGTTTACTAGTTAGTGTTAGTCTAACATATTTAGAATCAAATATTCATGAAAAGTATATTTTCAGAAACGTTCGGTTTTTAGAAGTTTTTCTTCAGGTTCAATAATTTTATACTTTCTTTTAAATTAGTTATGAATTTCAAGTTTACTATTTTTGAAAGGTATATAAAAGAAAATAAATAAAAGAAACAACTTAACCAGTTGAAATAAAGTCTTATGAACGAATTTAAGTAAAAGAACCAAACAAATGAGTGAAATACGTTGAAACACATTGAATGACTAAAACTTTTCTATCGAGGAAAGGGAGAGATTTCGGCCTGTTTTGTTACCCATAGGTGAAAATGAACGAACGTTATGAATTAAAAAAATTTATATTAAATATATAAAAATATTGGAAATATATAGCTCAAATTGAGAGCACTTTTTAACTTACATTGAGTTCTATCTCCTATAAATTTTTTGAACTAGTTAGTCCCAGACATTTAAAATTGACTTTGACATTTTTAAGATAGTAAAAATACTCCATTTACATAAGAATTTTTTTTTTTTAAATCATTCAAAGAAAAATATTGTTTTTAAAACTAAAAAAAAAAAAAAAAAAAAAAAAAAAAAAAAAAAAAAAAAAGAAAAAAAAAAAAAAGATGCTACATGAATTATTTTTTTTAATTTTAAAATAACTTAAATTTTCAAATCACTTTTTTGGGTATTAATTTCTATTTTTATATATGTAAAATATATACATGTAAAAATTAGGGACCAGAAATTTTTTTCCCTTTCAAATGTCATAGCTGAAACCCCCCCCCTAAACATTTTTTTAAATCCCTTCTTTTTTTTCCCCCTATTTACCAATAGATGGGACCTTGAGTGATTGTACTTGGGCCTAACAAGTACTACCACTCCGGGGTCAATGTGAGCCTGGGAGTAATGTCAATGAAGGGTACTCCATACTTCCCAGAGCTCCTAATTGGAACCTCACCACTAGATTCGGTTTTACCATAAGAGGGCAATCGGTAGGGACAATCATATAGGTGCTAGGCTTGACATGACCAGCTGATTGATTGGAGGGACCTCTCCAAACCCGCCGTCTAGCCCAAGTAACGGTGCAGGCCATGGACTGCAAACACCACAGGTCGTCACCTACGACCAACATGTGGCCCAATTGGAAGGAGGTTTTACTCAGCAGAAGTGCTGTCAGCATATTGTAACAGCCTCAGCCGATAGAGCTAAATAAATAAGGACACGTTTAATACTTAGCTCCTTTTAATTGTTACTTTTTAGGGGTAAAAAGAAAATAAGTTAAATTAATATTTTTTATCACTTTGCAACAATCAATTAAAAAAAAAAAAAAACAAGCAATTAGGAACTGAATTTAAGTTTTTGTCATATGTACAAAACAATTTTGAAAATAGAATTATATTTCAAAACACTCAAAAGTTAATTACATTTTTGTTTTTAATTCTATAAATTATTTTCCCTCTTATTCTCTCACTTACCCACTCACTACATGGTGTTAACATTTTATAGTCCAGTCAGGGACCGGGTACTTTTGCTAGTATATATATATATAATATATATATATTTGAGATGTATGTTGTATCCGTTGTTGGAAATACATATACCAGGTTTGGACATAGGTGTGAAGCATTATATATATATATATATATATATATATATATAATATATATAGACAGACAGACAGACAGACAGAGAGAGATATGTGTGTGTGCATGCTAGTTTATACATTGATTGATTTTAATGGCACATCAACCCACCTCAGATTTATTTTATGCCAAGCAGTAAATTGTGGGGGATGGTCAGATTTATTATGCTTTTTTCCCCCAAGGATTTTTCTTTGATTTTGATAGTAATTTGTTTCGTGAGTGTTTGTTGCTAAATGGATTAGGAATCACTTTGAGGGATAAGTTTAAAAGGGTAAAGTTCAAGTTAATTGTTATATTTTTTGGTATAATTCTATCTTTTTTTCTTGAATGGCAAAATGTCATCTATACTAAAAAATTTAAATATATATCTCATGTTATTTGTGTTGTTTGGTTGGTTTGTTTTGATTTACAGCATATCAACCTCAGTGGGTCATTTAGTGCCGACAAAGTTTTGAAATAAATTCATTCTTAATGGATATTAAATTTTTTTTTATTTTTATTTAAACATTTTTTCTATTTAACCCATAGATGAGACCCTAACAAGTAATACCACATTGGGTCAGAATGGACCTATTTGTGTTGTGAAAATGCTGTCTAATAACAGCAAAATCACAATATTTAATTTAGAATGTGTTTAACAGTATATAGTGTTTGACATGCTATGCATTCTGACTGTTGTTTTCTTTGTGTTAGTCTTGTATGACCTATACGTAGTTTTAGATATAGTGACTAGTCTCTTTTTGGACTTTCTCAGGCTGGGTTCCATTCTCAGAAAATAATTATCAGGGCCAATTCTCACAATAGATATTTACCAATAGCTTTAGCGATAAAAAAAAATATTATATAAATAAAAAAGACAAAAAGCAAACAATGTAAATTTCAGATAATTTATTTTTTAACAAACAATAAAAAATATACATTGTAAAGTTGACAAACAAATAAATAAATAAACAAAACATGAACTTAGAATTACCAATAATGGCAATTCTCAGATAAAGGGGAAAATTCTTGGGGAGGGGGTCTCAAAGGTGTGGCACACAGACACCAATATGGATATGTAGCACAAAATAAGAATTCTTTTTATGTATTAAAGTTTTCTTTATAAAAGAAAAATGTTATACAAAAAAATGAATTTACAAAGATGTATGAAACTGTACAATACCAGTGATCAATTCACATTTGTATGTACTATATATGTTGATTTTCTTACTTTTTTATTATTTTTTTGTTTGTTTTTAGTTTCTTTGATTTTAAAAATCTTGTGTGTGTGTGTGTGTATATATATATATTTGTTGTTGTTTTGGGGGTTCTTTCTTTGATTTTTATATGAGTATATATATTACATGCATAGGTGCATGTATGTGTGTGTGTGTGTATGTATGTAATATATACTATATATATATATATATCATTTTTTTTAAGTTTCTTTCTTTGATTTTTTTGTTTTGTTTTATTTTAAATATTTGTATATATATGCACACGTGTGTGTGTGTGTGAATATATAATGCGTGTGTGTGTGGTGTAATATATATATATGCATTTAGTTTCTTTGATTTTTGTGGGTTTTTTTTTTCATTTTTATTTCATATGATGTGTGGTGTATATCTACATAGCTGTAGAAAAAAAGGGTTTTTTCCCTTCTTTACAACAAAAAATAAGTTTTTCTCCAAAAGGTTTATTTTTTTTTTTTTGTAATAGAGAAAAAAATTTTTCTACACCTATAAATGCTTTATATTTTGCAAAATATATTAACTACTAAATGCTACTACAATGAAAACATGGTTAGCCAACTTTTGATGAATATTATATATAGTATATAATATATATATATATATATATATTCAGTTTCTTTCTATGATTTTTTTGTGTTTTTAATTTTATATGTGTGTATATTTTTATGTATCACATCATTTGTGGTGTATTTCTGTATTGGTTATTTGGGGAGTTTGGCGAAGATAGCCTTGTAAGAAAATACAACACTCCCCTAACTATATCTTTATCTACATTTAAATTGAAAGACATTATTATTATTATTATTACTTGGTCTCTTAGTTTTTTAGTAAAAGATAAACAGTAGAGTGGGCAGTGTCATGCAGACAAGAAAAGAAGTTTGTTTTTTTAAAATTCTTTTATATACTTTTTTTTTATAAATAAATGTATCAATGAGATATTTTAAATCATGAAATAAAAAAGGAAGTGAATGAAAAAGTAAAAAAAAATGAATTAAATTAATAATTATAAGATAATAACATACAAGGTAAGTAAAAGGGGAAGAAAAAAAACTAATACACCAAATCTTTCACCATATTATCCAGGTTAAAAGCGAAGTAAGAGTAACAACGAGAAAAGTTTGATAATATTTGACCACACTTTCTTGTTCCCCCAATGATACCTGCATCACAATAAGGTCACAAAATTTTGAGCTACAGGTTACCCATAGCCCTGAATTCTAACCCAGACTATAAATAATTGTTACATTTTTGTGTTAATGAAATCTGTATGCAAATATAACTGTCATAGGACAGAGGGTTGGTACAAAATGAACATGGAAAAGAATACAAAAAGTAACTTATAAATAATATATCTTCTGTCCCATGATACATACATTTTATATAACTAATGTATAATTGTTAGGAGACAGAGTTAAAATTTTTTAAAAATAAAAAATAAAATTTAAAAAAAGTACTATAAATAATATACATTTCTGGTCCCATAATAGTTGGTACATTTGTATATAAATTCTATATACAAATGTAGACAACTGTTATGGTACAGATATAGTATAATTTAAATGAAAATAAAAAAAAAAGTATAAATAAATACTAATCTCTGTCCCATAATAGTTGCTACATTTAAAATTAGGCGCTTAGTTAGACAGGCTGTCACAAAATGTTTAAGATTTAATTCCCGAAGGCCTGTCAAAAACAGGCAAAATTTATTTTTCATGAATAAAGATTGTCTTCATTTTATTTAAGATAAAAATAAATTTTTTGCAGACAGTATAAGAAAGACACTTATAATAACACAAAAAATCATTATTTTTAAATTATTTCTTCCCAATAAAGATTGGGGTCAATAATTAACATTTTTGCTGTCAAAAAACAGGCAAAAAATGTTCAATTTTGGACAATAAAATAAAAAATTAATGTTAATTATTGACAATAAATAAAAATAGGAGGAGAAAAAAAA